>JAVDPK010000266.1:698878-739588 GCA_034780415.1 Cichlasoma orientale
GGAGCTACAATAACGAGGAATTCAGACCAAAGCATTGCAGTTCTACTTTATATAGACCACAAGTGAATGATTTACATTTGAAATGGAAGGATTTAAAAGCATGATATGTGCCCTTTAAAATGAATAATAACAGGTTCAGCAGACTTACGTAGGGGGAGGAGAACGGCTTGGTTGGTTTTGCATTTCCAGTTCATACTCATGCATGGATCAAACATCAGCAAAGCAAACATACGTACCATTACTGATGATTCACTGAAGCATATTTATGGTAGGCTACAAGAAATACACTTAGGCTCGTAAGGGTTTGGACAGTGACGCATTTTTGTAATTTTGCCTCTGTACTCCACCGCAGTGGGTTTTGAATCAAACAATCAAGATGTGATTAAACTGTAGACTCTCAGCTTTAAGTCAAGGGGTTTAACAAAAGTACTGCACTGACTTTGTAGGAATTAGAGCCATTTTTATACACCGGCCCCTTTTTTTCAGAAGCTCAAAAGTAAATGGACAAACTTGCATAATTTTAACTATAAGGATTGTTTTTAATTATTCGATGATCCTTTGCAGCCATTGTCTGCCTGATGTCTAAAACTCATGGACATCACCAAATGCTGTGCTTCCTCCCTTGAGATGCTCTGCCATCCCTTGAATCAAAGCTGAAAGTCTGCACTTCAGTCACATCTTGATTGATGTAAAATCCACAAAAATAGATGGCATTGTCCAAAAACTTATGGACTTAACTGTATGACCCAGGTTTTAGTTTTAGTTCTTGAACTTCCATAAAAAAAAAAGTATTTAAAAAAAGCTACAGAAATTAATTACTGTGTTCCTCCCTGCACATACTGTATGTAGGCCAGAGCTCTGCCTGGATATTGGTGAACAAACTAAAACCTATAAACAACTCCCAAGCTGAATACTTACATTATCTTGAAAATCAGACTGATAAAATAACGCACGCGCTGTCTAGCATCATCACAGAAAAGAAAGCAAGATTTGCCTCTGATGGTCATGTGAACTTCCTCGTTTCCACTACAACCCATCAAGATCCAGTCACTGTTGCCTTCTCAGTTGGTTTTCACTCCCAAGTGTCTTCACAAGAGCCAAACCTCAAACACAGCTTTCATCTCATTTGCATTATCACAATTGCTGTTGCCAGTCAACACCTACCAGCGCAACACTTTTTTCATGTATATGTAAGCCCCAGAAGACAGAAAATTCACTCATCTGCTGCCAATGGTAACTTCAGACTATTCTCCAAGGTGTTTCAGCACAACACTTAGATGAGTGTTAGTATCCTGTAGCTATGCTGGCTTCCACAATAACAACAGACTTTTACATTTACCATGGGGCAGACTGCTTAAAGCGGTGCTGAGAAGGATGTTAATGTAAGAATCCATCGGTCCTAAATCAAAGAGTGGAGCTACAACAAAGAAGAGCTTCCCATTCCCCCATGGAGATGCTCTAGATTCAACCCCTTTACCCAAATCTAAGTCTGCAGTTGTCACTCTAATGTTTTTGTGATGCTGAAAATTAGCAGAAAACACAAAGCTTATACACGAACCAACAACAATTTCAAAAGACAGAAAGG
This sequence comes from Cichlasoma orientale, assembly GCA_034780415.1. Lineage (NCBI taxonomy): Eukaryota > Metazoa > Chordata > Actinopteri > Cichliformes > Cichlidae > Cichlasoma > Cichlasoma orientale. The sequence continues at coordinate 700,464 of JAVDPK010000266.1, forward strand.
GAAAGAGTGAAAAGCTATTTAATAATGTATAATTAAATTGTTTATTATCATGATTTATTGATTTATTATTATAATTCAAGCTCCAAAAGAAAAGCAAGTACAAACAAGTCTTCTGGGCTGCACTATGAAGGTGTTCCACAGCGAGCAGCACCAGACACGCATCTGCATCATCCCACAGGGAGGTGATTCAAGTTCTGCCCAGAAGAACTATCTAAAATCAACACTTTGATCAAACAAATAATTTCAGCAGTACACGCATCTAAACTCATTACTATCCTCAACGAGATTTATGTTGCTGTGAAACCAGTGGCGTAGTGGTTAACACATTTGCTTGGCAAGCAGAAGATTGCCGGTCCAGTTCCAGCTGGAGACACAAGTCCCCTTTGGGGGTATGTCAGGAAGGGCACCCAGCGTAACAACTTGGCCAAATCGAACGCGTGGAGCTTCCTGCTGTGGTGATCCGTTGTGGCAAGGAAGCAGCGGAAAGCAGCTTCTATATTACAGTGAAACCCATAAAGTGTCTTCTTTACTTGTTAATTTATGTTCATGTAATGTTAATGACATTCTGAATTTCCTGTCTGTGGGATGATTCATCATTTATAAGACCCACACAGATGCATCATCATCATCAAATGTAATAATCAGATCCTAGTTACAGTCAATGTTGCCATAGCGAGTGCTTGGCTGTGGTTCTTCTGCAAAGGGCGTCCATCATGTCTGTCTAGAGGCTGTTTTCACGGGAACTTCACACTTATTTGTGGGACATGAAACACTTTCACGAGTTTGCAATAGTAGGTCAACTCATGAAATTTATCATTATGTAAATGTAGATTATTTACTGAATTACTGCTTTGGCATTAATGCACACAAGGAAACATCAATTTCAGACGGGGAGGGCGTGGAGAGAAACCGCGCTTGGCTTCATGACACGTGAGGAAGCTGGACTCAGAGCCTACAGCTGACTGGATTTCTGGTGGTCAGTGTGTGCAGACAATATAACGAGCAGAGCCCTGGCAGCTTAAGTACAACCCCGTGAATAAAAAGGCATGTTGGCTATTTGCTGCTCTGAGGGGAGTACGTCATGTCATGCTACACTTAATTAGCAATAAATAAATAAATAAAATGCTCTATTGTTTTTGCAGGTCTGCAGGTCAGACGTAGCTCAGCAGTTACGATCATTTCATCTCTCTTCACTTGGGCCACAGAAGCATGCACGCACCAGTTTTTTATGCTGACTACATGCATGTATGGTGCACTTGTAATTGGAGTTGTAGCGTTAACCCTCACTCTCTGACTTGTCCACAGACACAATCATGCACGGGGAAGCCATTTTACCACTGCACTTCATTAGAAATGAAAATGCAGCAGTGGCTGACCAATAATAAATATTTGAGGTAAAGCACCAATTGAAGAAATGCTTTGATTTCTTAATGGCTGGCATAGAAGAAAAAAATAGGGATCAAATCAAAAGGTTTACCTTTTATACCACAATTCAAAATATAAGTATGCATTTTTTTTTTTAAAAAAAAGCCTCTAAAACAAAGAGACTTTTTTCATGGCTGAAGTTTAAAAATAGAAAATAAACATATTTTATGTTCAATATTGGCTGTGGCTCATTTTGGCTTTCTGAGACAAATGCTGAGCTTATTTACGTGTTCGTGCCTTCTGCGAATGTTTACATCCTGGAGGGTAAGTAACCCTGATTCTTGCCGCATTACACCGAGGCTAAAAATGAATCTAATTTTAATGTTTGATGATGCATATCTGTGCGCCAGATGCTCAGTGAGGTGAGTTTTAATTTGTAATGTTCTGGTCTGTTTTGTGTTTGGCAATCAATAAAGTTAGTTTAAAGAAAATCAGTGCCATTAACTGTAACAAAGGCCTGTAGTGGTTATTCAAGTGGTCCACCATCATTGTTGCATCTCTAATTCTGGTGGCTGTTAAATTTGTAAAGTTCCATATTGACCATTTTGAATACTAGAGTTGTTTAAATTAAACCGCTGCAGGAAAGTCACATCTTGTGTGCTGCCATCCTTTTAGTATGATGCTGGTTACTTTTATGAGCAAAAGCTACCTTTCACATATTGCTGTTAGGCCTTTTTTTTTTTTTTGGCAAGGCCTTGATAGGTAGCCGCAGTCAGGTCGGTTGCATTTCTAGTTTTTATAAGTTAAATGTGCCTCTCTCGTAACACGGGTGCGGTATTTGAGAGCACATAAGCACATAAAGGCAGTGGTTCAATCTCGGACCTGAGAAGAACATTTGTAGACAGCACTACAATGATGGAAATCCTCAAGCTTATTGTTGAGCTCAGGCTCACTACTCTACAAAAAAGCGGGCGACACAAACAGTAAAATAGGTCAAATCCATAGGAAGACGTGCATTTGCAAAGCTATAAAAAGAGGGACATTAAGGATGGGAAATGTAAAATCAGTGCCCCAAATATATATTGCGGTTTAGAAAAGCAAAACATTTCCTCTCTGCGATCACCTTCTAATATTTCCTGTATTATTACTTTTGATCATTTTAAATTTTGAGCTGTTTATGAGTCACTTTTCTTTTCTTTTCGTTCATTTTCCAGCATAGACACCACAGGAATCGATTCTCCGGGTGAGGTAATTATTGACCTTGATACTGAGATGAAGGCATGCTGATCCCTGTTCTGTAAATCATTCATTGCACCATTACTCAAATTTAAAGCTCTATCCTTTGGCCTGTTTACATTGGATGGCCTTTAGTAGAAGTACTGCACTGAACTGTAGCTTAAAGACAGTGAGGCAGGCTGTCTTGACTGAATGTTGCAAGGCCATCAATGGTCATTAAGCATAAAAGAGCACATTAAAGCACTGCTGAGTGCCTGCAGCCGTATAAAGATCTTTTTTTAATTAAGACCCTGAGTGGATTTGTGGTGGGCATTGTTTAAGAACAAAGGTTATGCAAATAAATCACCTTGAAAGTCCTTGGAAAATGACCAGCCATGTGGTAGCTAGTGTAACATAGAAGTTTATCAAAGGGAAATAATGAAAGCAAAAGGTGCAAATACAGGATATGAGGTAAAAAAAAACAAACAAACAAAAAAAAACAAAAACAAGAAAGAAAACGTATTGATCCAATACACTGTACATCCCAGAAATCCAAATTAAGCACTACCTATAACAACTCCCTGCGAGACTGCAGCAGGCTGTACACAAGCTGCTGGAGGGCTGTTGAACCTGCATCTGTACACTATTTGCACATAAAAGAAAAATGCTGAGACTAGTCTCGAATCCACTGATGATTTGTGTCTTTTAACAAAGTGGCATCATAGAGGCATTCACATATGTTAACAGTCTTATCACAAAGTTCTCAAAAACTCAAAAGTAAAATAACAGCTTGAAATGAAATTAATCCCATGCTTATAAGCCAGATCTATTAAAACAAAATTACTGTACAATTCACTTGAATCAAGTCATTAATCCCATTTGAAACCTGTTCTTTATGACAGACTAAATGTTTGTTGTGGAGTTTGAATCAGTGGGAAAAGAAAGTTGATGTGTTTGCCATGAGGAAGGCGTGGTGTCTCTGATGGAGATGCAGAGGAGGATATGAGCCAGGAGGGAGTGATGCATGGGGACAAATGGGATTATCTCCACTAGTAAACTCAACACTGAGCACAGCAGGGCCACCCTTTCAGAAAGACAAAAAGGAAACACCCACATAAACCTTACCACCGGTCTCTTTGCTTCACAGCAGACATTTTCAGTTACAGGTAGTGGAATATGACAAAGATGTGAACGATTCAGGAAGGGAAGAGGACTGGATTCTAGCAGCAAGGCAGAACACAAACCAAAATGTCGGGACTGAATATACAAACAATTAACTAGAGCTCTGTACACATGTACACATCATTTTGGCAAGTGTGGGGACAATTACAGGCCGGAGCAGAGCAGTGTAGTCGGATTTGGCTTTGTAAAGCTAACAGATTAGAGTGCCATGTGGAGGGAAACTCTGAGCTGGCTGCAATACTAGAAACACCTGACGCCGAGAGGGAGGGAAATCTGGACAATCAGTGAATGAATGAATGACCATGCCCTCTCTTTGGAATCACACATCCTCATCCTGATGGAAAACAGACAAAAACAAAAAAGCAAGCAGAAATAACCCCCTACGGTTACACATAACTGCCCGATTTCTGCTGATAAACAGCTGACATCACCCCCTGGTTCTGATTTATGAGGAGCCTACTGATAAAAGAAACGGACACTGTTCGTGTTACTCTATTTCAAGCTGGCATAAAGGCTCTCTTGCAGCTTCCTCTAATGATGAAGGCTATTTAAATGGCCCTGAGCAATAAAGTGGTTTTCCCAAGGTCAAAAGCACAGCATGCGGCTTCCTTTGCTGAAATGCAAAGTGATCCTGTGGTTAGCCCTAACGTGACCTGCCCTATAGAGAAGGAGGAGAAATACAGGAGTGAGCGACGTTTCATTCAGTAAGCAGCATCAATCTGTGAATTCGTGGTGAAGAACAGTTAACACTAAACACAACAGCGCTTGCCAGCGATGCCGTAGCATGCTATGTGTAGATGGAAATCGGCCATCTGAGCATGAAAACCCCGACCACTCGGCGGTGTAAAGGTATTATGATGTGAATTAAGCTTGTGGCTCAAAACATACGGCCGAGTCACTTCACTGCACTAATTACTACCGTGGATGTGCACTGAGAAAAAGCGCGGCTCAAATGGCTTTTCAACCCAAAAACGAAAGCAACGCGATCACAACCTAAAACACCAATTTCTCCCAGAGGCCTTTTCTTCGTTTATGTTCCGTATTTGAACAAAATGCATGAAGATGACAGTCGCTGCTGCAGCTTACCTTGCACCCGAACATAAGAGAGAGGGTCCGGTTGCTGCAGATGACCTTACACTGGCACATGACCGGAGAAAGACACTTTAAATTCCTGACAGGCAGAGACATCAGTCCAAAGCCCTCACAGCAGGCAGACAGCACCAGAGCTCGTCGGTCCGCCGCCACTCACTCAGAGCCACGGTACAATTAGACGAGAACCACGGAAGCTGGAGGAGGGCGTGCGGGGGCCGGTGATACCCGTTGATGAGCGGGCTGCCCCCTTGAAATGTGAGATGTTGTATTCTTTTTTTAGTTCTACTTTACATTTACATTTAAAGCGTCGACTGGTCCCTATACATTGCCATATAGTCCAGAGGTTTAACACTGTCAGCACCATTAATAGTTACAGCACCTCTCTCTCTGCCCTCACGCTTTACTTGATTGAGCCGTAAAGTTTGTACGTAAAGCGCAGCAGGAATCTTAAGGGAAATCCGTGAAGAGAGTGACGTGAGAGCAATTATCAATTATCCTTTGAGACTGCGTGGAAATAGTAGTAGTAGTATCAAAGCGAAGGGGTTGAAAGCTGGGAAGCATTTTTGATGCTACACAAACATCCTTGCTCGCCTCCACATGTAACAGTGTGATTGCTGCGCCCCCTGATGGATCACCAGAAAAATGCTTATATGTCGCTGTCCAAGGTGCTGAAATCCTTCAAATCAGCACAAAGGATGCAAAACGTATTCATTTCATTCACCAGTGCAAAGTCTTTGACCTTATCCCTCATAAACAAAAACTAACATGGGTACTGATATATGTTAAGCACATGTCTACTCACAAATAATGAACTATAGTAAAGTAAAATAGCACTGAAAAGTAGAGACCCTATTTCTGTTGTGTATTAGCACTCATATGTGTCTTTGATTTTGAATTTCTCAGCAATCTTTGCGTTTGATCTGGATAGATGCTACAAAAAATAACAACACTTGTGTTGAATGGAAGTGCTGAAAGTGTTTAGTGAAATGTGTCTGCTTTTACTTTTCACGGAGCTGACACAGCTGTTGGTTTTCCTTTCAGAACTAAAAATAAATCAGCTCAAAGTTAAATCAACTTCAAAACTATTCCTGATTTTTTCAAAGTAGCATTTTCAAAATAAAATGCATAGCATTAACGTAACTTTAATGTAACTTCCTTCACACATACACACACACGCACGCACGCACGCACGCACGCACGCACACACACACACACACACACACACACACACAAATTCAATATGTCTCAATGGGCTTCATAGCTATCACAAGAGTCAGTTTTCATTTGGTGTTTTGATACTCTCCACTCCTTTGTGGGATTGTGCTGGCATGATGAGCCCACAGGGTGGAGTGAGAGAACCAGGTAGGGTAGATTTAAATATTGTGCATTCATCTCAGGACCGACTGCGGCGCAGGGCTCAATGCTCCTGGGTGACGTCAGCGTTAAATCGAACACAGAAACTGTTCCAGATACCCCAGTGTGCTGCTGATACATATTTTTTAAAACCTTATCTCCCTCCCAGAGAGTTGGGGATATCCTGGGAAATCTGCAGTGTGCTGAAGACATCAGCGGGTTTATCACAGATCTTCATGGGGAGGTCATTATAGCACAGTGTGAATTAGACTACAGTGTCAGGTGCTTAGCAAAATGGGGTTTTTTGAGAGTCAACTCTCTCAATGTTGAAAAAAAAAGACATGTTTAGAACTCAAAACTTTAATGTGAATATTGTTATAAGTGTCTAGTGTGGTCATGTGACTTCAGGAGTAATCATCTACATAAGTAGGAAATCCTTGATCACATAATAGTTTATTCTGTTTTATATTTTATGTGAGTCTTTACTTGCTTTACATTGGTCATTTAGTACTGTAAATGCATGGAAATGTTTTATTTCCAGACTTGATACTTAGACTCTCAAGTGTGATCAATCTGAAGACTTCTGAGAGCTATAACATAAAAAAAAAAGTATTATGAAATAAAACTCTGTTCTTGATTGCAGCAGTGAATGCCCTTTGATACTGGACAGTGCTGACTGTATACTGAAAAAGACTGCACTGGTGAGTAACAGACTTTTAGTAGGCCACCTCTTCAAAATTACACAAAGGTAGTCCACGCATTTTCCTCTACTCCTCCACTTGAATTACATCCACACAGTTTTGGTGTGTGAGTGTGTTCCCTTGACATCACTCCACTCTAAAAGTAACTTCCTTTAAAGAGGACTGTCATAATACCACTAACTAATCATCTAATCAACAGTCTGTCTCATTTCAGATGGTTCAAATCACCCTTCATATCAGAGGTCTAAATTAGACGTTATTAGAAAGAAAGAGAAAGGAATTTCGGTTCCTTCTGTCCTAACAGAGAAACACACAGCCCCCAAAATACCTGAGCTTCCTCTCAGTGCTTTAAAAAAAAAAAAAGTAGACATAGACATGTCACTGAAGGCCTTTTTTTTTTTTTTTTTTTTTTTTTTTAAGTATAACTATAAACTGTATATGGACATGGATGTAGCTTTCAGGTCTGAAAGGCAGAAGTGCCTTAAACCTGCAATCCTTCTAATAGCTGGCAGAGTCCAATTCCTGTGGTTGCAAAAGGCAGTGTGGTTGTATATATACATACATAGAAATCATCAGTCAAGAAATAATTTTGTGTAGTTTTGGGGCAAAAGCAGAAGAAAACTACTGATTTTACTGGCTACAATGCTAGCATATCATCTGGTAGCTTCCAATTACTTACATAGACTGTAATAGATGGATGTAGCTGCTGGGTTAGAAAAGCAAAACAAATGTACATCTTAAACCAGCAGGGGGATGTTTAACCACTCTGTTTCTTACATTATTGAATATATCAATAAACACTTTCCCGATGAATTAATGGTGTTCCTGGCTAGTTACAAATCTGATTTCACACACAATAGTGGACCAATTTAGCGTAAAATTGATTATGACCTAATAGGGAGTGGCTGCTTTCTGATTTAAAAGTCATTACCATCTGAGCGTGCTCTATCCCTGGTTTTGTAGTCAGCCCTAGCTCAACATGTCCATTTTGAAAAACCAAGATCCTCAACTCAGGGCTCAGAATGGTGGTTGCCAAACCAAGGGGTGATGTCACATTGACTGTGTGCATCTTTTATAAATTATATAGTTTATAACCAACATATACTAGGACCAACCCGTTTTATACAATATTTAAGCGTTTTAACATGTATGTTAATACACAAACATTTCTTTTGATTCAGCAGCACTTTCATGTAATTAACATAAAAACCGACATGACTAGCAGCATAAATTCTCAACATAGGTTCAGTATAATTTCTATCGTATACTGTAAGTGGCTTTTCCCTTCAACTACAGTATTATGTAAGCGTAGGAGTCACATGGAAAGCTGAACTGTTTTGAGTATAGCATTAACATCCTAATGCTGCATTGTATGAGAGAAACAGAGAGATAGAGAGAGAGACAACCCCAAAAGAGTGTTTCCATGACAACATCTGCAAAGGGTGGCAGATCCCTAACAAATAGTCCTCTTGCCAGCAGCTTTCTGGTCACTGGCTCCATAGCAGGACTGTTTCTGTCACGGGTTATTGTCTTCATAAAAGCAGGTGTCTCATGCTACGATTACATGCGACACAAGTGAGACACGTGACAGTTCTTTCTCAAATAGAAGGAGAATTTAAAGAAACACTGTGAGCTCATGAGAGGAGCAGCTCAGTGCCCCTGTGAGTGTCTAAAACCGTGCTAAGCCTGCCCCGTGGTTAGAGCCAGATGTTCCATACTAGCTGTGGTAAATAGTTGAAAGATTACCTTTGCATTAAAGATAAGATAAACACTGAATGGTTAACATTTGATTGCATGAAAATGTAAATATTCAGTTCAGAATTGTAAGAGTTCACTGATGCCTTTGTTAATCTCCCCACACGCCCTTATAATGCACAGTATGTCATTGCTTTTAAATTAGCTCACCTCCCTTTTGATCAATAGCTGCTACTCCACCAAATATAGTGAGCTAACTTTCATTATTTTGTTTTATCAATACATGAAAATCTTATAATTAGAAAAACAAATGTTAGAATCACACAAAATACAATTACAATAAAGGCAGAATTACTTCTACACTTTGATATTGCTGCATTCTGCCCACAGGCTGTATATTTTCTTCACAGATTTATGAATTAGAGCATCATTTTGTAAGACTACCCAGCAGAAATAGCAATATTAGCCTCAAACCATGCCATGCCAAACATAAATGCACTTAGAGTAATTATCCCATATGTTATTCATATAGGAAACAGTTTATAATGACAACATAAAGTTGCTTGTAGTTATTACATAATCATTTGTTCCAAACTTTAGAATGTGTTTTTAAATTAAAGCATAATTCTGGTTTATTTCAACCTGGTGTATCTCTCCAAAATGTAGCTGTTGTGGCTCCATAGGTAACACTGACTTTGCACATTCCACCCTCCACCATATGGATTTGGGAAAAGGAGAAGTTACATAAAGTGGATTACATCAGGGCCCTAAAGTGAGTTCTCTGCAGCTTCCCCTCAAAATATGATGTTTACATTAATCATTTTAAAAAATATATGGTTTCAAGCCTGACCAAAAGTAAATACAGAAATTATTCATCTGGAGCTACTTTATTGGATCTCCAATAGGGGGATCCTTGCCATCTGACCTAATCACCCTGCATATTCATCTGCGTTCATTGGGTGCAAGTTACAGGTGTTGAAATGTAGTTTGATGGTGGGTTGTATTCATTTGAACCATGTGACCCATAGTTTTTTTCTAAATCTCTAAAACATATTGTAGGTGGGGAGTTCAAAGTTAGTGCGCCAAAGCCACATTAATGGATAATATACCAGGTTGAAATAAAACAGGACTAACCATTACCAATTATATATTTTCCCTTCTTCTGGTGAATCCAAGATAGAACTAAATGTAACCCTATTCCAATAGAAGCTGTAGAACAATTATTCTGGATGGCAAAATTGGAATTACATTTTCAATGTTTGTGTTCATTGACATTAAGAACTACTGGCACTGAAGAAAGCAAACTGGGGGAAAACAAATGTATATCTCAATCCTCTTGTATCGAGTCTTCCATTACCACCAGCATTCAGCAGCTTTGACACCAGAATAGCCGAACTGCAAACACAACTGGGAATCTCCTGAGGCTCTGGGACTGCCTCAGCTCTCCTCACTAGGAAACCACCCAAGGTGAGAATAATAGTATTCACACCTACACAGAACAAGCAATATCTGAACATTTTCTGCTTGAATATCTGATTCTACTTAGTGACTGCAGTCCTACAGCACCTACAAGCATAATTTCATTTCAAAGAACCTCCCACACTAAAAATAATTTACAAGAAGTAAAATGTTAGCTAAGATTCATTTAAGTGGCATAATTTGGTTATATTTTATGAATTCCCTCTTTAGAGTGTCAGACAAAGATATATTGGACCTGTGGTCATGAGTAAAAACCCTTTCCTCCTGCCCTTAAACTGCACAAAACTAAATGTAGCCCGCAGGTGCAACAGCAGGAGAAAAAAGTTGTTCTACAGGCAAACTGTTAGGTTTTAGATAGGATATTCCTGGTTCTCCCTCTTGTGAATCCACCCAGCTGTGTAAATATTACATGCCCAAATGGAGTCATCACCAACAGCGATGACTTGGAGCAATCCATTATGTATGAAGCATGGTGCGTGCATTATACCTTCAACACATTTAAAAAGCCAAAAATGTATTGCCACTAGAATGCAGTGGCTTTTCTAATTTGGTACCTGCAGGTATAGCGAGAGACAAGTATTTAAAGGTGAAAATGAGATCGAAGTTGTCTAGACAACCTTTGAACTGGATGAGAACATCTACACCGTCACATCATAATCTTAAAAGCACACGGATAATTCTCTTCCTGTGATGAGCGAAGAACATTCAACTGCAGCTTCTGGTCTAATTCGTTGCAGCCATAACCTCACATTCTGTAACACACGCTGGTTCTGCTGTGCCTCCTCCCACACTAAACACAAACAGCTATGTGCTATCCACAGTACAGAGATGATCTTTTGCCAGCTGCACCCCCCTCCATCTGAGACTTAAACATGTATAATGTGAAAAGATGTGCAGAAAAGATCATCTGGATCATCACGTCAGGTTCTAACCCACACTAAAATCTGTAAATTATAATCCACGACCACCCGTGAGCTTAAAGCATTCTCTTAGCCTGTCTCCTTTCTAAAGCAGCCATGTCGTGAACACGCTAATGCAATGTCTGGTTTTGGTCATAATATGCCGCTCTGCAAGTGGCAAGACTTGACTTCAATAACCACAAGTCTTATTTCATATTTGTCATGTTTTCCTTGTTGTATGTCAAGCTCTTCACCACATCAAAGCGACTGTGAAGAGCAAAGAGAGCGCAGAAGCTCCACCCACCTGCTGTTAAATCTTCTGTTTGTAAGGGGCAGCCAGTTAGAAGAAAGATGTTTTAAAGGGATAGTAGCCTTAAAGGGGGAGGAGCTAAAATGACCTATTTCAGGCAGAGAATGAACTGAGGGGCTGCACCCAGGCCCACTATAAGATAAATAAGAATTATTTTAAACTATGAATCATGCAGAGCTACGCTATTGAAAACATGGCGCTCCATTTAGCATAATAGATATCCTTTGAGGAGATGGTGGCAAATCTGTTGTGTCTATTTGTGAGAAACCACGCCCTGTTTCACTCTACCAAATATAACAATTTCTAATACCATGATCCTTACCCACATTCACCATGATAAACCTTACAAATACCACTTTCTCAGCTAACAAGTAAACACCAGCCACATGAATTTTTAAGGAGCTCTTTTTCATGGAGTAATTTCAAGCAGTAGTTTTTCCATGTGCTTTTCTTCATGTGGTGTTTCCATAGAGCTGACAAACCTCACCACGGTTTCTGTGGTAACTGTAGAAGCAAGGTTCACTCTACACTGAACTATTTTTGTAACAGCAGATGGAAGAAGACTACAGTTTAGTTTAGGCTAGTTTAATTTTCTTTGCCTAGAGGTGTGAATGCAGCTTAGTCTATAATTAGAGATGAAATTTGCGTCGGATTTGCAGTTGGATTTTGTACGTTTTCTTGCATGACCATGAGCAGGACTCGCAGGAGTTCTTGTCCGTGCATATTGTAAAACTGTATTGAATAAAACTGAATAAAATATATTAGAGCATAGAGTCGCATAGTGTCTGCACTTGCAGTGTGTAAGCGTTCATTTATACTTTTGACAGACTGTCAGAATAAAAGATTTCTTTTGGAGCCACCTATGAAGAAATGCAACAAAGGAGGGCACCGCGCATCGCTTTGGCTCGGCAAACAGTGAGCTCAGCAGGGTGTCAGTCTGGTCAGCCATGGAACAGCTTCTAACCAAAATGATTAAAACAGAGCATCCCCTGGGTACCAACATGCCAGGTAAATCTAACTGGATATATATTTATGCTCCATTTGCCCACCACTGCCATTTGAATGACAGGGTTCATATGTGTGCCACCGGGGGATGTTCTTTGAAGACTGTGCCTGCTAGATGAAGCAGAGCTGTTACCAACAATCAGAATGCCGAGGTGATATGAGGGTCTTTTATTGCTGTGCTTATTAAAATGACACATGCTTACCAATATGGTCTGTTTCTGTAAGCAGGAAAACACTCCTTTCTTATGAATAGCACTCAGTTTTACACAGATCAGCCACAATATTAAAACCTCTGGCAGGTAAGGCGAATATAGTGGATTAGCTTGTTGCAATAGCACCTGTTAAAGGGTGGGATATATTAGGCAGCAAGCGAACATTTCACCCCTTCATTTCTTAAAGTTGAAGTGTACAGAGCCAAAGGACTTTGACCCAGGCAAATCATCTGGAGTGGTAACTCCCTACAAAATTTGTCTAAGAAAGTAAAACCTGTGAATCGTCTTCAGGGTCATGGGTGTCCAGGCCTCACAGATGCACATGGGGAGCAAAGGTTATCTGATGATCGGATATCCTAAGCACAAATTTCTAAAAATCTTAATGCTGGCTGAGATAGCTGAGTATGGGGCTGTGTGGCCACAGGCTGGCCAGAATGCCGATGCTAACCCCTGTCCACTTACACTACACAGCATCAGAACTGAAATATAGAGCAGTGAAAGAGAACGGCCTTGTCTGATGAATCACATTTTGTTGCACATCATGTTGAGAGCTGGGTGCATGCGCGTTGTGGGCAGATGTCAGAGGCAGCATGACTCTCTGGTCAGTGTTCTCCTGGAAAACCTTGGGTCCTGGCATTCGTGGGGATGTTTGCTGTATGAAATGTGCTACCTACCTAAACACTGTTGCAGGCCGTTATAGCAGATCTTTATAGCAAAGGTGGTATCTTTCAGCAGTAATGAAGAAATAATAAAGAGGCTAGCGTGTTTAACTTGTCCCTCTAATTCTCCACATGTCAGGCCAGGTCAAACATCTGTGGGATATGTGGGGAAAAACAAATATGATCCACATTACAACTTACAGGATCTACAGCTAATATCCTGGCACCTGATATCACAGATGGTTCAGAGCAGCTTTATTGGCGCTACGGGGGTTCCACACAATATTAGGTTTTAATGTTGTGGCTGGTAGGTGCAGTTTGAATGGCCAACATAGATCTTTATGACACGCTGAACAGTTTCCCAAAATAACCATAGAAAGCTGTCAGACTTGCAGTGACTTAAGCGAACATAGTAATTATCACTTTGCTGTAATTGCTTATCTAATAAGCAATGTTTAGTTCAAGATATGATATCGCCACTGCTGTAAACTGAATAAGGAGAACAGCAAAAAGAGTTGCTCGTTTTAAAAATGTCAGCTAACTGCACTTTCTGATTTTTGAAATTAGAATATGGCAAAGTCGTGATAACGTCAGGCATTACTGTGGTGGTCAGTTGTTATTAGTACAATCAGGCTATGCGTAAATATGTAAAATGAGCCCTGCAAAAACACATTTCATGATAATCCAGATAGTAAACGGTTGAGCAGAGGTAGCACACTCACAAACAAGTCTGACCTCATTAAAGTTTTACTTATAATGAAATTAAATACAGCAGTAAAAAATTTATATGACAGAAATATGCCCTCCCATCAGCATCCTTTTTAGCTAACTGGTAATGGAGTAGACCAGTTGGCCTGTCGCACAGCTCATCTAACTCATTATAAGGCCTACACGGCAATGAAATAAGGAAATAAAGTGACATGACGCTGAAACACAACATGTAACATGTGATGGCATTCGCTGGCATGGAGAAGGTTTATTTTCATTTTGTTTCTGCTGCCTGGAGCCAAATAGAACTATTGGCTTATCAAACACTATGTGGAGATATTATTTCTAATTCTGCTTTGGACTGCTGTTGCATGAGTATTGGAGGATCATGCTAGTATCCATGCCATTTTTCACTTAAAAAGCAAAGCGCCTGTGTCACGTAAAAGCCTATGAGCCAAATTCACTTTTAAAATGTGCTGAAATTTGACTTCAGGCTTGACATCAAGACACCACTGATGGTGATCTGATTGAAGGGTTTTCTGACACATTAGATAAAAACTCTCTAGTGACTGTCGGCTACAATATCAGGGTGGTGACATCCACATAAAATAAACTGTCTAGGTGTTACAGCCCTTTGTAAACACAATGTGATCAAACCAGTTTAACTAAATTTGTCATATGTGGTGGAATGTCCTTTACAGACACCTGACTGGCATTTATGATCTAGAAACCTAATCAGGCTCTTCCTGCGTGACGCTCTGATCCTCCTGGATTGCAGCCATCTTCACTTCTTGCTTGTTTGGGATCTCAATTGAACTCGAGGTCACGTTCATGTCTCAGTCTACTCCGCTGGTCCTCCTCTTATGTTGCTTTGGTTGAATGTTTGAGACTGTCTTGCTGCTGAATCATTGTTCATTGTGTTCTAATGCACTCCTTTGGATCTGAGGAGCCCTAATGTATGTACTTTCACCGTGCTGCTGCTGTTAGAAGCAAAATTATCAGTGAACTCAAGTGACTCCACTGGCAGCACTACACATCCAATCAATAACACCACTTCTGCCATGTTTGACAGATCCACTGGATTATGAGCCATTTCTATTTTTTTTTTTACACTTTGATCTGTCCATCACTAATGCACATTGATTTCAAACTTTCCCAGAGTGCTTCGGAAGTCTGCATCTTGACACCTGACACATGTGCACCTGTAGGACACTCTGACTGACATATGCTTGGTCTTCATATTGACATTTGAGGTAAACAGCAGGAATAAATAAAAAAAATGTTATCAAAGGATCAAATTCCAGATCTTTTCATGTTCATGTTTCAAACATTTAATAACCTAAATCTGGGAATTTGCAACAAGCTACCTTTTAATTGATTCCTTTTAAAATCCAACATGCTGGCACACTGAAAAAAAAGTGCATGTGCCCTACGTTGTATAGATTGCATTCTGTATTCCAGTCATGAAGCCCATAAATTTAATGGTTCTCCTAAATCAGAGCTACTTGAGGTACAAATCTGCAATTCAACCTGTTAAATACACAATAATAACCAGTTCAAAGCACTGTTTGACAACAACCACATACACATGCATACACAGTGGGTTCTGGCTGAGGAACTGCATTAAGTGGCATCTTAGTACCAAACACTTGATCAGCCAAAGTAGAGACTCATCATGTCGGCTAATTAAGGACGGAGAAGCCCTGTTTTCCCACAAGCATACACAACTGCATCAGTAACAGTATTTTAGCACACAGGTATATAACCTGGACATGAGAAGAAACCCCATTTGTTTCCCTCTAGCCCAAAACGGTGTCCCTTAACCTGATGTTGGTCACGAGTCTTTACTGTAACCCTAAAAATGGAATGACCTTTTTCAAAGCGATGCCAGCTGATTAAACAGGATGATTTTCCTTATCTCAGAAGGACACTAGTCTAATGTCCCAGAGTCCTCGGGGGAGAGGTGCACAAGAATATGAATTATATTCAGACGTACACAGACAAAACCAATCCAGACATAGAATAAAACACATCCATGCATGAATCTGTAATGCTTTAATCAACAAGTCTGATAGAGTTTCACTCTTTCTGCATTTCGAAACATGCTCACTGGTACATACACACCCACATGTGCCAGGCCATGTTCATACGTAATACCCAAACTGGATGATTAAATCTACCCGAAGCACACATACAAGGAGAGCAAAAAAATTCCTCAAACACATATTTTTGATTAATCTATGACAGTGGAGCAGATTACAAGCATGTTCAATGCAGTATGCACAGATGTAGGTAGAGACCTCCCCTAAGCCTGCCAGAACGACTAGCAGACTTTGAGCTAACATGCAAAACAGAGGCAGCAACAGAGGGATGGAAGGAGAAGAACGACACAAACAGAGAGGTGAATTTACCTACCACACACGGACAGAGAGAAGGGAGCTTAGTGCGGCCCTTCATGAGCAAGAGACAGAGGAAAAACAGCCTCCCAGACACCCGCAGTAGAGGAGGAGAGAGATGGGGAGAAAGAGAGAGAGAGAGAGAGAGAGAGAGAGAGAGAGAGAGAGAGAGAGAGAGAGAGATGGGAGGCTGGGGAAGGGGAAATAAAAAAAGAGGGAGGGGGAGAGAGGGAAGGGGGGAGGGGGTGTCGTAGCAGACGAAGAGAGAGAGTTTTCCTGGAAGCAGAGAGTTGTTGGTGTTGGATATATCTTGGTGTTAAAGGCAAGGGTCTGAAAAGAGACGACTGGCTGCCTGCTCCAGCCGTGACTCATAAAATATGTTTGCCACCGCTGGTGAGTGAGGGAGGGTAGGGAGAAGGGGACACATAGACCCAGAGTCAACCTTTTATATTATTTTTGATGGAATTTTTTTTCTTTTATTTTTAAAAAAAAAAAAAAGATAAATGCTACAATATGTTTCCACTCACTCCACTCTTTGCTCCCTCTTTGACTCATCATTGAGCACAGAGATACCACCAAACGTCTTTAGAACACATTTAAAACGAGAGCCTTTTTGACACAAATGTACAATATTTTGTGTACGTATTCATCTCAGTGATCTGCAGATGTCCAGCTTCTGAAATATTTTGTTCCATCAAACACTTTGAACAATTATTTGGCCAAATAGCCGACAGCAATTTTGATAATCAACCCTCAATAACCCTGGTTATTTATCATAAAAAAAAATTAAAAAAAATCACAAACATTTTCTGGTCTCAGCTTCCAGTTTTACATTCTACGTTCTAAAGACAATACATTTTTTAAGAAAGAAAAACTTACATTTTTGTTTTATTAGATCATAAAAACATTCTGACAATCAACTGTTGCAGCCCGAGCTGTAAAATCAGTCCTCCAGTGGAGGAGAAAATTTAATTAAACTTTTGTGAATTTGCAGAAATGAATCCCACCTGGAGAGAGGAGCCCGATTTCTTTAAATAACACCTAAACAAATGACATACACAAGTAAAGGAAACAATTTCATGTCTTCGTATTCTAAAAAAAGAATCCTGAGTACAGCGTTTAAATAGCAGTGACTCTAAACAAAAAATCAAAACACAATTTAATTGATAATAGACATGTAGGACTCAAAAAATAGTTGGGTGCTTATCGCTGAAACATTGCTGTCATTTTTTCAGAGTCACATTTATAATTTTTAGGTTAGATTTATGTTAATTTCACCCTAATACATCAATGCCCGCAGTGAACTCGGCTGTATGTTACCTCTGTATATCAATGAAATATGTGCTGCAGGAAGTGATGTTCAGCTCATTTCCTCGAAAGGTTATAATGAATTGGTCCCTTCTCTTACAGTTGTGGCTTTTTAGAATCTAACATGAAAGTTAATTTAATTACACATGTCCAGAGATGGGACAGACGATTCCTGTCCTCTGATGTCAGTGTAGCTTCAGCGTAGCTGCCAGTATTGTTGGCTTTATGCTCAGGTCTTTTTCTATATAAAGAATTTTTTTTTTATGCTTTTCAAAAGCAGCATCGTAGGTGCAAATAATATCTTAATATAGCCTGCTATACTTCCTCACCTTACCAGTTCACTATAGCCTAGTGCAGTGATAACAGGTAAATTACAAGGCTTAGACCATGGGCATTATGAGATATATTCTTGGGTTAAAATGGCAGATTTGATTTTGCAAGAATGTGATACCCATATCCCATTGCGAGGACACGCAGTTCTTCTAAATGTCATCTCTCAGAGTCTCACAGTGAACAAATTCATGTTCAGCCTATCAGTCATTTCACATCGCAAGCAGCCTAGAAACTACTTTAGAAAGTGTGAGACAGAGATTTTTTCATCCCAGATATTCTGTGTCACTCATTTCATTCTGTTTATTGCCTGTTTTCTGTCCTTAACTATGATAATTGTTGTTTCTTGGATAAGCTTTAGATACTATAAGATGGGCATCCCATGTAAAATTGCAGAATTTCTTTAGTAATAAATTGCGTTTGTCTACCAACATCATAATCTTAGCCGCTGTCTGCAGGTATACTGTAAGCAGTGTGGTAACTCTTTGCCAAAAGAGCTGCACCTTAATGATGTTAACGATGAATGATTAAGGCAACTTAGACCTTTTTTTCTCCAAGAAATAGATCATGACTTGATGCAAAATAGTAAAATCAGTGATAGCAGTCTACGCTTGTCATAAAATCCACTTGTTATTTTGTTCTGGTGCTTCTCGTTTGATGTCTTTCAGCTACATGGCTATATTAAGGGGGAAGCAGAATTGGGTTTTGGAATAAACAGAGGAAATGCACCATGACCCCACTGGACTGTTTTACAGTGGACTGCTGTCGGGTGATGGATGGGTTATGACACCTGCAGAGGTTAGGCCCATAGCCCTCTGGATCTCAGTGACACACTGAGCTGTGGCTTCACTCTCTGTAACTAAAGACAACTCAAGCCCATCGGGACATTTCCATCCGGAGTGAAGCCCGTTGGAACAGTGTTAAATGCTGTGTAACCCGCAAATCCAGCCTCTTAAGACCAAACATTAATTTTCTATTCTCTGCATTCATGAGCATTCTCTGCTGGCGCCTACACAGAGGTCATCCTCCTACCTGCACGCTGTGGGCTTCACATTATCAACACCCTTCAATGGCAGGGCTCTCTCTCTCTCTCTCGCTCTCTCTCTCTCTCTCTCTCTCTCTCTCTCTCTCTCTCTCTCTCTCTCTCTCTCTCTCTCTCTCTCTCTCTCTCTCTTTCTCTCCCTATCGCTCCCTATCTCTCCTGCTCTCTCTTCTCTCCCTCCCTTCCTCCTTTCATCTCTATTCTCTCCATGATGATACCCCTGCCATGTTGTCATGGCAACAATCGGGCCCTGATTGCTTGGTTGCTAGGCAACTGACATCACCTATATGAGGAACATGAAGATACAAAGCCAGAGACAAACAAATCAGAAAAAAAAAATATGTGCACTTGTGCTTTACTGTGTTGGGTGTCACTACGTTTGAACTCTCACAGCGTCATTAGCTCACGCTGTGTGTCATGTTTTCTCAGGGCCAAAGCAGCACATGTAGGCAGTAAGGTCTATCATTAGGGTTACTAGGCATGTAATTCGAATTTGATTTGCACTCTGTTCAGTCTTGTGCTCTTTGCCTGGCAGGAGGTTCAAAACCTCTGAAATCGTGACCTGAATTTCAGATGAGACTGTTGTGAATGTGAATGTCTGTGACAGGGGACTGCTCATGAATCACTGATACAGTAATTCAGACACTTCCTATAAATTATGAGCAAACACACGGGGCCTCAGCCTACATATATACTTTAAGGCGCGGGCCAATGCAGCATCTGAGCGTCATATATGTATGATATTATCATCTGAAATGTGCGCGAATATTCCTGAACCAGACTGTCATGAGCACCTTTGCTGTAGTTTTTTAATGTGCCACAAGATGTCATTGTGTGCCGTATTGAAAAAAAAAATAAAAATCAGCTCTCCAAGAAATTATGCTCCCTTTTGCAATCCTGTTGTCCAGATCAGTGATATCAGCAGCAGCATCCTTGGCATTCTTGTTTGTGCCACTTTTATTTTACCTTCCTCTTTCCCTCACACATAACATGCTAGTTGCACCAGCGCTTTAACTAAAATGGCTATAACGTGGCCATAATGTGCTATTACATAAGCACCCAGCGAGAGTCTGACCCTCCTTGACCCGAATGAGGATCACAGAACCTCCTCTATTGGCTCTATCGACATCATTAGATGTACACTCTCTTTGCTATTGATTTTGAATTTTCTAGGTTGCATTTACAGAATTGCAATGATAATTTGTTGTGTTTCTTGTTGCCTCAGAGTATAGTGCTATCGCTGACAGCCACTGCCCTCCTTATGGTCCACCGTAGAAGGCTCACAGGTTCCCCATTAGCCTTCTCGCTCAATGTGAAATGACAAAGTGTCCAACCCAAACAAGCAATGATATATCTAATTTGTCATCTGTCATATGGACAATTTCAGCATGGGCAATGATTCTGACAGCCAAAACAATGAAAATGAGCATCAGACCCTTGAAGGAGGCTCTCTTAGCGGACACGGATGTTTTTTTGATCCTGTTTAACTACATACTCTTTGGCCTTCGCTGTCTGTTTAATTTTACATTACCTCATTAAATCAACAGCATAACAAAAGACATAACCACCTGTCCAAAATCAGGCTCAAAGGAGAAACTGAAAAGCACTAAAGACGTAGACTGAGCATCTGGCCTGCCAGAATATCCACCTCACACATTTAACCATTCAAGTTCAAAAGAAATGATGAGGCTTTGCTTATTCTCTCACTGTAAGAGACTGTACAGCAGAGTGAAGCAGGAGAAGCAGGAGCGCAGATTGTGTTGTGTGCATTTGACAAAGAGAAGCTCTTAACAGCCTCCTTGCTGGTTAAAGCGCCCGGTGGGGATGATGAGCATTAAAAAGCAGCTGAAATATGCTCATAGTGAGCCTTCACCAGTGTTGATTCTGCAAGCTTAAGATAGTGAAACAAGGTAACTGGTGGGTATATAGTTTGAATTTATTATTATTATTATTATTATACAAATACATGAAGTATGCAGTTGTATAGTGATCTCATACTTCCTGCTTATTTAAACAACTTGTTGTAAAGGTCATAAACTTGTACTGTTTTCTTAACTTCAGCGAGGCTGCAATCCGCAGTGCAAAAGCTACACGCACTGGAGAAATATGATCCGCAGTTTGTATGAATTCTGTCTGATCGTGTAGGCGTATGTGGCTTTCTTTTAGTAAAACAAATAAATGTGTGGGTGAGTGGTGCAAAATATACATAAAAAAAACCCAAACGAGATCATGGCTAACCCCTGAAAATTTTCCAGTAGTTCATCATCAGCACGCTGTCATTTGAGCAGAAATAACGACAGAGAAATTGAAGAGGGGAGAAAATGTCCATCTGTATACAGTTGCGCTTTTTAACTGACCAGCAGAGAACCTGAGCACAGTGTAGCCGTGGCATCAGTCTTGCACTGGGGCAAGCCCTGCTTCGCTCACTGTGCCCTGGGAGACACTTGGCAGGATCAGTGTCTCTGTGGCTGCATACAAAGGCCTGATGGATGCTCATGCCCTTGAGTGGAGATCATCTGAGCTCTCCACTGGATCACTAATCCTAACACATAACACACACTACTGCACACATTCATACAGGCATCACACAGTATGGTGAATGGGCACTTGTTAAGGTGGATGACTTGAAAAAATATTGAGGAGGCTCGGATGGACTTACGAGCAGAGGGTTTAGCTTAACTCCATTTTGGAGACTCTTGGGGCTAGCGTAAGATGTAGCAGCCGTAAGCTTTTCATCCTTGAAAGCACATGCACACACACACACACTTACACACACACAATAAACACACATCCACATTATATAAATATTTATATAGATTGATCCATACAAAAACAGATGGAAGCACACACAAAAAAAAGACAAATGTGAGTGCTGAAACCAAATCCAAGGAAGAAAATGCTCATGTTGGAGCATGCAGCCATACATGAGACCAATGAAGTCCACACGAGGCTGCTGACTTTGACTACATCTTGTCAAATGCATAATTCATTTGAAAAAAGCACTAACTAGGGAAGCCTCGAAAGTGCTGAAGAAGAGGGCAGAAGGTAAGCTTCAGAGCAGAGAGCAGGGCAGAGTAAAGTGAGCAGAGTGGGAGGGATTGGTGGTGGTGGGGGTAAAATGAGATAAAGGAAAGAGGAGGCTGGAAGAGAGGACCGAGCGAGGGATTACAGAGGTGAAGGAGGCACAAAGGACAAAAAAAAAAAAATGTGGAAATAGGAATGAGGGTGACAACAGGGAAAGGAGTGACCATCAAAAGAGACTAGCTAAGAGAAGCTAAGGCAAAGAGGTAACACAAATGCACTGTGTGTCCTCCTTTCAGGAGATCGAGGATTTATTGCAGCAATTTTCTTAAAGATAGAATTAAGATTAGTTGCTTTTAGAGCTTAAATCCCTTCCACTGTGCGCATCGTCTCTGTTCTCGCCTCTCAAATTATCAACCCATCCTTCTCTGACTCAGTGCCATACAGGGAGGGAGAGTCAAAGGTATTGTCAGGCTTGCAACTAAATATAAATCTTGTGACGTCTCCTCAAGCTGATATGCCCTAATATTCTAGTTCTAAATGTTATGTAATGACACTTGTGTATGATTCATTGGCATCATATGTTGCAATTTATTGCTTTTTTTTTTCTCTCCCAGAGATTTTAGTGTGGGAAGGAGTAGAAAATTACATAAGCTGTTAAAAAGTCCAATTCGCTCAGGAGAATCGATTGAAATGCTGAGTGTTTCCAGGTCATTTGCTTTATAAATTATAAATAATAAGGTTACAATCCAATTACAGTTACTTAAAATTTTATCCCAGCCAAATTTGAACTTGTCAGGGTGGGACGATCTAGAAAAATAATAACACTATAAAAGAAAGAAAGGGAAACAAATTTTACAATTTTACCTCAGGGAGAAAAAGCCAATCTTTTTTATCCAAAATGGGCTTTCCTCACAAATTTGTGCTAATTCTGCCTCTGCGGCTCAACGGCGTCCTTTCACAACATCTTAGGGAGAAATTCAGCGTGACTTTCTCACCAAAATACTCAACCCACCAGCTCGGTGGGGATGCCTTTTAAACGTCAAAGAGCACGGCACAGTAGTGCTTCGGTTCTACTTGGTGTGCTCTGTATAGCGTTATCAGATATTTGTCACTCACCGGCTGACTGTGGCGTCACCCACACACTAAAACTTTGTGCACAGACCTGCACTGGAAGGCAGCATTGTTCACATAACTTGTTATACAGTATGTGGGTGTCATGGAACAGCTCGCCCAGGGAGCTGCTCACCCATCATCTGCTACGTGATGGCAAGCCACACTCCTCACCTGCAATTCAGCCGGCCCCCATTAAAGTTTAATAACGCACATTTAAAGGAATACACAGAAATGATGGCACACACAAGTTAACTTGCGCCGTGGAAAGACAGGTGATTCGTGGGTTCTCTTGTGTATATCTGGTTTGCATTTACCGAACAACGCTGAATGACGGGGGTTTGGCTCAGTTTGCTGGGCTGAACGCTCGTGTAGGTGCTGCGAGGTAGTGCAGGTGGTTTCATTTCATTGGCTGTTCTAAAAACTGCTTTGCCAATCAGCCAGTGCATAACTTTACACACTTATGTGCGCTCACCTTTCCTTTTATAAACCAACCATCTGTCTCACAAGTTCTTGGCAATAGTTGGGTTTTCTTTGCCAGCTTTACAGTAAGCCTTTTCACACTTTGAAAGCGATGCAGAACCAGTTGGATGAAAAACCCACAGTTTCCAACTATGGTCTTCTACTTACAGTCTTATTTTTCTTCTTTTCCTAAGCTCAGTGAATCATACTCAAGACACATAAGATGCATGAGATACGAGTGTTCCAGGAAGAGAACTACCTTGTGGGGGGGGGGGGCGGGGGGGAGTTTGCCCGGAAGAGAAATACCTTGAAGCCCCCCCCCCCCCCTAATGAATTTGTCACACTGCATGGTGTAAGGTAACAAAAATTGCTTTGCGGAATGCAGGATGCAGCTATCGGTTTGGAAGTTAGCTAAAGATGTGAAATTGTGTGAAATTCACAGGCAAAAATGTGTTTAATGTACTTTGTTGTACATTCGCACAGTGTGTCTCCCTCCGCATCTGACTGCACCTACTTATCTGTGTTTAACCACTAATCTCTGTTGCCACGGAAACTGCGAGCTTGATAAGCAAATGAATGTAATGTGCCACAGTTAAGCACAAATTTACGTAATGCATCTGAAAGGACCAGCTGCACTCACGCCTGCTCTACAAAATAAGAACAAATGGAAATCTCAGATGATCAGCACCTTCACACACATTTGTGTGTGTTTGTGTGTATCTCTGTTTCCCTCTTTTTTGTCATCACTTCCTGCCAGAAACTGCATTCAGGTGCAGCTGCCTGTGGTACATTGCTCATCTGCTTTTGTATCTGTGTGCGACTATCAGAATATCAGAATTTTTTATTTTATTTTTTTTTGTTAAGGGTCTTGAAGAGGTTGTGGACATCTGAGCAAATAGATCTGACCACAGACTTAAAGCTACTTCATGTTCCTTTTTATTAGCCAGTCTCATGTCTAGTACAGGCTCTTTGGAGCAGCAGGCTGACACCGAGCACATGTGTGTGATATAACGCGTCGCTCGTACCCTATGTGAGATTCAGATGTTTGCAGATGCACAGTGGGTAACCTTACAGTCGAGTTTAAGAGAAAGCAGCAGAAATTGTGGGGAATATTAGCATGCATGGTGCTCTCCCATGGTCTCAGCCTGACAGTCTCTGCAGCTTGGGCATGACACAAAGCCCCACACAGGCAACCCGAGGATCAGTTCTCTGCCGCTTTTGCTACATCCACGCAGGTCAGCCAGCCCCTGTTTATACACTCACAAAGCATGACACAGAGTAGGAGATTCAGAGAGAGTGGGAGAGAGGGTCATATGGAGAGGGAGATATCAAAGAGTGTTCAGTCAGGTACCTCAGCTTACACTGAGGCTTTTCTGAAATGTTCAAATCCTCAAAATGAACACAAAGATAGAAACCATGCACAATACAAGAAATGTCATGTAGATAGCAAATTTCTACAATTGAGAGATGGCAGAATGAAGCTGGCTGCTTTCTCCTCTGTTCAGTTCCAGTTGTGGTCCCTCTCACTCTCTTTCACGCAAACATAGAGCTAGAGTAATGAACAACAGATAGGCTTACCTTTGTAGTCACAATGCAGAGGCAGTCCATGGTACTTAAAACAAATATTGGGGTGTATCTCAACCCCCCCAACCCCCCACGACAGAGGGCTGAGACCCCACACCCCTCTCCCCAGCCTGCCCCACTCCTGCGCTCTCACTCTCGTCCTGCCTTTCCCCCCTTTTCTCTCCTTCCGTGAATCTCTTCTTTGACTAACTGAACCAGCGAGGGAAAGAGAGGATGGAGGGAGGGGGGAAACATGAAAAGGGAGGGGGAGGGCCACAGGGAAATAGAGAGAGTGAGCAAAAGGAAAAAGAGAGGAGAGGAGAGAGGGTGGTCTTAGAATTTAGTATTGGAGGGAGAGAGAGCAGAGAAAAGGAAAGGTGAGAGTATATCCAAGGAATGGTGGAAAAGAAAGAGAAAAGATGGGATGAATACAAAAAGAGATGGAGAAAGGGGAGGATGGAGATGGAAAGCAGAGGTGGCGGGATTAACAAAAAAAAAAGAGGTGGGGGGGTCACACTGTGGAAAGAAAGGGAAAAAGAGAAACGGAGAATAAGACAGCGAAACAGCAGAGGATGGAGAGGAAGAACTGAGGGAGGGGACAGTGAAGGAGAGAGAAAAGGAGAGGGAGAGTGGGTGAGTGCGTGAGTGTATGTGTGTGTGCATGTGTGTGTGTGTGTCTGTGTGTCTGTGAAGACAGCAGGAATTAGACCGAAAGAAAATGTGTTGAGGAGGAGAGTGTGAATTACATATGCATCACAGAAAAAGAAAACATGAAGCACCGCGAGAGCGACTCGAAGAAGACCGGATCACATTAAGCTAGAGTTTGCACTAACCGGATGAAAAAAACCCCTAAAGAGTCATGAAGGTTTTTCTGCTTGTTGTAGCACTCTGCAGCTGTTGCCTTAGCAATGGTGCAGTTGTTACCATGGCAATAGGGAGGCTTGTTGTTGTCATATGGTCACCCTGTTAGGGCTGAGGTCTGAGTCAGTAACTCTGCATTGGGTTTGCACACCTGAGCATCACAATCTGCATGTGGCTGTGTAAGTATGCTATCGGGTAATAGAGGACAGAGAGCCACAAAGAACAGTAAGATTTCAATGAGTGCTAATCTGATATTTTAGGAATTTTTCAGTGTTAAGCATTGCTAAATTGACACATTATTCAAAATTCCGGATTTTTGAAACTTTCTTAAACTGCTCTACTTCAGAATTATTACATGCTTTCTAGTCTGTTTTATCACCTTGTTAACCATTTTGTTCAGTTTAACTAAAACGGATTAAAAATGCATGCACTCCTCTCAGCACACTCTGCCTTTAAGACTGTGGACTGTACCACTTGGGGTTATACAAGGGGGAATGTGTGCTTTAGTCTCTTTACATCATCAGTTCTATAATTGTACAAATCTACCCCTCACCCAGCCTCATCCCCACTTTCCAGCTCCCCACAATGCTGGAGCAATGGTGCAGCAGTAAAGCAATTCAAAATGATGAACACACGTTTATTCCCCAGGGTGAGAGCAGAGGCTTTGATCGAAACGTACAGCACAATACAACAAACTGAAACACTTTGTGTCCGCAGATGGCCTCATCCTACTGTTATTAATACACTTGTAGTCATGCTTTGACAGACAGATGACCTCAGTTACTGCTCTCCACTTTATTAAATACCTGCTAGTTTACACTGATCATCATCACTCGGCTCATACTGAACTACAAACCTTACTTATTAGAAAGCTGCACAGGAGCTTTATGTGACAGAGGTTTAATGAGACACTCAGCAGAGAGTCGAGCACAGCGAAGTAATATTTCCGTTGTCATCATATAACATTTATTCGCTTCCACTAGCCATTGATGCCTTCTGACAATTCTATTTATTATGTATTTAAAGACTAAAACATTGTAACTCAGGTTTTCTTTTCTTTTAATCTTTTAAGACTCACTTTTTCTTACTTTTGTCTGTTTTAACATTAGCACAGGACTGGATGCCATCTTGGAAAGTCGCTGTTTAGACAAGATAACAGTGTGATGAGGAATTATAAGGCATGTCAAACATGCCACATTTTTTAAAATAAAATATTAATATACTTAATCTAATTTGATCAGTGATCTAATTCATCACACTGGCAATCATCCTTGTGCTACTAGCGTACAGCTCTAAGAAATACAGGGTTTTTTTTGGGGGGGGGGGGTGCTTTGTTTGAAAAAGAGAGAAATGTGTCAGAGCTTTTGTCCACTATATACAAACTTCTACTTACAAATTTGTTTTTAAATTGCAAACTGACCAATTATGTGCCATCAAGGAGATATAGGCTCACTGGCCACATCATTAGGTATACTTGTTCAACTGCTCTAACACAAATATCTAAGCCAATCACATGGTAGCAAGTTTAAGCATAGTCAGGAAGCCAAGATGATTTGCTGAAGTTCAAACCGAGCATCAGAATGGGGAAGAAAGGTGAGTTAAGTGACTTTGAACTTTGCACGGTTGTTGGTGCCAGATTGGCTGGTTTGAGTATTTCAGAAACTGCTGACCTACTGTAATTTTCCCAGTAGGTCAGCAGTTTTTTGGAATGGTCCAAAAAAGAGGAAATAACCAGTGAGCTACAGTTCTCTGGGTGAAATTGCCTCTTTGATGCCAAAGGGTCAGAGGAGAATGGCCAGACTGCTTCAAGCTGATAGGAAGGCAACAGTAACTCACATAATCACTTGTTACAATCGAGGTATGCAGAAGAGTATCTCTGAATGCACAACGTGTCAAACCTTGAAGCAAATGGGCTGCAGCAGCAGAAGACCACACTCCTGTCAGCTGAGAACAGGAAACTGAGGCTACAGTTCACATGTGCTGACCAAAGTTGGACAACAGAAGATTGGAAAAACATTGCCTGATGAGTCTCGATTTCTGCTGCAACATTCGGATGGTAGGTTCATAATTTGGCCTAAACAACATGAAAGCATGGATCCATCCCGCCATCCATCCTGCATCAATACACCGTGTCACAAAGCTCAAATCATCTCAAACTGCTTTCTTGATCATGACAATGAGTTCACTGTACTCAAACGGCCTCCACAGCTTCCAGATCTCAGTCCAACAGAGCAACACTGGGTTGTGGTGGAACAGGAGGTTCATGGATGTGCAACTGACATGTGCAACTGCAGCAACCGTGTGATGTGATCATGTTGATATGGACCAAAATCATTCAGGAATGTTTGCAGTACCTTGTTGACTGTATTCCAGGAAGAATGAAGGGGGGGGGGGGGTCCAACCTGATACTAGCAACGTATGCCAGAGTGTGTATATCATTATTGTCTATTGATATTGATATTTCAAAACATCCATATCAGTATCACCCCTAGAAATCCAGTACTGGCAATCCCACCATCATTTTTATCGTGTCTGATAGTTACAGCCAAGAAAACTAGACGGGCACTCAGTACAGCGCATACCTCGCTCACCCCAAATTTTCTGTCTGCTGATACTACGCTGCAAGAGATACCAGCTAGTGTTGTCATACTCCATCAAATTTATTTTACTGGCTTTTGAAAACTGTAAAATATGATTTTATATTTGTATTTAAAAAATGAGATCAACATGAACAGATAATGGCATATATGGGCTGGATATATTTTAGTCAGTTTATGTACCCTAATAGCATGCTTCAAAAAATTAAAAAAAAACAAAAACCTAAATTAAAACAAGAAAATCGAGCATCTGCCGAGATATGAATTGCACCTGTGTGATCTTTGTGAAGGGTTTGAGGTTCACTTTGCAGTATTGTCAATATTTAAATTGAAAATAGAAAAAGACAGTGAATTATCAACAGTAATTGTTTATACCTGAGCACAAAATTTTATCGTCACATGAAAAATTCACTTAGATGTGAATTTTAAAATTTTGCCAGTGACCATGACCTTTGACCTTGAAAATGAAATCATGTGTTTTTGGGCCCCTAAGGAATATTTCTACAAAGTTTCATCAAATTTGGTTCAAAACATTTTGAGATTTGAGATTTTTTTCTACAAAGTTTCATCAAATTTGGTTCAAAACATTTTGAGATTTGAGATTTTTTCACATTTTTTGAAAAATTTTGGTGACCTTGACCTTTAACCTTTGATCTTGAAAATGAAATCATATATTCTTGCATCTCTACAGAACTGTTCCTTCTACCACTCCCAACAACTCCAGAAAGTTTCTTCAGAGTCCGTTCATAATTGTCATCTTCAAATACGTGTCCCTATGTCACAATGGTAAAGCATCCTTTCAAAAATTCCTGGATCCAGATGGTGATCCGGATCACCATCAAAATTGAATCAATTATTCCTTGTACCACCCCTAACAGCTCCTGTTATCCTGCTAACGGACAAACATACAGACGGACAAACGTGACCGAAAACACAATTAAATTCTTTAATTATACGAGAGAGATAAAATAGGCACTGGTGAATCTGCTGACATGCCTTCTGTGGAAGTGATGAGAGACAAAATCTGCCATGTTTGGTGAAGAAATGAACTATTCCAATGTTATTATGAAGCTTTGGCAGTCTGAGTTAATCAAATTATCTTCCGTCTTTGTGCTCCCCCAGACAGTGTTTCTCTTCTGAACTGCACTGCGGGACTGAAGCAAATAGAGGAGATTTATACAGAATTGAAGAGGAAAACAAGGTGTAAAAAGTCTTTTTGCACTTATGAAAATGTTTCTTTTATGAGTGTTTAAAAAAAAAAAAATAGCATCACAGGCTTTCACACAGACCAAGGTGGATTTTGTCGCCTATCACTTACACCGAAAAGTACAATCTCCAAGAATCTCTTCTTGGCAGATCCAGACAGACGGACTCAAAATTTCAAAATCAAATCGAATGAACGAACCCTAAAAAACAACATATGTGCTGGATTTCTGGGACACACAATCCTTTCAACTTGCTGTTAATTAATTTTCTGGGTCTCAATCAAGTGATATCAATTTTAGTTTGGGTATCACATTGTTGTGTATTGCAGCACACGCCCGTGCTTTGTTGTACTAAACTATTCCTGACTAAGTGGCAGCAGAAATGGGTTTACAAATCACCTGCAAATGTCACAGATAATTATTTGCACTTATCACATCTGTGATGATGTTGGGTTTCTGTTTTTCATTTAATTGTGCATTCCTATGTCAGCACTCATTACGCCCTCAGCTTTGATTGCTGACAGCTTCCTCTTCTAAGACGAACATATAAACAGAGATTATCTCTCATATATAGAGGGGGAAATGTAAAATATACTGTACATCTCATGTGAGATCCCTGTATGGAAGTGAACACATCTGCTGAGTATTTCAGACATAGATTCAAAAACATTTTATGTCTGTGTAAATATTTTAGAGGGAAAATGGGAACACATTGTGTGTGTGTGTGTGTGTGCGTGCGTGTGTGTGTTAATGCATTAGTAATTAATGTAAGGGTGTAGCAGCGTGTGCGTGAGGTGATCTGTTTACTGTGACAGTGATTAATGTACATTTTCAATCGTAAGCGGCACATATGAGCTTTTATGCATATGAAAGGGATGGATTGAGTTATGATCCGTATACTCTACAGGCGTTTTCTCTCAGAAGATGATCCTAATATGGCTGACCTGTATACAAGATTATATAATTCTGCTCTTGAGTGAGCTAACAGCTCGACGCTCACATTTCCTGTGCCAAAACTTGAGTACTCTCACATTCTCAAAGTTATGATTCTTCTGGTACAGATAATGAAAAGTGTGGGCTTAGACAGAACAAAAAAATCAGTCACAGAAAAACAGCAGAATATTCATGCTCATCATGTAAACGAGGAGAAAATATACATCTTAAAACCAAAAAAAAAAAAAACCCTTTCATTGCCTGTGCAACACCCACACGCACAAAGGCGCACACACTTACACATGCACATGCTGTTAAAAATATATCATGCTAGAAGTAGCAAAGAGAAAAACCTCTCCCCATGGACGAGCTTGAATACTGAGAGCATTTCCACTGATGTACATCCACAAACCTCCATTATAATAGTCCTTTAATAAGACTTTTAAAAAAAAAAAGCACTCACCCAGAAATATGTCGTCTCCATCCTGCTGTGCTGCTCAGCTTAAAGTCTTTTGGATCTATGGTATGCCTCTGAACAAAAAGTAGGCCAAGGACAAGCACTGGTCATCTAAACAGGCTAAACCCAGGCAGAACATCCAGATCATGGGGCTGCTGTTTGGACAGTCGCCAGATCTACTTCTAGTCAGAGGGCAGTGGAATATTTTCATGAGGTCATCTTTATTCAAGTTAGAGTATACTGTTCATGCAGTTTGCTGCAGTATTTTTGTTTTTCTGTTGGTTAATAATATACATTATAGAATATAATAATATTCTTACTGTAATCTCAATAATTTCACATTCAAGAATCTGTAACGAGACTCTTTTAAACATTAATATCAGTTAAGTGATGTAGGCTTTGTATTTCTTTCATATTACAATGCAAAACTTATGATTTGCTAGTTTTTCTCTTGCCAAATCTCATTTTCTCTGTCGAAAAACGTTCAGCTGACTTGCAAGCCGAAACCCTAGCTGTCAAAGACACGAGACACCTACAGGTGGCTTAAAACATACACAGGGAAGTGTCACTTTTGGGGGGTTATTTATGGGCATCATTGCGACTGCTGGGCCTGTCTGCTCTCACTTTCACTGCAGCTTCCCTGAAGTAAACTATCTGTACTGCAGTCGACGTGCACAATGCACCATGTGTGCGTTCCTCAGGAAGTAGGCTGCAGTTTGGATTCTGGGATTTTTGCATGTCCCAAGACAGCTGTTCAGCAATTTGGCTGGTGTCTGCAACATTTGCTTCTGATGGAAACTGTCACAGTCAGATTGCGTTTGCATGGCCTGTGCGGGTACATGATAGTGAGTTTTAGGGTTTGTGAGATAGCGTAGGTGCTTTACACCTTTCAAGCTTCAACAGAGGTGAAAATGAAATCCTTAGTCTGCACTCACAAGAAACACATTTATTTCTACCTGGTGTTAGTGCAAAAAATTTGGATTAAACAAGCTGTACTTTTTCAAAAGCTAGAGGCTTTTTAGGGCATAATATACCTCTTTTTCCTTTTTTTTAAAAACATTTTTGCTGCTTGTGACATTTTGAAAAGGGAGAATTAAATACCTAACGAATGATGATGTACAAAAAGGTGATGTCTTTGAAACTCAAGATTCTAACCATAAATATTTCTCATATGTAAATCATTTATTCATTAATTATTGTTTAATAGTTTATAGCATCGGTCAAACACACAGACAGTATGACTATAAAGTAACTTCCAGGTTAGTAAAATTAAGCCAGTACAGAAGCGCCTTAAACTTGCATTCTATCTGACGGCCACCAGATGGCAATAGCTGTGGTTGCAGAAAGACTTCAGGTCCTATAGAAGTGGATTGGAAAACAGCTTTCTGACATGACCTCTGTAAACACGTTCCTGGTGAGTTAATGTCCTCAGTCACTCATTTTGGGTCATATAGAGAAAAAAAGTCTCTTTTGTGAATATTGGTGATACTGTTTCAAAAGAGAGGATTACCCGTGGCTTGCTAATTGGCTAACCAGTTGTGATCGACAAGGTGCCAGCCAGTGAGCAAGCGGGTTTCACAGTCAGACCCACCCCTCCTCATCATATGTGGTTTTATCTCGAGGCTTCAGAAGCTAGCGGATGACACAAAGGTGATTAAAATGGACCTAAGTAAACTTTTTGCTTATTTTTTTTAATTTATACAGTTACAGTGATGGATGCTTATACTAAATATGTGTGAAGTTTCAGATAATGAGGCCAGGGTACATAATTACATAAGCAATACACATCACAGGGATTATGAGTAATCGCAGTAAATGGAAAGTGAACTGGTTCTTATATAGCGTTGTTTGACTCTACGTGAGCACTATACAGCATGTCTCATTCACCCATTCACACACACATTCATACAAGCATTTTCTACATCTAAGTGCTTTCTAATTTTAAGGCATCCTTAAAATGCTCATCTCAGACACATAGCTCTGGCTGTGAGCACATAAGGCCCACCCACCTGCTCTGCAAGCCTTCTGTTTGCGAGGGTGAGCCAATTACAAAAAGGTTTTAAGGGATAGTTGACCCTGAGGTGGTAAAACAGCTTGTTTTAGACTTTGCATGAACTGAGTGGCTGCAGGGTGTAAGACAAGGATTAATTTGAACTGTGACGCATGCAACGGTATTCTAGAAGAGTCCAGCAATAAAGATCTAAAGAAAGAGCTACCATTTTCCAGTCCAGCCACAGACACTTTAAACTATTTAGAAGAACCCTGTAATTAAACACCAGTAAAGAAATTCCTTTAAATAAAACTATTATAACTTTGACAGAAGAGGTGTTCGTGTAGGTCATCATTGCTCAGAGTAAGCTTATTGTGAAAATTTGTTTTCATGGCTTAAAGGTCCCAATTAAAGGAAAAATATTGCTGCTAATTATGTGGACACGCTGTACCACTGGTCTTTGTAGTCTACTGAGGGTACAGTACAATGCAATGCACACTATAATTTGCCATCCAGGCAGAGAATTATTTGTTCTCCAGCTCAGTCTGTCTCACACTGCCTACATGTACCAGCATGCCTCACACTTTAGTGAGGAGTCAGTTGTGATTCATCATACCTTTTTTTTAATTTTTTTTATTAAAGTTGCTAACATTGCTTAACATGTTTCAGGATGTATAATTAGGTGATGCGGATGTGTGCGTGCTTCTAATCACTCTTGGTGTGTTGAGCTGTGTTTGTGAGAAACCACTTCATTGTCATCTTGTTGATTTAGTTACTCAGAGTAAGTAGCTCAAGAGAAAAACTCGTCATCATCATTGCTTACTTAGCAACTGCTCATAGTGCCACTGAGTGGCAGAATGACTCTTTATTGTGTTTTCTCAACTATGGATCCGCGACTTTGACAGCATGTTATATAATTGCAAATATTCTGTAATTTTCTCCCCTGCCTATAAGCAGAGAAGCTGTCTGACAATCAAACTGCTCTGTGATACCACCAGGCGGAATGAAAATGAAACTCAAACCGTCCCTGTAGTCCTTGAGACATCAGTGGATGGTGGAAGTCAACCAGGCTGCTACAGAGAACATTGGCACAGTGTTGTGGGCGTTATACGCATGCCAGCGCCATGACTAATACATGAAAATAAGCCTGAAAAATCACTGGAGGAATTTATCGTTTACGTCTCAGGGTCTTTGCTCATCTGCCTGTGAAATACGCCCGGCAGAATACAAACAAAACAATCATACGTGTATTCACAATTTGAAGCCAGATAGCTCAGTAAGCAGACAGCACATTTCAAATACCTCACAACAACACTGCTGTATGATTAGCCAACTCACTTCCACTTGTCAGTGCATGCCGTCTGCTTAGTGGCCAGCCTGGTTAAATGGCATTTGGCACACTGATAAAGCAAAACCAGACACACGTTGAACAAGGCACTTCCCTGACTAACACTAGCATAGCTTGCTAGCTTGCAGTAACCTTTTCTTGCTGATAATTCCCACCAGCCCACAGCTTGCTAATTAATAAGCAGCTGGGGAATTCTAGGGGTGCTAATGCATTCACTTGTCCACTGCAGCATGTAATGATATAGCTCACATTCCCCCTCTTGGCATATGAGCCCGAGTAACAGAGCTGGTGGTGGGAGTAAAATCCTAATGTTAATCTGAAAAATACTGTACACACAACAGTAGAAAGTGACTGGGATTATAGAGCCTTGTGGGAAAAAACGGATTTAGGTTGGTGTGGGAAGCTTGCAAGCATTACTTATACCCACAAAGTTAGATAGATAGATAGATAGATAGATAGATAGAGAGATAGATAGATAGATAGATAGATAGATAGATAGATAGATAGATAGATAGATAGATAGATAGATAGATAGATAGATAGATGTTACTTTTCAAAGCTCTTTAAAATGTTACCTAACACCCAGCTGTGTTTGATAATCTGGTGTCTTATTACACGGAGTTGAACACCATCTGCTGGTAAAATTCTGAAGTACTACTACTAAGAAATCAGCCTCAAGTACATGTTACATATTGTGTTATTTTTCTTGTTTTAAGCCTTTACTATCGCTCATTTGACAGAAATAAATGCCACATGTTTGGGATGCAAATTACTGTAAGTGCTAATATAAACTGGCTATTTGACTGGCTTTTCCCTGAAAAGTGTCTTTTGTGAAAAAAGTGCCTACTTACTCGATAAGCACAGTGATTTTTGACATGTTTGTTCTGACAGTGTCAGTGGACAGGAACAAAATCAGTAATAAAGAAAGAACAGTTAAAACTAAACGTATCCCGCAGATGATATTCTACCCTAATTTAATAGTTGGCCGCTAATATCATCCGATACTGAGTTTAACTTTGCGCCCATGTGAAACTTGCCCTCAAATTTTGTGCTTGGACTGCTCATGTGCAGAAATAGAAAGCATTCTCCCTTTCACAGCCCCCAGCAGTTGACAGCAGGACAAATGGGAGATGTCAGACTCTGGGCTTTGAGAGCTCTGACATTCCTTCTTGTGCCCACTACCACCTGCCATGGCTTTGACTGCCAGTCGGTCACCTGTATGGTCATTCAAGGTCTTGGCCAAGCTTCTGACGGAGCAGTCATTGAAGGATGAATGTCCGCGCCTCCTAGGGAGAGGCCGAATTATTCAGACACTTTTTTGACGCCAACACTTGGAATTTGCTCACTTGAAGAATAGTCGCGTCCAGCTGAGGAGCTTCCCAAGGCCTTCAGAGACTCAGTTGCAGCTCTGTATTGGGGCACTTATCATCATCAGCTCATCTGTGAAAGCTCTAAAGAGACTACTGAAAGACGGACGTCACCGGGAGTGGGGGATATCATGGCATATAATTAACATCTATGAATGAAAACAAATTAGCACAACGAATAACCTCTTTCATAGAACTAAACCTCACATTTCGTTGATTGCGATGTGCCTCCAGGCATTTTAAAGCAGCCTGCGCGTTATAATCATGGGAGCGAAGTACTTTTCAACATAACAGAAGGGCTAAAGTCGTCACTATCTTATAACATTTTTTTTGACTCACTACTTTGCTCCGCTGGTGGCAAATAGAGGTGAGATGAAATATGAATCACAAAACAGCGAGTTGAGGGAGAATCTGTGGAGACCAGTGGCACGTTATTCTGATATCTCAGCTACAAGGCTGACACAGAGAGGGGCCCTTGAGAGCTGAAAGACAAGTAAAGAAGCCTATTAATCATTTATAACACTTGGACTGTGTTCTCGAAAAGACAGCATTGTGGTAACTCATTTATGTTACCTCAGCTGCCTTTCTGAAGCAAAAAGGGACATGTGCAAGGCGCACGTTTAATGTGCTGTCTTTTGTTTGAGTTTGCCACAGGTTCGAGGTGAGAGCAAGAAGAAATTTGAAAGATGGTAACAGTGTTTGATTTTTCCTTTACTGCTACATTATTTTTTGCTTTGGAATGACTAATACTCTACAAGCAGTGCTTGTTTTGGAAAGCCTGCGCTGCATCAGATCCCTACAGTTCTATCCAAACATGTAAATCTTAACAGCATGGTGTAGCACAGTACTGTGTATGCATGTGTTGTAAGTGCACAAATATTTCCTTGCTTGTTCTGTCAAAGAAGAACAACTGCAGTGCTAGTAGCACTCCAGTAAGTGAGGCTAAAACATCGCTGGTAAAGGGTTAAACCAGAGGATAAATCTACTGATTTTACACATTCTTCTTTTTCCTTTTGTTTGGTTTAGTTTTTCTCTAAAAAAAAAAAAATCCTTGTTGTATGACTCATGGAACAGTTGGTGCTTGCAAAAAGCAAGGAGGTACAGTATTTGCCTTGCCTCGCACATGCAGCACAACCTGAATAAGTGCAGTTTTACAGTTTCTGCAGAATCTAATCACACCAAGCTAGAATCAGAGAGGAGCCCCAACCAAAAAGGAGTGAAAAAAAAACAACCCACACTTGTTGTGATGTGTAGAGTCTTACTTTGTGTCACATCTGGTTTATCTCTGATCACATCTTGTGAGTTTCAATAAGACATGTAATTCTAATGTTGTCAGTGACATACTGGACTACTGAAAAAAGTTATTTTAGGCCGAGTAATTGACAAATTAAGACCAAAGACCAAATAACCAAAAGAAGAAGAGAAGAATAGCTAACAAAGAGATTTTATCGTCTGTACTTGTCAACAATCTGCCTGCAGCCAGTTTTGAAGATAAGAGGCGAGAAGCTTTCTGCAGTGCAAACTTACTGTGCATTACAAAATGATGCAAGCTTTGGGTAGCTTGTAAGTTATTTTAATTTTAATGGCCATTCATTTTCTCTCCCAGAAACATAAAAACAGTACAAAAGACAAGACAAAGATATTGTCTTTGCTGTTGTTCCTTTAAAGCAGAAAATTTGTTAAGTATGGGGAAATAGGAACATGACAAGGATCACCACAGCATGTCTCAAATTTGTTTAATTTATATAATGGTCTACTGTGCAACTATTTAGAGGGCAAACTAGGTCAGTGGGTGCACTGTGGCTGAAAATCAAGTGCATTTCTATCAGATTCCAACAGTGGCAATGAACAGCGTGCATTCATGAATACTACATGCTTCCCTTTCTGAATAACTTGGAATTATCATACTGCTAAGAGACAAACTGCGACCGAGTACTCAAGCGTGTCTCACATCCATGCATGGATGGTAGACTGGCATTCACAGATGGGTCGTGGCACGATCTAGATTTTCAAGTAGCTTTATACAACAGAAATAAAACAAATCTACTGTGAATGGCCCACATGATGTCACAGAACACTGACATTCTATGGTGCTAAATAGAGGTGGAGAGCAGCGTGACCTTGTTGGCTAGTTTAAACAGGTAGTGCCTTGACAGTGAAGAAGTTCAGCAGCCGTACCACATATAAAGGACTTAAATCTTTACTGGACTTGTGAAAAGAAAAAAGGGTTCATATACATGCACTCACTGGT
The DNA here is from genome assembly GCA_034780415.1 of Cichlasoma orientale. Taxonomy (NCBI): domain Eukaryota; kingdom Metazoa; phylum Chordata; class Actinopteri; order Cichliformes; family Cichlidae; genus Cichlasoma; species Cichlasoma orientale. The sequence goes on from JAVDPK010000266.1 coordinate 738,583, forward strand.
CACCTAGATACATCTGTTCAGCTGCCCCTTAAAAGCAAATATCTAATCAGCCATCTAATCAGCCAGGCAGAAACTCGGTGCATTTAAGAATGTAGACATGGTCAAGAGGATCTGCTGAAGTGCAAATCAATCATTGGGATAGGGTAGAAAGTCTATTTAAGTGACTTTGAACATAGCATAGTTGTTGCTGCCACTTGGGCTGGTTTGATTATTTCAAAAAATTGTAGACCTATTATGATTTTCACACCCAACCATCTCAAAGACTGGTCCAAAAAAAGAAATGCAAACGGCGGAGAAGAATGGCCAGACTGGTTGAAGCTGATTGAAAAAGCAACAATAACTTAAATAACCAGTTATTACAACCAAGGTATGATGAAGAACATCTCTGAATGTACAATAAGCTTTTTTCAAACATGAAAATTTATGGAAAATCAGTAAGAACATGCCGGTGGCATGACGCAAGATGATCACGTGTTGGCTGCGATGACTGTGTTCTTCTCACATATGAGTAAATTAGTGCAGTTGGATATGACACAGGCTTTGAGCTGAACTGAGGAGTGGGAAGGTTAAAGAGAGTTTAATTCTAATCTGACTGCACTGCATATTTGCATTTTCATACAGGGAAGGGTAATGCCTTCAAAAAGTTCAAGGCTGGGGTGTTCAAGGGTGTGAAACAGCTCTTGAAGCAGATGAGCTAGCAGCAGAAGACAAAGCCCATGTGCGCTCCTCCTTTCAACACAGGCCACCAGAAGATTGGAAAGATGTTGTGTGGTCTGGTGTGTCATCATTTATGCCACAGCATTTGTATGGTTGGGTCAAAATCAGGTGCAAACAATGCAAACAACAAGAAAGCATAGATCCATCTTACCTTGTATCAACAATTCAGACTGGTGGTGGCATGCCCCCCCCCCCCCCCCATTAGCAGGGGAGCATCACTTAAAAGCCGAGGCCTGTCTGAGAATTGCTCCTCAGCTCATTTGTCCCTTCAAGCTTTAAGTAGAATAAT
>JAVDPK010000267.1:0-12238 GCA_034780415.1 Cichlasoma orientale
GTAGTTGAGTAAAATTTGACCATGAGTATCAGTACTTTTACTTAAGTACTAGAGTTGAGTACTTTGTCCACCACTGTATATGTGACTATATAGTGAAAACATCATTCCTGCTCTTTCCCTACACAGTATGTTGTGGCTAAGTTTAAGGTGATGCGTGCTGGCTTTAGACTCAGTATAGCTTCCAAACATACTACTATTCCTTTTTATTCTCCTGTGGATGATTGGTTATTCCTTTTCCAGCAGTTTAGTGCTCGCCGTTTGCTGTGCAGCAGGAATAACGTGGATCGGCAGCAACACACACTTTTTGTTTGGGCATTAATTTCAGGGTTTATCTTTGCTACGAGCGAGGGCCAACTTTTAGAAAGTAGAGCTGAATGGAGATAAAGCGGAAAGTCAGGACGGCGTGTTTATGTGCGAGAATCCGTTCACATGCAGTCTTCTCTGCTTGGCAGCATTTGAGTCCTCATCTCCTCATCTGGCCCCTAAGTCCTCACTTTCTTTCTCTCTCTGTTACATGCTTGCCTTTGCAGTTGTCACCTCTAATTTCAACTTCAATTCATTAAATCTCCCCTTGCTCCAGCTGGTGCAGACACTGTCTCGCACTTATGTGTACACACACACAGACGCGAGCATGCGCACACGCACACACAGTAACAATGCCAGAGATATGGCAGTCTGGACTGAGGTAGAATTGGATTCTTAAGAGAATATTGGAGACTTTTTATCTTCATCTGTTCCCTCACTTTGACTTCATCCTCATTCTACCCCACACTGTCAGTCTTATCTTATACACTCTGCCTCACGCTCTGCTACCTTTGCTCTATCTCTCTCTTTCACAAAGCCACATATATACACTCATTTCAGTTTCAATCATATTCTGCACTCTGCCTTTCTCACTCTCGCTTACACTTCTTTCTTTTGGCCCGATTTCTCTTTGTCTCTGTCGCTCACGTTCACTTCAGGTCCCTCTATTTTCTCCCCGTCTCCATCTGTCTCCACGCGCTGTATCTTAATCCAACTGTCTGTGGGCTTGCCAGTAATGGAGTGGAGCATGGCTGTGTGCTGAGCCCATTCAGTAATCTTAGTTCTCCTGAGTGAAACCCGTAGGTGCACGCAGTTTGCCTATCGCAAACTCTGAGTGTGTAGGTCGGCGTGATTCTGTGTCATATTTTGTAGGTGATGTTGTAGGCTTTTATATGCATAAGTGTGTGTGTGTGTTTTTCTTTTTCCATCAGTGTGTGTTTGACACTGTCCACCGCTTGCAACTTCAGAGCTAACAGTGGCCTCAATTGATCAAAGCTTTCTCCAGCGCTACAGGGCTAAATCCGGAGCTTCAAAATTTGTGTGTGCGTGTGTGTCGCTGTCCAGACATCAGAGCCAGTGTTCTCACCTAGCCACTCTGATGAGGCTACTTGCAGTCATTTTACTCCTTCTTGCGCCCTTTGATGCTAATGTGAATGTGAGGTTTAATCCAGTGGAGGGACGAGGGGGGGGGGCGGGGGGGTACAAGAATGGACAAAATCTTCAAAAACTAGTCAGCAAATGGATAAATGCCAGAAAAGAAGGTGAGAGAGTAGTGACGGGGGGAACTAGACAGCCGAGGTTGTAATGAGGGAGAAAACCGCCAGATGAAAACAAGAGCCGGTGGTGACAAACAACCAAACAGAAGCAGAGAAAGCAGAGAAAGCAGAAACGCGGCGGAAATCAGATTCAGGGATTACGCAGAGAGTTACATCAAAGAAATGATCAACTCATCTGTGCCGTGCGAAAGCAGAGCATTGTTTCTCTGTGCGGAGGTGCACTGCTGCCGTCTCTGTGGTTTCTGGTTAACAGCCTGCTTCTGAGAGCAAAGTCGACATGGTTATGGCAGTTATGTGTGAAGAGGTGCTGTCGCCAAGGCTCCCTGTTTTGAAGGATTGTGCACTGATACATCGGGGGGAAGAATTTTGTCTCTAAAGCTTCTCTTTAACAAGATATTGCTAAACTTGTCGCCTTCTTGATGTGATTTAACTTTGGTGAACTTCCATGATTTTTTGGACTTGTGATATAACTTAACATCGGCTACACATGTAAACACCTTCAAGTTTATTTTTGAGTGTTTTAAGCCTTCTAAAAGTAATTTTAGGTGATTAAAATTAGAAGTTTTGAGCCCATTTTTTTTGTTTTATTAAATGCATTTTGAATGTCAAGCCTGGCTCTACAGCTCAGGTCACGTCAAGGCAGTTTGTCACTGCTGACATCTACAGGCCAACCACGTTAAGTGTCAGATACCCCACTGCTGACCTCACTATGCGTTGACATGCTGTATTTATTCAGCTATGAGGTTGTGAGCAGTGTATAGTTGGCACTTTGAGCTCAGCATGGTAGTAGAAATGAGCTGGCAGCTTGGCTGCCTCGATGATTAATGGCACTCGAGTCTTGACTTCGGTCAGACTCGGCCCTCTGCATCTATATTAAGAACCGTCACGGCCCATTTTTATTGTGTATTTTTGGATGCTACAGCAGTGAGTTATAAACTTTTAATGTGTGGTTTTGCTTGGTTTGTTCAAGTGTTTTTAATAACCAGGATATGCTATACATTAGGCAGTAGGCATTAAATGGTAGCGCTTTTGCAGAGGCAGTTTGGGCAACGCTTTGCGAGCGGTTTCTCCTGCCTCGTTTCTTTTCTACAGCCTTCACTATGCGTGCAACTTGGCTCAGACAAAGATTTCCCATTGATCATCAGCAAAAAGATATAATCATTCTGTTTTCTCATGGCAGACATATCACAGTTGTCATTAAATATTCATTGAGCTTTGTTTGTGTCAGGTTTTTTTTTAACCCTCTTTAATCATCATCTTCATCAGGATTCATCAGCCTCATCACACTTTCTTTAATTGCTTACTTGTCCTCTATATCGTTCATCTCCTCTGTTTCTTTGTCTCATTTTGGTGTGCATTCCCTTTGATCTTTGCTCTATCTCTGTAACCTCTTCCTCTTGGTATCGCTCTCTGTTGTTATCGTTATCAACATATCTGATTGAGTACAGGACTCTCTTTCTACCTGATTATCAGCGGTTTAGTGAAGTTTCAGGAGTCTCCTGCCAGTCAGCTGGCACATACAGTGTGTGAAGCTTATTCGGAAATAAACAACAAACATCACAAGTATATTAGAGCAAAACATAAGCACCGTCTTCTCTGGTGTTTTCATATTTCAAACCAACCAGCATACTATGGTAAATGGCCCATATCATCCATTACTGTCTTCAAGACCCCACGACATCTATTTAACTGACAACCTAGCAAAGATTATACCAGCACTAAAATGCTTTTGGGAAAGCCAGTCTCTGGTTTTTTGCTGGCAAATGGCCAGTCTGGGCTTTATAGCCCACTTTACCACTGAGGTAATAGGTGGAACAGAGCATTCATGTCCACAGCCAGTTAATCTCATTGTTAAAGCTGCATGCAATAAGCAAAAGCGGGTCTAGTTTTCTAGAAGAAGGGAAAAGATGATATCTTCATAATATATTCTGAATGCTTTGATTTGCTTTCGGGTACTTAAGTAGGTCTACAGGAAGACAAATGTAGTTATAAAGAAGGCTTAAGATGCAGAGCTGCAATTTCAATGTTGGTAATGCATTTGTCTCCTTTTTTGGAGGCAATGCCCTTATTTAGGTGGTAGACCGCAATGAACTATGATTTTATGTAACCATTGGCTTTTATTCAGACACAGTCTATTTATATTAGTTTCTACCCACAAAGTCTTTATTACTGCTTTATTACTATTACATGGTACCTCTATGGAAAATTTTAAGGGGTGGTTTTTAAACATACAATAACAATGTTGCAAAATGATCATGCATGTAACTCATGTCCCAGTGAACCGTTCAGCTCGGTTGTATTCCATTGGTCTGTGGTCATCTACAGTACAAGCTGCTAATGATTTGGGAGCTCCTCGTGGATTCTCACCATCGTTGGCCGCTGCCTCTTACTCGGGCTCAATCTGTGTTGCAGCCGTTATTTCTGTGGCGTTAATCAGGCCCTGTAAATAATCGGCGCTGTGAAAGCTCGGTTTGTTTGGTAACGTATACAGCCTGCTGGAGCCTCCTGTGATTGCACCTGCTCGTTGACGTGATAGAATTGTACAGCTGAAGGAACCTTTCACATTTATATTTAATCTCCTAACACTCATCCTTAATTCATGAGGAGAATGGGAGAACCCGTCAACCCCCCACCCCGTGGTTTGGCCTGTTGGGAGAGGAAAGGAGGGGGATTAGAGCAGGATTAAGTCTGTGTGAATGGGAGCCACGAGACCTCCACAATTATTCACTTCCACCATGGCTCAACTTCTCCCTTCCAACCTTTTACTCTCTCTACAAACCTGCAAACACACATCGCTCTCTATTCTTTCTCGCACCTCTAAAGCACACATCAGAACCAAAGGGTGATTTTGAACTTTTTAAATATTGGACACCAGCCAATATTTGAGGGCTTCTGGAGTAGCTAGCAAAATATCCGGGCCAAGGCTTTCTGTTCCTTGCACTGGCCACTGATCACAAATGCAGATAACATTTTTAAAAGCTAATAAAAAGTCAAATCGTGTCCAAACAAGAGCTTATGGTTTTGAGATTACATTTTGGCTAAGTTGTTCCCCATTTGGCCCGTATGTAGCCAAAGCCTGCTCGAACGGGGTTTGTCAACAAGAATCTGGAGAATTTGCGGTGCTAAAAACTGAGTTCCTTGTTGACAGATTCTTCATATTCAAATACTGAGTTTGTTTCTAGAGATGAGTTAGATCACTGATGGTCTTTGAGTGAGTACTGCCACAGCTTACTTGATCAATTTTTTTCCAGACCTTTTCGAGCTTAACCAGCTAATCGATCACGATCACCATTTTTTCCTCATTGTGTGTGTTTGCGAGTCTCGATCCGGCGAGCAGTTTGATACATTAGTTTCTGCCTCTGTGTGAAATCTGATGAATGTATTTAGTGGATTAGGGCAGGAGTTTCATCATCACTGGCTGATAATTGCTCCATCACACAGAAATCAATACGTATTTATTTGTAATGAAATTAGCAGTTGCTCTTGGTCCTGCCTCTCGCTTTTTCTGCCCCTTCTTATTCACAAAGAAGCACGACAAACAGCGACGAGTGTTTCTCAACAGTGAGCATCAGGGTTAAGATTAGTGACCTGCTGTTTATGTGGGATTGAGTGAACTTTAGTCAATAATATCAGAACAGATTAGGAATACATGTTGTCTACTGGTCAGTATGATTACATGGCTGTACTTAAATGCTTTAGTCATGACTTAAACCTAAGCAGAATTCTGTATATTAATATTCATGTATGTCTGATGGAGAAGCAATGCAGCAGATGATTTCATTTTTATTAAATCTTAGTGACAAATATATTTTGGTTCTTTAGTTTTAGAGTCAAGTACTCTCAGATTTTTGAGTATGCGTGAACATATGAGGGAGAGTGAATCTGATGAGCAAAGCTAACAGAGTTAGTGAATGGATTACTACTGCTCGTAATAGTGCTGATTTCCTCACATGGCCAAGTTTTAGCCTAAAAATTCATGCATCAATAATAAATCATTCCCTAAAATTTGCTTCACTACCATCTGCAGCCCTGTGTATTGAGGTTGAGCTTCCTCTCATTCCAGGTTCAGGGAAAGCGGTGGCTGTGCTCAGTCTGGCACACTGTGTGTGTGTGGAGATTGGGAATAGCTTGTAATGATTGCAGGATAATAAGCACACTTGGAGCAAATTTGCCTGTTAAAATGCAGTAAAGAACTGGCAGGTAGATTTGTCAGCATGGAACTGTTATTTTACTGTGTACCTGCTGTTTTCTACAACAACAGTATTTTTTTACTGTAAAAAACATAGATATATTAAAAAACACACCCTCCAATACTGTTTAATTACTTGTAATTAAATGAATTCACACATGCCGTCACACATTCTGTTGTTGTTTAATCCAGTACATATGAATTCATAAATTTGGGAGGGGAGACGAATCATGAGGTTGCGTCGGGAGGGGCATCCAAAAATCCGCCCGATCAAACACGCACAGCCACCCGCTGCAGCGACCCCTCGTGAATAAGGGAGCAGCCGAAAGCAGCATATGAATTTGTAAATTAAACGCCTCCCACCTTTTAATAGGCCCCACATTAAGAACAAGCCATTAAACTTTTTAGACTCCACCCCTCTGTACGGATGTGGCTGTACGGTACAACAGGCCTATTAGAAGAGAGTAGGGAGGGGGCAGTACCCCCAGACTCAGTGTCTTTAATATTGCATGTTGGCACTATGGTTCCGTGCAGCCTCGCCTAGCTTTAGTTTGGCTTCGTGTGGCTTTGCACGTATAACCTATGGTGGCTTAAGTGAGTGAGTGTATGTCTGATGGGACCATGGAGGAGGTGTGCTGCAGGTTCTCTCAGTACCGCAGAAGGACGTCCTCCCTCACCCTGACACTGTCCCGACCCAAACTGGTAAGGCTTGAGATTTTGAAGACTGTCTGGATTGCTTCTAGAGCAGAGAGGGCAGTAAATACGTTGGCCCACCTGCACATAAAATTGAGGTTAAACCCAGTTGCCCCACTTTATATGAATGTTTTTAATCCCCACTCTGTCATCCTCATCTGATTGGAGGCTAGTTCTGTTTTTTTTCTCAGCTATTTAGTAGATAGAGACAATTGTTTTCTAATTCTGAATCTCTCCAACCTTGAGTTAATAGATCTGTAGTAAAATCTGGAGCTGACCTTTTGTTGAGCTGCTTGTACACAGACGCTCTCAGACACAGTCTCGCAGAGCTCCACAGTTTTTCTGCACTGCACCTCTGAACAGTGATTACCGTTATTCTCTGCTTCAGTAAAAGCATATCAGCTTTCTATTTCATTTTCCCTGAAGGTCTCTATATTGGAGGGGCACTGGGGGCTGTTTTGTTGTTTTTGTAGGAATTTTCCTACTGAATTGTATTGTGTTGTGTATTTGTATGCAGTTAATATAGATTTCTCTAAAGAATGGAATTCAGAATAGCACTAGGTTTATGAATTCGCTTACCAAGAGTTAATACGAGGTTAATTAAATGGTATTCTTAATCAGTCACTTAATTAAGGGAGGAGGATGTCAGTAGGGCATGTTATTTTGTTCACCTTCCCAGAAACTGAGGACTGAATGTTTTCTTACTCCAAGGTTGTGCAAATATTTAAAAAGTAAACTGCATTCACACACTAATTAAAAAAAAAAGCAAATCTAGCACAGTTCAAAAAGAGGTATTTAAATTCCTTTAATTGCATATCCTTGAAGTAGCTTCATGGTATGTGATGTGAGTCTGAAACTCGCTTCACTGAAAGTTATGCGAATGTTTAAAGGTTGTGCCAGTGAGGCCACCAGTAAGGCTGCAGTGCTTCAGCGCGCTTGTTTTTAGAAAGCTCTTGACTGTTTGACTGACAGTTTTATCTCATTCTCTGTCTGGATTGCTGTCTTATTGGAGTGTGTGTGCAATTTTCTGAAAATGCGATAACAAAATATAAACAAATTGATTTTGTTTGTATCAAAGCTCAAACGTCTATGTGCAAATTGTCTCCTTCTCTAGAAGTAAACAAACTGATTGATCGCAGTGATTTATTTGGGGAATTTGCTTTCTTTGTGGCTGCTTGTATTTTCTGATTTAAGTGTTTAACTTGTAGTTGCATGCGTGTGTTTTTGTGCTTTTTTTTTTTTTTCTTTGTCACTCCAAAATTATAAAAGCAGCCTCCAAACTTCACTGTCTATATGAAAACATATCAGTCTGCAGCCCGGCTAATAATTCACCGACATGTGAAATATCTCCAGCTCCGTCTTCTTCAGGTTAATTAGCCTGGAACATGTGAAACAGTGCCAGACCAGCTGTGGCTTTCAGGCTGATGAAACAGCTGTGTGTGTGTGTGTGTGTGTGTGTGTGTGTGTGTGTGCGTGTGATTGTTGAATTGTGTGTGCACGTTTGCCTCTTTTGAGCCCCGTGCATGTCTGCCTCAGTTGAACTCATATCCTTTTCACCCTCTCTGTTTGTCTTCTTCTGTATCTCTCCTACTTCCTGTCTGTCTGAGCAGCTTCCTGCCGATCTCAATAAGATGCACCTAACAGACCATGCCCACCAGCAGGTGATGCACATGCCGCCCAGCCAGTCGGGATGTAGCATCGCCAGTGACTCGGGGAGCAGCAGCCTTTCAGATATTTACCAAGTGGGTACCTCGCTGTTTGTTTTTGATTTTATCGTAAAAGTTTATTTTATGTTTTCTTTTATAGAGCGCACAAACAACTGGGGGGAAAAAAATTGAAACAAAATTTAGTGTACATGCAGACATGTGGGTTAATAATAATGAAGCACAGGATTAAAGTAAATAGCATTCGGTTTGTGAACTCAGAAACACAGAAAACATGAAATGTTTAAACTTAGTATTAGCACAATTTAAATTTGGTGTGTAGTCTGGATGGGAGCACATGTTGCTCTAAAATCTGTATAGCATTGATGGTGCCTTTCCAGATGTGAAAGCATCCAGTTCCATCCACTACCGTGCACTCAGTTCTAATATTTGATACGTTTTAATGTACTATTGTGAAAAAAAAATTGCATTCATTGCACAAATTGGGTTTGTAATGAATGGAGTTCTATAAAACATCACGTTTTTCAAGCTTTCTATTCAAGTTTCTCTTTTGCTTTGATTGTTCAGATTCATTATTCAGTCGGTATTATGTAAAATAGAAAATCCAGGCAGTAGAAGTAAGTTTGTTAAAATAACTCTTCTTGAAATATCCTCGTGCTTTTACTGTCAACTTTTTTCGGGAAAAAAAAAAGCTTTTAATTAATGATTTTTTTTTTATCATTATAATGAACCCTGTCCAATCCGGTGACCAACCCCTGTCTATTGTCAGTTTCACCACTGCAGTACGCTGCTGTAATATCTGGTCATCATAAGAGTGTTTTAGTGAAAGGTGGATTCTCTCCAGCTTCATATCATGTGCTCTGTTTGCCTTCCTACCTGCAGCATATCTATCAACCCTCCACCCACCTTCCTTCTAATCCTCCTGTCTCTCTAATTATTGCGCATCCTGGTGACTCGTCTCCCTCTGTACTTCCTGCAGCAGATTAAAGGTCACATGTAGGAAATGAACCTAGTCCTTATAGAATTATCTTTATTATCAGTGTAGCTGCGTTAATAGCGATCATTTTGCAGGTATGCATTTGGTCTTCTTCTATGGGTAATGGTAAAGAGTGGCAGGGTAATTAGAAAGACTAAAGATTTGGATGATTTCGATTAGTGTTTATTATAATGCCCCATTTAGGCTACTGTGAGGAATCCATGAAGCAACTGCGAGTAAACGCTTTGGCATCAATTTCAAATTTGATGTCAAGCAGTGCTTTTCAAATCACAATGTAATTAGGAGACCAAATGAAATGTGTGATTGAATGCCTTCTAAAAATTTCATATCATAGGAAGCAAATAAGACTCGTTCATTAGCAGGTTAAAAGGCAATTAGCAGATTGAGAGGATTCCTTCTGCTGTCATCAAAGAAGCCCAGATGATCAAAATGACTGACTTTTTATACTCTTCCACATCTACATGACCAAAGCTAAGTTCTGCATCCAAACATTACCAAATCAGAGCGCGTCCATTGACGATGTTTCACCGACAGTTCACCGATTGTGTTTCAGTCTTTTTTCCGTCGTGTTTCGTCAGTGCTTGAGCCTGTCCACCCCCCCATGAAATCTGGTTTATTTCTTCTCTTTAATCTGAGTCTTCAGCAACTGTAGCTGGGGGGGGGGCACGGTGAATAACAGGACTTGGTGAGCTCTGGTCAGATTTTTACTGTTACGAACAAACATCATCTAAAGCGAGGCGCTGGAGGCTTTTGGAGCCGCTTCTTTTTAATGTAAATAGATTCATCCATTCCTGCATTTTGGCTGTAATTGCACCCCTTACTTTCAGTGTCAGTATTAATTTACAGCTGCAGTTTGTTAAAATCACCCAGCTTGATGGACACAATATAAATCCCTACGTGGAAAAGTAAAATAGTCAGACGAAGAGGTCTAACTCTTTCTGTCTTCTCTTGTATCTGTCGAACATTTGGGCAGCATTTTTGGTAATTCAACAAACTCTTAAGTGTAGAGTATCTAAACGACTGTAAATCAGTAGCCCATGAAAGCGTACATAAGCTTTCCCTGTAATCATTTTAATCCCTCAGCTCTCCTAATCTCCCTCTTTACACAGAAAGTTGGACTAAATCCACGAGCATTTCAGCACGATCTTTCAGCCTCGACTGTTCTTCATACATCACTGCAGTGATTTTTTTTTTTTTTTTGCTGTTGTTGTTGTTCCACTTCACAAACTACATGCTATATTCTGCACGTTCGTGAATATGTGTATAGATCTTTTTGACTCTAGCTTGTTAGCGCTGTTGGCTTTAATGGGAGCCAGCGTGCTCTGCTTGCCACACACTAATGAGCTCGTTGATGTGCTGGTGTGATCTGTGGGCGCTGCTGGCCACAAAACTAATTTGTTTGTTTCAGTGAGGAATGTTAATGCGTCCTGTTTTTTTTTTCTTCTTTGTTTGTTTTTTCAGGTGCTTGTACATATTATAAATGTTATAACAAAACTTCCACCAACAAAATAATGATTTGATACACAAAGGTAACACGGGAGAGCAATAAAACCAGACAAACTGAGGAAATGAGGGCCAAGCAAAAAAAAAAAAAAAAAAGCCCTTGCTGAATTAAAAAACTTTACATAATTTGGATATTTTAACCTCCTCGTTTCCGACCCCCTTCCCACTCAGGCTGTCTGTGAGTGACTGCAGATTGATGTAAGTCAGGTCAGCGCGGGTCAGATGTTTAACACACCGAGACCCAATCTGCTCATCCTCAGATTAGGTATTTATCACACGGATCTGATCCCATCACTTGTCGCTGACCCGGCTCTGCGTTTGTTTACAGCTGTCTTAAAGTGCTGACCCTCCAGTCAGCTGTGATCCCCGGCTGTCAGTGCAACAGGCTGCGTCTGTTGTGGGTTTCTCCTACACATTCTTTTCCCCCCTCCACTCCCTCCTCTATCTTGGCTTAACACTCAGCAGCTTGCTTCTCATCTTTTCATCACTTTCTCCAACTCCTCATAATCCTCTCTTCTGCCTCTTCATCTCTTGGCTGTGGGATGTCCTGAACCTTTGTGCAATCCTGCCCCTTTTACTGACCCCCACCCCCCCTGCAATGCAGTGAAATGCAGTGGTTCTTGTAGATCTGATGCCACTGATCTCTAAGAAATGTCCTCCTGGCTTAGACTTGCTCTGAGACCAGGGGTATTGGGCTGAAAGGGCACACGATGCATTCTGAATGAACTGGGCTATCAGTGACGGTTTGATGAGGGGGAGTTTTTGCCTCATGTTACCACTTTTCTCCCACACTACCTCAATTTGCACTTTTTACATCGAAGTGCGACTTCAAGGCCACTTTTCAGGAAGAATTCAATAACCTACACACCAGCCTCTGACTGACAAACTAGCGTTTTTTGGCTCTTAGTCTTTATCATGATGTTGTGATAAATTCACGAAGCATATTAAGTCTCTGAGCTGCTAATTAGAAGTAAAATAAAGTTGTTTTTTATGGTCGATTAAACTTCTGTTTTATAGCAAAACAATATACAGGATAGCTGTTATTAAACTATTTGGTGTTTTCTACAGCTAATAAAAAATGTAATTATCTCTGCTTTGTAAAGCTTGTGATTCTGCAGTCCAAGATATTAAAGATGCTCCACAGACTGCCATTTCATTTAATTATTACAAATCATTCTCTGTCATAGCTGTTTGTCATTTGTGCACTTAAGGAGAAAAACACATTAAAAAAAAATAAAGTTCGGTTTTACACTTTCTTTTCAGCTGTGTTTTTCTCGGCTTGTTGTGTTTTCATCTAATAGCCAGATTAAATTCACCTGGTACACCAGGAACAGGAAAGGGTTCAGGAGCAGGTCTGTTTTAAAAGTCCTCTAAATGGCTTTTTCAACCTAATTTATGAAAACAACAGTGGGCCTGTGCCTGAACTTTGAATGGACTATTAGCTCAATACCCTTGCCTTGGAAAAACATAGAATACACATTGGCCATGTCCCAACTATCTATAGAGCCCAAGAGCTTGATTGTATTACTATATATCTAGAAGTCTAGACTAGAAGATCCCAGAAGTCTCTATCTGGTGACTGTGGAGGCCGTTTGAGTACATTGAACTCATT
>JAVDPK010000267.1:15593-33068 GCA_034780415.1 Cichlasoma orientale
ACGTGCACCCCAAGGGGTTGATGGATACATCATAGGGGGGGCAATGGTTAGATGGTTAAAAGAAAATAAAGCAAGAGAGGTCACTTCTAGGAGAAATTCAGAAATTCTTATACATTTAGTTTTTACACCTCTGTGGGCCTCTTAGAAAACTTGGACAGAAGAAACTAAAGTCTTCAGTTCACAACCTTAAACATGTTGAGGGGATAAATAAAGCCATCATTTTTATTTTATTGTGTCACAAGATACTCAATGAGCATTTTACCCTGAACACCTGAGATGCATTGTTTTAGATACACAAATTATAGCCCGTGCACGCTCTCTTTATAAGGTTCACGGGATTTTATGTTTGTTTCTCCTTTTTCATTTTGGATTCTTGCCTCTGCTTCTTTCTCTTTGTGCCAAACAGAGCAACTGCTGGAGTTCATGCACCAGCTGCCTGCCTTTGCCAACATGACCATGTCCGTGCGGAGGGACTTGTGTAGCGTGATGGTGTTCGAAGTGGTGGAGCAGGCTGGTACAATCATACTGCACGACAAACAGGAGGTACGAACAGGCTGAAAGCGGACGCAGAGAAACGGACTCAGTTTGGTTTAATCTTCAGAATTTAGGGCTTTAAGAAGTGTAAACATTGCTTCCGCAGCAACTAGTGGTATTCATTTTTTACCATCCTCTTTTGCCACTTTACTGAGATTAATTGCTTCCAGTGTAATTATGGCACGCAAAATGTGTATTTTATTAAATCTGCTTCAATAACACCCCCAATTCCTTTAACAGTTAAATGAGTCAGTCAGTCTGACACGCGACGTGTCCGCTGGCTTGCTGAATCTTAATTGGGCGATTAAAATAATTACAGTTAAAAACATCTTAACTTTGTCTTTTATTACCGCACAGAATGGTGATATAAGCTTTTAAAAACATACGTAAGTGCACACAATTATTAACAAGTTGTAGAATGAACGCAAACATGCAAAAGTACAATGGAAAGCGGTCATATAGATATGGAAACGCGTGCACACACGAAAAGAACAAATACAAGGAAATGCGTGTTCTCTCGTGCAGAGACGCGCACACATCCCCACCGTCCTAATTCACAAGGCAAAACTGGTGTGTGCAAAGTCACTGCAGCATATAAGCCCCGTCAATCATTCGAGCTGCAACACAGCTAATTAATTAAGTTACATGCCTGAGAAACGGGGGCCCTGTCATGGCTGTTTGGTTACATGCAGCAGCATTAGAACTGACAGGGTGATAAATGGCAATGAACTGCCAGCCGCCGAGCTCAGGAGGATGGGAAGAGACATCAGCAGGACAAAACCGTAAACACACACGTTAGTGGAAAGAACACGCGAACAGGCGACGCGCATCCTGTATGTGTAAGCAACTCCATACTGTCTGTGTCGAGTCTGTCGAGGGGCATTTTTCCCTCCACTTCGCTGTCTCTCTGTGGGCTCCGTTTTGAAGGTCAAAGAGAAGCACTTGGCCCCTCTCGGAAGTGAACACGACTTTGCTAAGTGAGTGTGAAGAGAGAAAGGAAAATAAAGGTTCTAAAGTGGTCTTACAGATGTAGAAAAGAGAGGTAAAGTGCTTCAGATGGCGGAAAGGAAGAAAATGGACGATGATGGAGTCAAGGGAGAGTCAGATGGAAGGAAGGAATTTTTTTTTTTTTTTAAACTTGTCAAATATTTGTTCTTATAATCAGGGGGTTAAAGTGAGATTTCACAGGTGAGGGAAACCTCAGATCAGTTGTAGCAGTGCCGTGTGACGAAAAGAATTATTTAGGAATAAGTCTCATAATCATTTGTTTTGTGAGCTCCAGTAGATTTGTCTTTGTTTACAGACGGATCGTTTGAGTTGAGCTCACCTGCGCTGCTACTCCGAGCAAATGTTGATTATCAACCCCTAGACAGAGTATTAACAATATCATCCCTTTAAATGTAACACATTGATACAACCTACCCCACTGTTGGTAGTTTTTTCCCTCTGTCCCTTGGAAGTACAGCGGCTGACGCCTTTTATGACAAACTGCACGGAAGCAGTTTGTGTGTTTGCTGATTTTTGTTGAGCTCTTCTTCTGTAGGGCTAGCTAGATGCTTAAGTACCGCGACCGCAGCTTTATGTTTGCACCGTGAACGCATCACAGGGATGCAAAGGTAAAGGTGCTGAAGGTGTAAGCGGGACATGGGATGTGTCCATGCTGTCACTGGAAGCTCATTAGCTGAAGGTGCCAGAATGCCACTCCAGATCGTTCCAGCCCACTTCAACCCCTGCTTATAATAGGAAATAATAATAATTCACATTCACGGCATTAATTGATATTCATGACAATAAATACAGAGGGTATGTGCTACAATAAGCATTGTATTTGTGTAAAATATAGGAAAAAACTGCCCCTGAAGAACTTTTGTGCACAGTGTATCTGTAGGGGGATCACCGTACCACACTTCATTAGCATTTTATGATGGCTGAGGAATAAGATTGACAGGCTGACTGGTGGAAATAGAAAGTGACGGGGGAGCGAACGTGTGAAGTACAGAGGGCAGAATTGGAGATTTGCTAGGTGAGAAACAGCAAGAGAATAAAAAGGCAATGAGAAGGAAATATCAGTTACTGCTGCAGAGGGAGCCCAGGGCTCGTTCACCCGCCCTCCATCCGCTCATACTCGGGATCAATGGCTTGTTATATTATGCCTGCCAGCATTTCCTTTTCAAAAGCCACCACTAGAGACACAATACCTCTTCACCGCTCTACTCATACCTCACACAAAGCACATTATGCTCACAATTTACTACATGTCATTTAGTAATATATTGCCATTTTAATAGTCATTCTAGTGCAGCTGTAAATGTCTATAGATCTAGTGATTAAAGATAAACCTGCGTCAGGTGATGGTAATGATCTGGCTGATCTGCAGTCGAGTCGATGTTTATTTAACACTGGTTTTAGCAGAAGTACATATATTAGCTTAGCTTGTGAAAAGAAAAGTAAAAAATAAATAAATAAATAAAAGTTTTACGTTGCATATTTTGATCTTTTTTTAATCACTTCTATGTGTCCAGCTGGACCTTTGGTATGTCATCCTGAACGGGGCAGTCGAAATCAGCCATGCAGATGGAAGAGCGGAGACCCTCTGTATGGGCAACAGCTTTGGCATCTCACCCTCACTGGATAAGCAGTACATGAATGGAGAAGTTCGCACCAAAGGGGACGACTGCCAGGTAAAAAACAACAACAAACAGCTGTTCGGCATGAGAGTTCTACATTGTTACCAAAAAACCCCCACATCCTTTAATAATTACACTTTTTCACTGTAACTTTTATTCATTATATTTGCAGTTAGAGGAACTTTGTGCGAGGTTTGTGTGCTCTTTGAACTCTTGCTGTGTCTGTCATTTTATGGAAAATGTGTGTCACAGTTCAAGAATCACAAAGTGAAGTCCTGCTTTCATTTCTTCTTTCAAGTGCAGCGTAGTGGCTTGAAATCACAGCAAAATACTACACCTCAAAAATAATGCATTTTCCCCTCTCCTATAATCTGTTAAGAAAAAATTAATTCGGAATACTTAAATAAAGCAGCTTTAAAAAAATAAAGTGAAAAAACTTTAAAATACAGCATTTCAGTTGTAAAGATGCAGACGTAATATGCATCGTATTCCTCACATCACGTGCGCTAACACTCTTGTGTGTTTCTAACAGCCTTGTGGGTTTCTTAGAGAAACAGTCTTAATATAGCGTGGGGACCTGAAAGGTAGAAAAGCCTAGCGTGCACTCGCAGTAACGGTGCCTTTGTCCACACTGCCCAGTTCCTCTGCTGCACACATCATTTCCTGTCTTTAGATGCAAAGGAAGTTGCAGAGGTGGGCTTGGTTAGACAAATGCAGAAATTGATGATTTAGTCACGGAAAGCATAGCAAGAGACGATGATTTAGAGCAGCGAAGACTTGTCACTCCGCTTTCTTGTCACTGTGGTATAATGGGAGGTTAGTTAAGCTCTGGTGTGCAACTGCAGCAAAGGATGGTTCTACAAAATGGCTAGCTGAGACGATTTTGGACCACTATAGGTACTTAAATTTAGCCATATTGTGTCAGGTTTAGTTCTGTGAGAGAATAGTGTTGGACATTCCTTCCTTCGTCCGTCCATCCCTCCCATGCCTCTCTCTGCCCTCCGTACTGCTTCTTCTGTGCTGTTGTTTGAGTACCCAAATGTGGTGCAGAGCAGCGTTTTGCTTTACTACAAGTTCACCCGCCGTCCCCATGTGATCCTCGACCAGTTTGTCTGCATCGCCCAAGAGGACTACTGGCGCATCCTCAACCATGTGGAGAGGAATACGCACAAGGTGGAAGAGGAGGGGGAGATTGTGATGGTGAAGGAGCACCGGGAGCTGGACCGCAGTGGGACCAGGAAAGGACACATTGTCATTAAGGTCAGTGATTTTAAATGTTAAAGAGCAGCAGCAGCAGCAGCAGCAAAGGAGTTACAGAACAGGATTCAAGTGAAATCCACACCAGGTCTACTTTAGACAAAAACCAACAGTCATGTGAAGGGGTCAAAGATGTTTGTTCAAAAGAACGGTCAAGTGTGCGCTAACTTTTTGTTTTTCTTTAACTGACTCGGTACAGAAATACAAATAACCTTTTGCAAGAACATGCTCTAATCAAGATGAGACCGGCAAAGACGCGCTGAGGGATTAACACCCAAGGTTAAGTTTAAGCTTCTAATCACGCCAGAAGCTAATAAGCATGTTTAATCTCACCCTGAGATTGTAACATGACTTGCTTCTGAAACCAGAAAATTAAGTTTTATCTACTAAAAAAAAAACCTCAAATGCCCTCGATTGATTCGAGTACGTCATCACTCTAAATTGACCATCCCCTCACATACATCATCTTGCAAAGGCACGAGCGTAGCTGCTTGATGTTGTCCAGTGATCGTTAAGAGACAGAGTTAGCACTATTAGTGTTTGCCGGAGCATTTTTTCCTTCTTTTTTTTTTCTTTTTTTTTTGGTACGCTACATTGCAGTGCCTTCCTGAAGCCTTTTGATCCTTTCCCCGAACCTCCAGAGGCAGCCAAGGTATTGATCGGATAATGGGCCTGAATGATTCTCTTGGCTGCCGCTCCAAGGAAAAGCTCCTGGCTCAAAAAAACACGTTCAGCGGATAGGAGTCGATTCACAAGTGTTAGCATTTCCTGCTCCTGTTTTGGGCTTTGTTCTTTTTTGTGTCTGACAAAAGTGGATTCCTTTCTAGTTTCTGTTCCCTGTCAAATGAAGCATTTCCCCCCAGAAACCTCTGCTGTGGTGGCATTAACAATAACAAACTCGCAGAAAGAAGAAGAGTAGAGTTTGTACGTCATGGATACTTTAAATCTGCTGCTTAGGAAAAAAAAAAATTCTACGCTGAAATCAAGAATGTAGTCCCAGATATTTGAGATATTTTATCGCTGTACAAATCTAAACCAGCAGTAATTCTGCAATGAAAGCTTGTATTTGCTCTTGTAAATGACATGTTTGGTGTGTGTGTGTGTGTGTCTTGGCTTTATTGAAGGGAGACTCACGGCTCTGTTCAATATCTACACCTTTATAGTTTATGTCCTTGTCACTATTCTGATTGATATTGATGCAGTTTATTCAGATTGGTGTGCGTTTGCACTCTTGTGCCTGCCTGCCTCACATCATTCGGGCCCTTGGACTTTAGCTGTCTTACATGTGCATGTATGAGAGTGCTGTATGTTTTTTTTTTTTCAACTCATCCTTGTGTGTGTGTGTGTGTGTGCTGTGTATTTTTCACCCCAGGGAACCCCAGAGCGTCTGATCATGCACCTTGTGGAGGAACCGTCGGTGGTGGACCCCACCTACATCGAAGACTTCCTGCTGACTTACAGGACATTCCTTTCAAGTCCCATGAAGGTTGGCAAGAAGCTGCTGGAGTGGTTCCAGATGGACAGCCTTCGTGACACAGTGAGTGTGTGTTTGTGTGCATGCATGCATGCTATCACACACCTTCAGATGTCTGTTTCTGCTTAATGCCTTACAATAATAATAACCTGTACCCTAGAGGGTTATGTTAGGCAGTTGTAACTGTGATGTTTAAGATGTGGTTGAAGGGCTTTCTGATACTTTCACAAGGTATGTGGATAGGTGTGTGAAAGCCTGTATAAGCCGGGCATCAGCAGGAGTGAGAGACGTGGAAAGCCACATAGTCTGGTTTAATTTAGTGGGAATGGCAAGGCACTTGTTTGTATAGATGCTGCAAAGACACTTAGTTAAACCTGTATATATTAATAATTATACAGCGGTTCTTTAAATGATGGTCCCGTGCTTATATTAGCTCTCTTGATTTATTTATTTTTTTTGCATTAATTCACGTTGATGGAAAGCCACGTGTTGTGCCACTCACACGCCGATCAATACAAGTTCAGCGAGCTCAGCTGTCTCTGAGCTGTGTAGCAATTCGTTCATGCCTGACACGCCCGTTGTCCACAGCCGCTTTAACCCAAGATTAGCCTTGTACAGTCAATAGTCTTTATGTGGTTGTCATTCAGGCTTATAATTTCCAGTCCCGTTAAAGAGGATCTAATCTTGTAGAGAACGAACAGAGAGAAAGAGGCAGAATGTGGAACGCGAAGAAAAGAGATCATGAGCATAAGCCGCCTTAGAGACACGTATACACACACACACACACACACACACACAAAAAAAGAGTGGAAAGTGGAGTGTGTATATTGATCCTCTTTATTGATGCATTGTGTTCTTCTCTGACCTTTCGCAAAGGTTAGAACAATGTTCCCACCAGTGTAAATTTACAGATCTTATTATTTCCCACTGCCTTTTTTTTTCTCTTTTAATTATTGTGGCACTAAATTAAGCAGTCAACTAGTAGAGAACAGCTTTTCTCTGTATGCATGCGCCCAGTTATTATACAGCCTCCCTGCTCTTTCTTATACGTTACCAGCTACTGTGGATTTTTTTCTTTTCTCAGAGACTAAAAGCAGATATCTATAACTGGACCGAAGAATTAACAAAAATCCCCTGGGTTCGCATTTTGTTATTATATTATTTATCAGAAACTACCTTTAACTAGAGTAAGAAAGGTTGTATTTAATGGGCTCACATTTCCAAGCATTACGCCCGCTAAAGTGTCTTTGAGGGTCTACCAGCTCCATAACACCTGCAATGTGGATAAATATGACCTCTGACCTGGACAAGAATTATAATTAGCAATCCAGAGGTTGTAACAAATTTTGTGTCAAAGCATGGTTGAAGGTCTTTAGAGAATCGAAGTATGAAAACTTCGAACTTGCTTCGCATGCTTTGCCTCACCGCTGTTTAAAGCTGCTGTTGTGTTTCACAGGTAACTAGAATAGTGCTGCTGTGGGTCAACAACCACTTCAATGACTTTGAGGGGGACCCGGCTATGACGCGCTTCTTGGAGGATTTTGAGAAACACCTAGAAGCCACAGTAAGATCAAATAAAGACCGCTAACTTACTTTTCATGCCAGCGCGTTCAAGCTCTAAATTGTGTTAAATGTTCATCAAATAGTGTTGAGGGCTTGATTTGCCTCAACTGCAGGCTTGTACAGTTGGTCATATTTTTAGTACAGTGTCTTGTTTTGATCTGCTCCCTGATTTGCTCTCTAAAAGGTGCTGCATTAGCCTTTTAATAAACAACGCCACTAAAGCCCTCAATCAGAAATCCTTCATTTCATGCAGCAACAAAGACATCAATAAATAATAAGTCTTTAAATGGTAATTGAGATCAACAAATTCTTGAAGGTAGCAAGGCTGTCTCTGTGAATTCATTAAATTATCCATTAACTAGCATGCACATTAAAGAAAAGCACCAGGGGTTTATGCACTCTTTTTTGTCTACTTTGTTTATTTGAGGAAATACTTTAGATTTTATGCTGTTCCTGAAAATGAAAAGTATGTTTCAAATATTAAAATCATCATAACCGTAGCTAAATCTCACTCGTCTAGTTTTATTGGTGTATTATATGAACTCTTCACGGTGCAGGTTCCCTGGAGCGGAATGGTAGATAAGCTCAAACAGTTAATACATCATCATCTGTATTCTTTTTCTTTTTTTTTTCATTCTTATCCAAAATTCTTGCAAGCCTTAGGATACAAATTTCGGTTCATAATTTTCAAATTTGTACCTCATTGTCAGAAAATGAAGGGCCATTTGAGGCTGCTGAACATAGCATGCGCAGCCAAGGCTAAGTGGAGACAGATCACGCTGCAGAAGGCATCGAGGGAATCGCCGCTCCACTTCAGCGTGCAGGGCGGCAGTGAGAGAGGCTTTGGCATCTTTGTGGAGTCGGTGGAAGAAGGAAGCAAAGCTGCAGAAGCAGGACTCAAAAGGGGAGATCAGGTAAGGGGACACTGAGAGATATTGTGTTGAATCAGTACCATCTATATATATATATATATATATGTAGTGTGTGTGTGTGTGTGTATATACTGTATATGTATCATACACACACTGCAATCCTTGCAAGTACTTTATTGCATTTGAATAGCGTCCCCAGATAAAAATGAGTCCCTAATTAAACAGTTATAATGAGCACCATCGCAGCGCTTCAGTCTACCCGTTCCCAGATGATTGTGGACTGTATTGTATACACTCGCATAATTAAATGTTCTGTGTGATCTGATCAACTCTGATTAAGTCAAAAACAAAACAAAACTTTGATTAATGATATGTGCACCTGCTGAATACTTCACATTTCAAGTCTTCCAAGCCAAAGGACGGATCTTTCACCACCGAGCAGACTGTCATTCCAGAATAGTCTCATGATCTGGTTAGCCCAGCAAGGTCAGCAGTCTTATTTAGAGGATCCAGTGTGACAGTCTGGTTACCGTACAGTGGACCAGCAGACAGAATCTTCCCGTTGCTGGTGTGTAACGAGCCTTTCGTCAGCACACTGTAGCCCATTAATTACAAAGTCAGATCATGTTTAGAGACTTCTCCAGATTTATTAAAGTGGAATTTTTTTTACACGTCACAGATTATATTATTTTTTTTCCTTAACCATTGTTCAGATGTCATTTAATGTGCACTCTGGTTCCCACGGTGGCTGTCAGAAAAAAACTGTGAGCCCTCAGAGACGCTTGCATGTAGTGAAGATCTTTAATGTGGCGTGGATGTTTAAGAAGCTCTTTGTCTGGTCTGATATAAATAATGCAAATCATATCTCGGAAAATCGTCTTTTCGTTTTTGCTTTACTGCACTGAGACAGAATCACACGTTTCTTCCCAGCAGCGGGAGCTCGGAGGCTGGTCAGCATTTAGGGAACGGAAAAAGGAACTAAATACAGAAGTGATATCCTTACAGATGGTCTGCTCTGTGGCGCTTGTTACATCAAACTGGAGAAAAGATTTATTTCTCAGCGCAACAAAAAGCTGCTCGCAAACATTTCAGCAGCGGGAGCTCGGAGGCTGGTCAGTATTTAGGGAACGGAAAAAGGAACTTGAAACAATAAACCAAAGCCCTCACATATATCTGCCCTCAAACGCGTCGGAACAGCAGGGGCGTGGCTTTGAGAGCTAAATGTAAATTCATTCTGCGACTCAGCTGGGAGTTGAAACTTAAATTGTAAC
Organism: Cichlasoma orientale; assembly: GCA_034780415.1. NCBI lineage: Eukaryota > Metazoa > Chordata > Actinopteri > Cichliformes > Cichlidae > Cichlasoma > Cichlasoma orientale. Next base: position 25,192 of record JAVDPK010000267.1, read on the forward strand.
GATAACTAGGCTAAGATTATCTGACTATTAACACTATTAACTGTCATATTAATTTTACTGGATAAATTGTGAAGGCGTTTGAAGTCCGTGGTTCTGTTATATCTGTGGTTAAAGGTCTGGTTTCCTGTGGCTGCGCGTCACATCTGACCGTATGAGAATAACTGCTTACTGACTCCTTTTGTTCCGGTTTAATCTCTTTAGTGCGCATGCTTCTTGTTGACACATTTATAGCTCAGATATTCTTATGCTGAATGTGTCACAGTGAGGAAACAGTTAGGCCTGAGCTATTTTAATCTAGGACTCTTTACTCTTGATGTTGTTGATGGGGACAACGTGAAAGAGACTGAAATAGCTCGAGGTTGTTTGGCAGTTTGTGGAGCCACAGCTTTATTTTTCACAGTCCTACTTTAAGGACTTCTATTCGATGCAGATGAGCTGCTTTTACTTTTTTTTTTTTTGATTGATTGACTTACGGCTTTTGTAAAATAAATTCTTGAAGCAGATTCTTGTCCTCTAAATGTGGCACGAAATGTACGTTGAACATCATTTAGAGAGAACCAGAACCACCATGTTAGCAGATATGCTGAGTTAAGAGCATTAATAATGCTATCAGATAAGAATCATACCAGACAAACCAGAATCCATGTTTTAAATTTGAGTAAAAAATGAGATAAATGATGTTTTTGTTTTTTTTTTTGTCAGGGTAATTTGATGGGTGTTTCCGAGACAAATGGCCGCATTCACTGCAGTTTAATCTATGCTGTATGTCTTCCTTTAGATCATGGAGATTAACGGTCAGAACTTTGAGAATATCTCCCTCTCCAAAGCTGCTGACATCCTGAGAAATAACACACACCTCTCTCTTACAGTCAAAACCAACATATTTGGTGAGTAAATTTTGGATTTCTGCTCACGCGTCATTGCGCTCATTGCACGCCAGCTTTTGAGTTCCTATCACAAGCTGTAGAAGATGTCACAAATGTGCCAGACGTGTAAACGAAATGAAACGAGAGCTACATTTCTCTCTCTGTACCTCCATCCATTCAGTCTTCAAAGAGCTCCTCAGCAGGCTCACGCATGAGAAGAAAAACGGCGGCCTTCACATTCCCAAGATCCAGGAGAAAAAGGGGAATCGTTTCTCCATCCCCGACCTTCCCGGAGACATGGAGTTCCCTACTGACAACAAGAGCACTCGCAAAATGAAGGCCAACACTGTGTCTGGAGGACGAAACAAGATCAGGAAGATGCTGGAGAAGACGCGTTTCAGCATACTGCCACCTAAACCGTTCAGGTACATATGAAAAGTAAAATGAGGTATAGAAGACACAAAAATACTGTAATGCTGTATAAGCAAAAAGGGTGAGAGGATGTTTTGATTTTGGCAGAAAGTGTGGCAATTTGTCACAAACGCAGCATGCCATGAATTGAATGATTTAAGGGAGAGCATTCTAGCATTAGTGAGTTCAAGTGGTTTTCCTTGACTGTTTCGAGCAGGGTGGCCTCCTGTGTGATTGCATCATTTCACTTCCTTTCCAATGGTTGTTTTATTTGTACAAAATTTTCTTCTGCATGAGTAGAACTCTAATTTATTGACTGAACCGAGTCCCTCAGTGCACCTCAGAAAGCATTAGGGAAAAACATTTGCCTTTATTCTTTTGCCTTTTGGAAGTAGGAAGCTAAGCAATTTGCCGATGACTAAAATGCCCACATGTGTGTGTATATAGGTAAGAGGTCGTTCAAAGTCCAATCAATGCAACAGAAAAATTACAGGAACCTTCTCCTGAAAAAGTGGCTTTCACTTTTGTACCTTAGCTGCGTGAAATGTGAAATTTTCATGAGTAAGCAGCACAGTGCAGGTTTGCAGCCTTCCACAGGACTTTGGAGGCAGCAGTGAAAACGTCCAGGAACTGTTGGGTTATGGATGTGGAATTTTCATTTCTTAAGAAGCCTGGCTGTTCAGCCCCAGTCTCTAGCTTAATTGTTCACTTATTTTCAGACGCTGCATTGTATGTAACTTCCAAGCAAATGACAAGAACGCAAAAAGCATTATCATCTTACAATCATTGCCATCCATAACCAGCCATACTGGCAAGCATCTGGAGCAATTGTGCAGATGAGGCTCACATTCAATATTCCTCCCGTAACACGCTCAGAGAGGCCTGATTTCATTTCATCATTTCATGCCTCTCCAGGCCTCATTTAACTCCATACTGTGTCTGTTCGCGCCCCGTTAATTACAGAGCTCGCTCACTTCTCTGTCTCGCTGTCTCCGCTCTATCAGTTTCCATCTCTGCAGCGATGTCCACAAAGCCACATAGTTCGCATGAAAAGTAAACGCGCTCTGTCTCATGACGCAACACGCTATCACACAGCCATTGAACCGACTTCCCTCTATCAAAGCAAGAGAGGACTTTCATTGCTTCGTTTCTTTTTTTTTTTTTTTTTCTCTGCAAGTTGGCACAATTCAAAAGGCTCTTTGGTTCAAAGGAATAGATGGCTGATTAAAGGGAGTGGGGATGAGAATGGAGATGAGACTGGTGATTTGGGTCAATCATGATTCATCAGTGCCTGTTGTGGGATGAAAATTTGAGGGGAGGCCATCATGTGAAGTTGTCTACTTTTCTGTGTGTCCATTTGTGTGTGTGTGTGTGTGTGTGTGTATAGGAAAGGTACAGGCTGTTCCGAGGAGAGTGCGCTCACACACACACACGACTGTCTGTCATTTTAAAGACACAGTGACTGTGCAGTCTCTCTCTCTCTCACACACACGCTTACGATTTACAATGAAGTCCGACAACCTTGTTTTAAGACTTCAGGTGCTCTTGCCAAACTGGGTTATTTACAAAGTGAACGTCACAGCGGCAGCTTCTTCTAAACTTGGCCATCATTGCACTCCACTTTAGACTAGAATTTTATATGACAAGGGGACTCTGGCAATAAACGCGTTGCTTCTCTGCCAAATTAAGATGTCCAGCCCTGTACACATCCCATATTATTCAACCCAGATGATTAAAATTACAGAGACTGGAAAGCAAGAGACAGAGGTTTTAGCCTCTAGTCAACTGGTCTCTGAAGTCTAATTGATTTAAGGGGACAAAATAAACCCCATTATTCCCACAGTCCCATGATGCCATTTGCATCCTCCCTTCTTTCTGATACACTTACATGTGGTAACTCGTGATATGTACTGCAATAACTGTTGTGTTTTGAAGAGGTCGTGTCCACCAGAATTCATCATGACATCCCCGTTTTGTTGCAGTTACTGCTTTAGGATGCTGCTGCTGCTACACTGCCTGAAAAAAGTAATTTTGCAGGAAATTATTTCAGATACAGACTGACTTGGACAGCAGATTAAACAATAAGAAGAAAATTTTGGGACTAGTCAGAAAATGAGATTTTGTTGCAGAAGTATTAACATTAACCACTGAGTATTCGGAGAGCACTTTCAGATTATGGGAAAAGTGGTGCTATTATGTATTTTGCTCAGTACTTATGTCATCGAAAGACTTAAAAATATGAGTTATGACATAAGGAGACCAGCAGTCGGCCACAGCCAGCACTCAACGGCTCTCGCACTGCTGACCGGTTCATGATGTGTTGGTGACTCAGACGCAGTGCTCATCTGGTAAAGGAAGGCACGGCAGCCATAAAACAAGTGTCCAACTGTTGTATTGATGTACTGCTGTAATTATATTATACCACTCTATGATGTTTCACACCAAAAGTGAGCAGAGCTGCACCAGTTAGACCAGTTCATCAACAGAAAATTCAAGAAAGTAATTTTCTAATCTAATCTAATCTAATCTACATTTGGAATAGAAAAACTTTTATCCTTTTATGAAATTAGAGGTACTTTTAAAGGTTCAAGTTGCACCTACAGTAGCTAAAACTCATGCAGCATCTTCATGAAGCTTCTCAGTGCCAGTTATTGCTCAACAGCAGGAACTTGTCGGTTTAATGTTATGATAGTCTCATCGGACAGTTTACTGTGTGTTGCTGCTGAACTGCACTGCATCGCACAGAGAGGTGATTCTAATATTTAGCCTGCTATCAAATGGGACAGACGTGCGTGTGCAATCCTTATGTGTGTCCTGCTGCATACTAACATCTCATGTTGGGACTGAATCTGTGCTGGCATTATGAAGATGCTGCTGACATTTTTCTGCTTATTTGTTTCAGCAAACCTGTCAGTGTCTAAACTCTGGCTGTCGCATACGCCGTCAGCCTACACCTTTGTTTGTATTGTGCATGTGTGTGTGAGGGGGGAAAAAAGAGGCCCTGTCATGCACAGGCATTGTCACACTGCTGCACTGATATTGCTGAATCACTTCAGCAGAATTCTGCTTCTCTATTTTTTTTTTCTTTCTTTTTTTTCACGCTTTTCAATGTTGTCTCTCTCCCGTTTGCCTCCGCTGCTTCAGGGGCCTGTTTGGGTAAGACCTCTTGCGTAACTCCCCATCCTCCAACCATTTTACTCAGTATCCATCTGTAGACCTGCACACAGCAGGCGGCCACACTCACCAGCACTGCTGACCTTCAGCAACATGACTAGAGGACTACATTTGTAGGTTTCATGCTAATTCCTTAAACACTATGCCAAGGTGTACCTTTGCTTCATCTTTATAATCGAGCAAACTCCACAGCTGCATTTACATGTTGTTACAGTACGTTACACAGCCAAATCTATTCTGCAGGGATGTTGCAGAAAGAAACATTAATGGCTACAGACTGTTTTGGGTCAGAACACCTGCCATCTAAATACAGCAGATGAGTATTTGTGCTGTAAACTAACAACCTTCTTAAAAACTTTGTAATTTCTATCTCAAACCAAAATAATTTGGATTTTTGGATATTGATGCTTGTATGCAGGCGCATTATCATTACTCATAGTGTAGTCTTTTGAGCCCCATGCTATCATTATCTGTCTCAATGTCACCATTGTCCGCTTTCTTGCCTTTTCCTCGTCCACCTGTGCCCGTCTTTGCCCCCTTTCCGTCTCTTCTCGTCTACTCTTTGCTCCATCGTGTCGGTGCAGCACCTGTCAGCTGGGTGATCCAAAGTTTACAGAGGCTTTGCTACAGCAGCGTGCAGCTGTGTTAGTGGAAGCCATGCATTACTGCACCGTGTTCCGTACATGCTGTACAGACGCTCGGCACCTAGAGGGAAGCTACAATTAGTATGCAGGCAGACTGAGGTGAACCCTCACTGTCAGACACTGCAGTTACTCGGAAAGATTCAAAGTCAGATTGATCCATTTGCAATCTGCAGAATATCCGAGCTTTGTTTCTTATTTTCAGTATGCAGCATTTAAAATTTGCTGCTTTCAATCTAAATTGTAATGTCTAGAAGCTTCCGCAGCTGTGTAAGAAGGTTTTTCCTCAAATGCCCCCATTTTTTCATTTGAGGCTGGATTTAGCCCATAAAATCCCAAGTCTGGACCTGTGTTTTAGTCTCCAAAGAGTTACCATCTGCATCACATGCATGCCAATCAAGGAGGTTGAATGACGTCGTTAATGTGAAGGTTGAAGTTTGCATATCCCCGAGCGTAGCTGAGGAGCAAAGTATAAAGGCACCTGTCGCTCAGACTCAGTTTAGGGTCACAGTCTGTCCAACTGGAGACACACAGGAGGAAATAAAAGAGCCCGATCCTGACACTTGTCTGTAAAAGCAGAGCAACCTACACAAATGCAAAGTAATGGTAATTATTGGATTGACCAAAAATCCCCATGACTTTCAAATGTGCTCCTCTGAAATGTTCCTATCTGTGCTAGCTCTCTGTCATTGTCTCGTGCGTGTGTGTGTGTGTGTGTGTGTGTGTGTGTGTGTGTGTGTGTGTGTGTGTGTGTGTGTGTGTTTGTGTTTGCTGAACATTTGGTGTGTCTCTCTCTCTCTCCGTGAATGCTCCTTATCAGTTCTCGCCGTTCATGAAATCTCCTCATGGATGAATTTCAGCGTTGTGACTGCTGCATATTAAAAAACAAATATAATGATATTGATGTTTTGTGTTTTCATTTTGCAAGAGTACACATTTTGATTAAATCTCAGTTTTATTCCACAGTGTTATGAGTTATGATTTTTTTTTATGTGCCCTCAAGATGAAGGGAAATGCACCCGTTCTAGTACCAATGCTTAAAACTCATAACATTCTTTTTAATTGCCTACTGCTGAAAAATAAAACTCTGCTTTTATTATAGTTACAGTTTAATTATAGTGTTGTCTTTAATGGAATAAATCTAATTTTATGTTTCTTTTTTTTCTCCTTTATCATAAAATCACACTTTTTTTTTTTTTTTTTTTTTTAATAAATATATCACCCTACCTTTCCCCCTACTACAACCTTTATCTCCCACTCCACACCTCTCCTGATTTTGTCTCCAGTGATGGCGGCTTGGGTCATTCTCAAGATGACAGCATTGTGGGTACCAAGCAGTGCCGTCACAGCGTGGCCATCATGCCCATTCCTGGAAACCTCTCGTCAAGTAGCCCAGACCTGCTGCAGCCGGCAACCAGCATCCTGGACTTCTCCATCCCTGCAGGTAAGAAAAAAAGCATTCTGATCTTTTTGTGTGCTTTATTTATTTATTTATTTTAACACACATATACATAAAAAACACTTCTTTTTTTTTAAATAAACCAAACATTAAAATTATTCCACCATAAATGCCCATCACAATTTATAGACACGTTCGCTAGTTCATCTGAATAAAGATGAGATTTAATATGTTCTTTTTCTTTCATTTTCTGTGGCGTTTATCAAACTGTTTTACCACCATTCACATTTAGCTGTAATAGTCTCCAGCTGTGAGCGGTTCCCCTAAATACTTTATGCAACGCGCTGTGATACAGTAATGATGATACCCCGTACTTAAATGAGTGCGAAATTTCTTTCCAATGACGGACGGACTGTTACTGTTACTGACATATCGGTTACATTTGCTTTTGGTTTTCATTCACAAGTTTTCTCAAAGCCCTGTTGCTGTAAAAGTTCTGCTTTTCTCATGTTTCTCAATAATATAACTGAAAGAAGCACTGGCATGAATTTGCAAAAAAAAAAAAAAGAGCCATCTTGTGCAAAACTGCACCAGAGAGAAAGTTGTGTGAAAGTGCGCTTTCTTACTAAATGAATGATGAGTTCGTTTTTTGTTTAGTTACTTTTTTTTAATATGCGTATATCTTGAGGAAAAACAAGTCAGACCATTCTCTTAAGGTGGAACTCAAGCATATCATCAAAGCACATTTCTTGCTACGAAACTTTAATTAATAAAAGAAAAATAACATCATTTATTTGTGGCCTGAGCTGCTAGTTCAGGTTCTCTTCTGAAGCCAAACTTGACCCGAGACCGCGGCCTTATTGAACAGTAAAAGCCACTTGTGGAGTGAAGGACTTCAGTGCTTACTGAGTACCGAGAGACACTCTTGCAAACAGCCTGCCACCCTTGAACGCGTAAAGCATCTATGTGGCAAGTGCAGCTCTGTGTGCACTTGGTGGGTCGGAGCACGAGCCCTTCACCTTTCCTCTCATTATTTCACCTTGAAAAACAGGCAAACTCCTCAAAACACTTGTGCTGACAAAGGAGGTTTCAAGCAAAAGTGTACACGCCTAATAATACAAATACACACATCCTGAGTTCTTTCTTTTTTTTTGAAGCGTCACTGAGATGTACATGCAGAATTGCGGCTGTCTGACGAGACCTGACCTCCGCTGGACTTTTTAAAAATCCTTTCCTGTCAGGCGAGTTCCTGAGCCCATAATTATTTAAACTAACATGGAGCGCTCCCTGTGGATTTATGTGTTATTTATGTGTGCGCGTAGAGGAAAAATTGAGGGAAGGGGGAAACAAGAAAGAGAAAGTGGAACGGGGGGGGGGGGGGGGGGC
>JAVDPK010000267.1:33078-56318 GCA_034780415.1 Cichlasoma orientale
CGAGAGTCTTGAGTTATTTCACTAGCCATTTGTCAATGAGCCGCACACACACTCAGACACACGTGCGCGCACTCTGTAGTTTGCAGACCTATACATCACATGTGGTTGTGCTGTACTAGAGTACAAACACACAACTGTGCCACATTAATCATCTGCCATTAGATCAAATTTCCTTCAGTCCTGTGGCCTCCCATTAGCCTTAATAGTAGAATGAAGAACAGCTTGCAGAAATAAAAGCCTCCTTTTCCAGATGCTCTGCAGAGCTTGTAATACCCCCAACAATGTCCTGTCTATGCACCAATATTTCTTTCCCCTGCGCCATGCTGGGCTGTGTGCTGTCAGTGCTGGCTGCCAATGTTTAGGACTTTTTTTTCTTCTTCATGTGTTTTGTCTCATTAGGTTTTGAATTGGTTTTGATGGTTTTAGACTTTTCTTGGTCTGTTTTACTTAAGTTTCATTTTTAGAATTATTTTACTAGAACTGTTACTTTGTTACTAAAAATGTTATTTTGAGTTCATGTTGTGGCATTTTGTGTTGTAAATCATTGTCATTGTTGCCTGCCTGAGGCTTTTTGGTGTTTTAAAGAAAAATCACCATTAACATCACTAATTAATTAATGAAAAAAAAAAAACAATAATGGAAATAATCTACAGCCTTTTACCAGCTATATGGACAACACACCTTATGTTGCCCATACATCACAAGCTGAATCAGTTAGGGAAGCTTTGGAGGCAGAGCACCAGTGTTTTCTCCGGTGGTTGCTGTTATGTCGTATCTTATTTTGCAAAGTGGCGTTGTGTCTGTGTGTCTTATGTAGAACTGTGTGTGAAGCTAAACTCTCAGATGCTCAGTTTCTTCTGTGTCTTTGTGCCTCTCTGTCTCTTTTTTCCCCCCACTTCTCCGGGCCTTTACTCTCTCTCCTCTCGCGCGTTTCTTGCTGTGATTTTAAACAGATGTTCTGGTGTCGACACGTTGAGTCATACTCTGCCTCTCCCGTTTCCCATGAGCAGATTCAGGATACGCTAGAAACTCCGCTGGTCTTCCCTCCTTTTTTTTCTTCTTCTGTCATAATGTTTCCAACTGCTGTGTCTCTTTGCGTTCCTCCCACACTTTCTTGTGCTTGTAATTGCTGCGTTTTCTCTTTTTCTTCCCTGCTTGCCAAGCTCTGGGACTCTACTGTGAGTATGAGGATTTTCATTGCCACTGTTGGGATAAATAAAATATAGCTCCCAAATGTCCCCCTGCATCTTAATATTTTTCAAGTTTTTTTTTTTTATTTTTATGCTCATTTTTGCATTTTTGCATGCATGAAGGGCACTCTTCAGGTTCCTGTGATTTGTACCTGTTGTGTGTTTCTTCTTCTACTTTTCATTTGTTATTGTGAAAACTTAAAAGAGTGTCCAGGGAAAGACATTTCAGTCGGTTTTAAGCAGTTACCTTTGGGGTGACGTGTGCATGTTTGTGAGATTGATTTGTTGTCAGCAGAACATGGACACTCACACTCATACTCCGCCTTAATGAGGATCAAGGAATGTGGCACCCAATGCCAAAGTAATGTCAAATGCTTAAATGTTTAAATCTGAGACCAAATAGCCATATTATTAAAACACAATAGCATAATTTCCTCAAAGGTGTATGCTTAGGAGGATGTTCAGGTATCAAACTGAATCCAACTTTATTTTTGGTTTGATTTTGTTGATTAGCCACCGTGTTTGACCTCAGCTACTCCGCTCTCCTCTCCGGAACCCGAGCCATTTGCCTAGCTCTCTTCTGCTCTCTTCTGCTCTCTTCTGCTCTTCTGGATGCTTTCACGTGTGATTTATGACTTCCGACTGTATGATGGAGTGACTTGGAAAAGCTTTGGCAAACAGTAGAAAGGAGGGTGAGGAGGAGGAGGAGGAGGAGGAGGAGCAGACTGGTGGGAAGTATGCAGCCTTTGTTAGTGCTGTGGTTGCAAAATCCCATGAAGCCTTTCTTTCTCGTGTCGAAATCCTCTTTGGCTTCTCTGGTGTTTATGTAAATGAACAATATTTTATTAAAGATTATAATTGATTGGATGTTTGGCTGGGTGGGCACTGTTGTCCTCCTGTGTGGCAGGTCAGGTCATAGCTCATTGAAAGGATTAAACATAATTAGGCCCCCTGGATATGATAGCCAGCTATTTATCTGAGGGCTTTCCACACTCTAATCACAAATTACAGCTAATGAGACACAAAGCATTTAGCCTCCAGTCAGGCTTCTCGCAACACCCTGCTGCACATAAACAGAGGGGTGGCTTCTGCTGCAGGATCACAGAGGGAGAAGGAAAAGCTGCACTTAAAACTCTAATGCAGTCTTTGCCAGTATACCTGTATGCCTACCTCCATCTTCAATATAAACTCAGCAGTCATTTGAATCAGCGTATGAAGTGTGTATTTATGTGTTTTGAAATCAATAAACACACAGTCCATAAAGAGGTCATTGATCTCCAAGAAGGGCTGCAGACATCAATATGTCCTCATTTTAGGATCCAGTGAATGCAAAGTAGCAAAAGGCAGGGAAACATCTGGAACCTGCTTTCAGATTAAGCAATGAATAGACTGCAAATATGCATTTGAGGTACACAAATAACACTCAGTGGCAGGTACAGTTCAGCAGAATCAGCAGACAGAAATGGCAGGAAATAGAAAAGAACTGATCACTTTTACAGACAAAAATAGCTGTTTAAAAACATTTTTTTTATGTTTGTCATAATATTACACATAGGTTAAAAAGTGGAAACTAAAAGCAGCAGCAAAAAAACCCCCAAATAAACAAGCAGAACCCTCAGCTTACAGCCACCGTGACCACAGCCACAACATTGCGTCAGGTGAATGCAGGCAACCGACGTCTGCGTTGAAGATGGAGGTCTGAATCCCGAATGCACGCACGCTGACGCGCGTACAGGTGCAGCCCCCTACACAAGCCGAGGATATTGATTATCGGCATTCACTCTAACAATATTATTATTGGCTTTGGCTTCAGCTATTTGTTTCCGCTTGTTGTGGTGCTGCCGCTGTGAGGATGAAAAGAAACGTGCCAACTTTTGCCACCTTATTACACTCGCAGCCACAGACAGATCAGATATCTGTGCAAATAAGGGCGAACTTTGTGTTTTACCCTGCAGCTGCTTGATAAACAAAAAAAAAGTGTGTGTGTGTGTGTGTGCGCGCGCGCCCCCGTGCATGTCTATTTCCAGTAAGATAAAACACAAAGAACGTGCAAACACGCACACACCGAGGTTCATGTTGCAGCTGTATGACAGCTTCATCTGGTTGTTGGACTCTCACCAGTTGTCGCCGTGCAGCACTCAGAACTCATTTTTTTTAAAGCTCTTTGCCCGCCTGTGGCTAATGGACCGTACCCTCTTCCTTACTCAAACACAGGGATCTTTAATGCAGGATTTCACTCGAGGGGAACATTTCCATTATTTAACACACATCGCACCATGACAGTCGTGTGCAGCTGCTCCAGGATCAGCAGCCCCAGGAATATGTTGTAATCGCCAACATTAAAAGCTTTTATAATGGGCCAAATTCAGCAAAAATACTAAACGATAAATAACAGACTCATTGTGGGAGGGGCTCAATTTAACACCGTATAAGATGTTTCTATAAAGCGTTTAGGTTTAAAAAATGAATTACTGGATTTTCAGGCTCATGCTTTTACATTGACAGTGATGATGATGGGCGTCTCTGTCATGCTGTGTGAAATAGAGTGCAAAAGTAAAAGGAAGGCCTTTAACTGAAGAACATATTACCTGATGCTAAGAACGAACCTACAACCAGGACACATCACAGTGATAAAGTTCGAGATGATCCAAGACGAATATGTGCGTGTCAAAGGTCAATGCAGGGCTGGCTGAGCCCACGTGTGTGCTGAGGAGTGAACGTGTTCTGCAGTCATTTTTGCTGCCCTTGCATTGCACGCATGCATATTTTTCTGTATGCTTTGTCTTTTCTTTTTTCCCCCTCTGTTGCTTGTCATCTCTGCTAGTTTGAGTCTTTTTTAGCTTGAAGCTAAAATCGTTGCACAATTGACACTCTATTCAAACAAAGTTATTGTAACAAACAACTTCAAAATTGTTTTAAGGCGCTCTTTTGTGTGTCGTAGACTTACTGCTACATGTTTATAGCAGTCATAGTCATACCCCCCCCCCCCTCCCAACCCTGATTTATCAGTGATCGTCTGTTTCCTTTCCCTTCCGCTCTTAGACATCCCAGACCAGGTAATTCGAGTGTTCAAGGCCGACCAGCAGAGCTGCTACATAATCATCAGTAAGGACACTACCGCCAAGGATGTCGTCGCACACACCGTCAATGAGTTTGGACTCGTTGCAGCACCTGAGACCTACTCCCTGTGTGAGGTATCGGTTAGCCCAGAGGGAGTCATAAAACAGCGCCGCCTGCCTGACCAGCTCTCCAAACTGGCTGATCGAATTCAGCTCAACGGCAGGTAAGAAACACAGATATTACGCTGGTGTTGATTACCATCTTTTGGAAAAATCCAGTACTCTAATAAAAGGCTGTATTTGTGTTTTATGACCCATCTGACTCAGTCTTACGTAGTGCTTATCAGTGCCATGTTCTTCAAAGTAACTCAAGTAGTTGCAGACTTGAGTGGGTTTTTTTTTAATGTCTTTTCAACAAAAAGTACACAAACACAAGAAGAATACTTAAATAAAGCAGGAAACAACAATATTTCCAGGTCCAGGAAGCTTGTTGGTCTTGGAAAAAAGGTTTTGGATATCTACCTAAATCTGATCCTCAGTAGGGAATCTTGGGGATAAAAAAAGCTGGAGCTGGAACAGAGGGTTTGAGAATTTGAAGGCTTGAATGGCTAAACCAAAGCCATGACCTGTAGTTGTTGCACTCCAGACCCAGAATGTTGAGACTGAGGGATTTTCCTCCTTTTCTTTTTCTGATTATTTCTGGGTGCATCCTGGGGCCTGGAGCCTGGAGCCTGGAGCCTATCCCAGCTGCCATAGGGCGAGAGGGCACATCATGCATGGGTCGCCAGACTATCGCAGGGCTAACACAGGGAGACAGACAACCATTCACACTCACATTTACACACATATGGGCAATTTAGAATCACCAGTTAACCTAACTGCATGTGTTTGGACAGTGGGAGGAAGCCGGAGTACCCGGAGAGAATAAACACAGACACGGGAGAGCATGCAAACTCGACTTAGAAAGGCCCCAGGCAGGTGGTGGTTCAAACCCCAGTACCCAGGGGTACCTTCTTGCTGTGAGGCAACAGTGCTAACCACAGTTCCATCATGCTGCCCCATTTTTTGTCTTATTTTAAAAAAAATAAAAAAAAGTGCTGCAGTGATATGTGACACACCCAGAGAGTCAAGGCTGCTTCTTTTTCTGAAAGAAACCTTTTCACTGGAAGAAGTTTCAACATTTTGTGGAATTTATGTTTTCTTTCTTTGAACCCAGGGTGTTTTTGCGTGTGTGTGTTTTTCTTCTTCTTCTTCTTCTTCTTCTTCTTTTCAGTGTGTCACGGTTTGTTTTTGTATCACGGTTTTGTGCTAGTCACTTTTCCTTTTAAGATGAAAGTAAGTAAAACATGAAGGATAATTGGACTGCAGCTGTTAAGTCTGCCCTAAAGTGACTTTCTCCAGTTTTCTCCCTCTTCTCTTCTCGTCTCCTGTGGTCCCTCGTCGGTCCCCTCCCAGCTAGGCTAGCATGAATTTTTCATCCTCTGTCAGGGGCGGAGGCCTCTGCAGGCACGGCTGGAATTATTCATGCACACACTCTCATACACACACGCAGACACACAGCAAGATGTAGGCGTGTATCTGTGCAGATATAGATATTTATTTACTGTGTTTAAATAACAATTGAACATATGAATATTCTTTTATACTTTTTTTGAGACTGTTAAATAAAGCCTGTCCCTGTATTTGCTATTGCTGTTATGCTTGGCTGTATTTTTTTTTTACCTGTATACAAATGTGAGAGGGTGTTCGGCAGTCCACGTTGGGTAGTTGTTTTTATCTGAAGCAGCAGGCGAATATCTCTCTGTCACCGCATCTGGTCTCCTCTGTCTCTTCCACTCTGCAGCTGCTGATTGACAGCAGGTCTTTGGGGGTGGGGGGTGGGGGGGTCAGGCCAAGTCAACACAAAGCCTTGTTCACACTGCCAAAATACATATAAATGCATCTTTAGCGCTTACACACAGATCCGCACACCTAAACGCCGCCCGTGGCCGTTTACCGTGGCTCGGTTCCAGTGACGTTCCCTCTCCCAGTTCTATTAGGCACCACTTTGTCTATCATTAATTTAGACTCCTCTCCTCTCCTCCCCTTAAGTACCCTGCTCGCAGCTCGTCTCCATCGCTCACTCTTTTCCACTCATCTTCTCGGCTGCTCTCTTGCCCCTCTCTCTCTCCTCTGACATCATTTAGTCCTGCGTCCTCTCCTTCTCTCCTCTTGTCGCTTCTTGTCATTCTCTCTTCATCCTGACTTCTTTTTACTCCTCTCCCTTCGTGTTTCTTTTCCTCTCTCATTCTGTTTCATCTGCTCTTGTTCCGTCTTCGCCCCTTTAATGCCCTCTCCTGTTTCAGAGGCATTACAGAAGTGCTTTTTCTTCTGACTGCCTCTACATGTTCAGCATGTACAGATTCTTAGAAATGATTCGATTTCTAAAACGTCTTGAATCTAAATATGTTAAGGATGTTTTTTCCAGTCTCTTCCGAATGTGTAACAGGTCTCGTATTTTATTCTAAATGTAAATTCAGCTCGATCTCACTGCCTATCTTTGCTCTTCTCTGAGATCTTCTGACAGAGTAATTGAGGGTAGTTTAGAGGTACATCTATGCCAACACTTTGCCCCTGAGGGTTGCCCTCTCTTGGCCTATAATGCTCTGATTTGTGGTTCAGCGTTCCTAGATGACCACATTACAGGTCCATTAGTGTGGAAGGCTCTCCCAGAAAACATTTGGAGACTAAGCTTAAAGAGAAGTGGCTCGTATTTCCTCCTACTCGGGCACCTGTCATCTTTTTTCATCTAAGAGCCCTTCTCTCACTCTTTCTCTCCCTTTCTTTACCTCGAGTTAAAATATGTCCATAATCTGTCAGCACCATCAGCGTCAGAGGATTTTTGCCTTTTCCTGAAACAAATTTTTGCTTGGAGAGCGAAAATGTTCCCATTTATAAATGAAATGTGACTGAGAAGAACATTCAATTTATCAGGTCCAGAAAGTTTTATCAGACTGGAAAAATGGATCTTGTCCACCCACTTGTCCGCCTATATTAAAGCATCTGAGGGAACTGCAGTCTAGCACCTACTATGCTAAGATGTCACTATGAAAGTGTTTTGCATCCTGCATATCTGCTGCAAAATGTAGTTACTGTCAGTTGATCTAAGACAATACTTTAATAAAGTAACGTTCCACCTGCCACAGCTTACCCACTGTCCATCTGCTCTCTTCCCTGTAGGTATTACCTGAAGAACAACATGGAGACAGAGACGTTGTGTTCAGATGAGGATGCCCAGGATCTCCTCCGAGAAAGTCAAATCTCACTTCTGCAGCTGAGTACCATGGAGGTCGCTGCCCAGCTCTCCATGAGAGACTTTGAGCTCTTCAGGAACATCGAGTCCACCGAGTACGTAGATTTTAATTCGGCTGTTCAAAAGTTCAAAAAACTACTAGATGGTAAATTGAGTGCTTTACAGTACTGTGCAAAAGTCTTGAGCCACTCCTCATTTCTTTATATTTTGCTTCCAAGGATCCAGACTTTCTTGTTTTTTTTGGTCTTTGGACATTGACTGCTTTTTCACTCATTTTCAGTCCGGCCCTTGTACCCGACCATTTTCACCTATTTTGTATTTTCCTAGCAAAAAAATAAAGAAATGATGAGTCGCTCAAGCACAGTACTGTAGGATGTTTTCATGCTAGATTATTATTATTATTAATGCTATTCACTTTTTTATTTATCGTTTGTTGAGATAAAGACATCTTGCCTTTGCACTATTTTATATAACTCTTCTGTCATGTTTCTCAGGTATGTGGATGACTTGTTTAAACTAGACTCCTCTGCGGGAAGCGGCAATCTGAAACAGTTTGAGGAGGTGATAAACCAGGAGACCTTCTGGGTGGCCACGGAGATCTTGAAGGAGCCCAACACTCTGAAGAGGATGAAAACCATCAAGCACTTCATCAAGATCGCCCTTCACTGCAGAGAGTGCAAGAACTTCAACTCCATGTTCGCTATTATCAGGTCGGCTCAGTGTAGCAGCTCTCCTCGACTGCGTGTTTGTGTCTCTTCTTATGCAGCGACAGCTTGCGTTCACTCCATCTCCTCTGACAGCACGCGTGCCAAATGAGCTTTGGTGGTATGTCTCCTTTCCCCACGTCCCTCAGGAGAGCCGGTCTAACCTCCTCCCCTCTTTCCCGCCTCCTCGTTCGTGTAATCATCCCCAATTCTCGCAAAGCACACAGAATCTGCCTCTGCAAAATTACAGCATTTAAAATCATTCTCACAGCAGTAGTTGCGCTTATTGTCTGCTGCAATGATTGAGTCCCTCTGGCCTCTGCGGTTTGGCTCTAGATGAGATGAGCTTTTATGGACTATTAAAAAAAAGTGTTGGTGTATTTTATTTTAAGAATGGACATGTGTTTGAGTCCACCAGTGTTTTCATGTATAAGTATGTTAGTTTCTGCACAGAAGGTTTGTTGTCAAACAGTCAAAAAAAAATGCAGTAAAATGAGATTAAAACGAAGGCCATCTATTTCCCCGGGATCAGATGCAAATTTGAGGTCATGCCGTGTCACATGGCTCAAAAGTTTGCCCATTTAGCATCGCAGAAGCAGAAGCATTATTTCCTGGAACACGTTTGATTTCTCCATATTTGTTCATTTCTAAGAAAACCCAAGTTTCACGTTCCTGGAGATAACGCGATTTTGATACTTAAGCGTTTTCAACTTTTAAATCAAATTTCAGGATTCCCAAAAGCTCCTGCTGATTTTAATCCGGTTTTGCGTACCCCTCGTTCGATCGCAGGAGGGACACAAATTGCATCAGGAAGGGCATGCGGAACCACCGGCTGTGGCAGCCCATTCTGAATAAAGGAGTGGCCGAAAGTAGCTTTGAAACTTTATTGTTTTGCATTGCAGTGTGCATGTTCTTAACAACATGATAAATAATAAGAGGAACTGCCTGCATTGTTAGGGTGGCATAAATTTAAATATCAATGCATCTGCATCAGCACTGCACTGAAGGCAGATCTCCTGATGTACACGTCGCATAAACGTGATAAATGGAAATGATTCGTTTTTGCTCTTTTTCTTACTGCGCCAAGGATAAATGTTAGCCCTCTTCTCGTACAGTAGTGAGCTGTCTCCTCGTTGCACTCGTTGCACCTGTGTCCACTCCCAATCTGGACTCGTGTTACAGGAGCTCAGCGGTATGGAGATGCTCTGTTTGCTGCTGTTAAAGGCACTTTAGAGCGTAAGCATCTGACCTACTTGTCCCTTTACATTCCTGCTCACAGCAGGATGTCTGTGCACATATGGGTGCATAACCTGCCTGCTGACAGGGGCATGGCTGCTGCTGCTGCGTAATAGGAAGGTGTTAGAAATGCAGGATGGCGAAATAAGGAGAAAGCCAAGCTATCTGCCCAGTTAGAGTATTGTTTGACCCGCATGATCAAGTGTGGCAAAGCGATGAAGAAAGATATTGGAAAGATGTGCCAGCGGCAGAGCAGTGAGCTGTTGACTGAGTGAACACGTCAGAGCTGGCATTGCCTCAAGGGTTTTTTAATTGTGGAAAAGATGTCCTCACTCACTGAAGTTAGTTAATTCAAAAAGTAGAAATTGTGCAAATGACAGAAAGATGTTTCTGTTGGTATGCATTAAACATTCGCACTAAACCAACCCTCCTTTCCATTTCTTCTCTACCCTTGTTTCATCTCTATCTCATTTTTACCTGTACTCTTCTCTTCTATCTGCCGTAACCTATTTATCTCTGCCTCCCTGCCTCTCTTCTCCCCGCCCTCTTTGCACCTCTTTCCTCTCCCATGCAGCGGACTGAACCTGGCACCGGTGGCTCGACTGCGGAGTTCCTGGGAAAAATTGCCCAGTAAGTACGAGAAGCTCTTTGGGGACCTGCAAGATCTCTTCGACCCATCCAGGAACATGGCCAAGTACCGCAACGTGCTGAGCAGCCAGAGCATGCAGCCACCTATCATCCCGCTGTTCCCAGTGGTCAAGAAGGACCTCACCTTCTTACATGAAGGTAGAAGACTTCATGTGCCTTTTTTTTTTTCCTTTCCCAAATCAGCTGCTTACATGCTGTCCGTTATGTTTCTTAAAATTGCTTCACAACTGCTTCCGATTCTTGAGGTTTCATTTTAATCTTCCAGCTTCAACTGTGTTGTGCCAAAGGTCATGTCACGCTCACTGACAAGGGTTACTTCTGCTAAAGGCTTCCTCTTCTTTTCCTTTTTTTAACTGACTCAAAACTGTGTAAAACGGAAAGTTGCCCTCATTGTGCAAGTTGCAAAAAAAAAAAAAATTAACCAGGGTGAGTAATAATGGAACAATATACACGGAGGGAAGGTCAGAATGATACTAGACTAAGGAAGTTTCTCCTTTTTAAAAATGATGTAGAAATATTATTGCACATCATTTTTTGCAGCCGTCCAAATTCAAATGTGAATTATTTGTCTCCACTTCACTTCAATTAAGGCGACTTCTCACTTTCTATTTCTGTTTGTCCTCTCAGGCAACGACTCGAGTGTCGACGGCCTTGTGAACTTTGAGAAGCTGAGGATGATCGCTAAGGAGATCAGACATGTGGTGCGGATGACCTCAGCCAACATGGACCCTGCTCTCATGTTCAGGCAAAGGTCGGTTGGTTTGATACTGCGGCATAGATTTGCCGTTTAAACCAGTTTTAGGCGCTGCTTTTACAGATACGGCTCACATGCGGCCAGTGATGAAATAAAAAGCGTGCGCAGATTTGTGTGTGATTATATCAACAGTTTACTACATGTGTCTTCTACCAGACAGAGAAATATTTGCATCAGGCTGCTTATTCTATACATTAGATCATCAGGGGAGCATGTGAGTGAAAGCTTCATAGTGTGATAACCTCCAGCTAATGTGCCCTGTATAAATAAGGCGACTTCATAAGTGGTACAAAGTCCACAACTTCCCTTCAGTCTACAGCAAATCTGACTCAGCAAGCCCAGTATAGCGAAGCAGATTCTAAGTTTTTTAAATAAAACTTTCCCACTGAAGGCTGCAATGTTGGCAAAAAGGGAACCACAGCACCATACTTCCACCAGCCAACCTGGATCCTTCACCAGCAGGATCAGGCATACACTGAAGGTCTGGTTCAATCAATTCCCGTTCACTTTCTATCCAGTTCGTGTCTCTCTGAGTATGGATTGCATTCCCCTGCTGGAATGTAACCGCACGAGGACACAAGTTATGGACTGAATGGAAATGAAGGTAGAATTGATGCCAGCCACAGCGTGTAGTTCGCATCACTCGGTTTGTGTGTGTGTTTATCACAGTCTGTCACTGCTGCAGTGCATGACTGCCCCCTGCAGACACTTCCTTCATACTACAAGCCCATACAACTCAACTCAACTCAACTCAACTTTATTTATAAAGCCATCAGAGAACATACTTCAATTCTAGACGTAAAAATTACACATCACATTTTTTTTAAAGTGTTTTTAAAACGCAACACAATGTGCCGAATGCATCATGCACAAAGTCATAACACACACTCTTCAGGTTGATATGGGGAGATGTCCTCTGTCTGGTGTCCTCCCATCTCCAGTCATTTCCTGTTTGTTTGTTTGTTTGTTTGTTTGTTTGTGGCGGCATGACCTCAGCATAGTGTTGTTTCCTCCTCCCCTCCCCCAACCCTTGAACTTGTCTTTAAGTCACGCTTCAATCTTCACGCCTCTTGCTTGCAGGAAGAAGAGGTGGAAGAGTTTAGGGTAAGTTTGTCCTGCGTACTGGATTCATCCTGTTTTGGTCTGGCCCGGCAAAAAAAAAAAAAAAATTGAATCCACCCTGCATCCCTGTCGCCATAAACTCTGCATGTCTCGCCATACTTTATATGAGTGTTCATGCGTCTGCCTCTGCTTGTTCATCATTAACCCTTCTGTTTGCATCACATGAACCATACTTATTGACCCATTAATTGTCTGCCCTACTCATTAGACTGTATGTTGAGTCATATAGTAACTAAATTTTGAATTACCGGTATTCAAGTGCAGGTTCAAATTTAAGTATATAAGTAGATCGTTGTAGTACACAGTTGGATAAAATGTCATTTTTGAGTACTTCTTGCCAAGGTTGCTGTGCCTGGAAACAGCAGGAGAGGAATGGTTCCATTAAGCTGGCATCCTGGAACATTCATTTATATCTGATAGTCTTCATCAGCAGGTGACGTTTGTGACGAAAATGTTACTGAACGGCCCGAAAAACTGCTGAAATGAGCCGGGAAAAAACTGCTACACTTCCATAGCGCGAGGTGCAAACTCCGTCTGCTGATGCAGCTCATGTAGCATGATTGAAAACTTAAGAACAGCAACAAAATAGCGCTTAAGGGTGACTTTGTCACCTTTGTGCCTCAGCTGAAAATCCCATAGAACAAACGCCACCTTTCCGTAAAGAAAAACACACCGATGAGTATTTGAGTGATACTATTTGACTCAGGTTTGGCATTCGTTCATATCTGCATCGTGGCATAATATTCCCTCTATTGAATATTGTGCACTGTTTGTTTCCTAACCCTTTTTGCCTCCATCTGACAAAAAGTTCTGCTGTTCTGTACTGTGATAGCATGGCCCACCAGGGAGTGCTCCTCCCTCCTAGCTGCATGGTCCTGTTTTAAAATGCTATGCTCCAAAACAAAGACAGATGTACAGATTTTATAGTAAAAGCTGTATTTGATGATAAAAAAAAAAAGTAGTCCTTCGTGTTTTATTGGTGACTGCACTGACTGCTGCATTTTTTCCCCTTTTCTTGTTTTCCATCTTTCATGTTTTCCGCCTCATGTCCTTTTCTTCTCTTCCTCCCTTATCTTCATTGCGACTTCATCCTCCTCAATCTTTCGCCTCCTCTTCCTTTAACCATTTCTGTCACCTCTTTTGATTCTACACACTTCTTTCACCTCTCCTTCCTCTCACTGCCTTTGTTATTCTTCGACCTTTCCTTCCTTCCTTCCTTCCTTCCTTCCTCCTGCCTTTCTCTTACCCTCGTCAGGTCTTTGAGTCAGGGCAGCACTAATTCCAATATGCTGGACGTGCAAGGCGGAGCCCACAAGAAGAGAGTCCGTCGAAGCTCGCTTCTCAATGCTAAGAAGCTGTATGAAGACGCTCAGATGGCCCGAAAGGTGAAGCAATACCTTTCTAACCTTACGGTGGAGACGGATGAGGAGAAACACCAGATCATGTCCCTGCAGTGTGAGCCGTCTTACAACACTTGTGAGTAACTCAGAAGCTGAGAAATATGCAGGCATGTTTGCTAGCACATTATTTATAATAAGGAAACGCCATATAGGGAGAAGATGAAACCATATAACGTGTTTTAGTACGCTGAAATAAAAGGCAGAAATATGAGGCTGAGAGAAGGTGACTGATTGAAAAGCTCAGTAATATGGAAGTTAAACTGGATTTTATTTATATGCTGCAAAAGTACTGAGCAGGAGAAAGACAGACTAGCTCGTTTGATAGGATTTTGAGTGAGTGGCTCTGTAGTGTAGAGGTTTACATGCTTGCTTACAAAATTAAAGATCCCCAATTTGAGCCTGGACAGAAACACAAATCCTCTAGGACTGCGTCAGGATTCCACAGTCAGCCGCATCCACATGTGGGCGTGTTTGGGGGCATTTTTTTTTCCTGGATAGCTGACTACATGCCAAACAGCAGCAGAGGCCCGGGTTTAATTTCACCTTGGACCTCTCTCCTCTCTACCTTACTGTTTACTCTCCACCGTTGTCCTGTCCAATAAAGTGGTGTAAAAAATAGGGGTCTTCACTGCCACCTAGTGTATTTGCAAATGTTGGTCAGAAAATACACACATGTACTGTATATATAATTATTTATGTCTCCTTCCTGTGATTGTAGTGTCTAAGAATTTGAATGAGAGGCGATCCACTAAGTCGGAAATGTCTCCAGCGTCTGTGCGGTCAACTCTGCCCTCTGGAAAAACACACAACAGGGTGTCACAAGTCCTACAAGTCCAGGTCCCACTCAACCCTCTACGAAAGAAGAGCACTGCCAAGGACGCAGCTTCACTTAGTGAGTATGCCCCTCTTATTTTATTTGTTATCACTAAGCTCTTTAATGAAACTCTTTATTATCATCAGACTTTTTAATATGCTTTAATTCTTACTGTGTGTTTCTATTTAAAGATTCACTGTAATCTATAAATTTCTACTTCTAGTTCGTAATACTTCTACTTGAATTGCACATTTTCAGCTTAAGCAACAGAAAAATGATGATTAACCTGCAGCACTTCACAGGATGTGGGTGGTAATGTTATGGTGATAAGTGGGTACTTTTATGGTAATTAAGGACAAAAAGTAACATCAAACTTGTTGCTAAGCAAATCCCATACAATTGGCTTATTGTCATATATATTTAAAGCGGGGGTAAAAGAAATGTTACATTTCTGTGTTATTAGAAACATTTTTGATATTTAAATTTTTTTCTTCTTCAGATTCCAACTCTCCCCAGGTGGTTAAGAAGCCACCAGTGAACTCATCAGAGGAGTGGAGCGCCAAGAAACCGTCTGATGACACTGTTTCCACCATCTCCTCCCTTCACTCGAGCCCCACGGTGTCGCCTCAGGGCTCCCCGCGCAAAGGTCTGCAACCAAAACTGTTTTTTTTTTTTAAATCCATTTCAGGTACGGTTGAATCTGAATAGATTTAGAGGAAAAACTCACCTCAAGACAGAACTGTAAAACAAATGATAATCAGACAATTAGTCATGCGTGTTAAGTCTAGAAGTAAATTTCTATTTGCTAATGTTTTAATCTGTTTTCTGGGTTTCATCTCATCCCTGTCATTCCCTTTTATTGTTAGTGGGAGGTGTGGCAAAGTCCCAGAACTCCAGCCAGATGAACTTGTCAGGATCTTCGTCATCGCTGACCAGCGAGGCCAGCTCAAAGGCCACTGTCAGTCTGCGCAGCTACGGCATAGGTGGGGCCCTCCTCCACAAGAGAATCCTGCTGATGACCAGGCAGTGCAGTCAAGAGAGTAGGAGGGAGAGAGAAGAAGAGCAGCGAGAGGAGGATAAACAAAATCAGCTAGAAGAAGAGGAAAAAGTGATGATGCAGGAGGAGAAGGAGACAGTTCAGAGAGGCTTATTTTCCTCAAAGCAAAGGAAAGGGAGATTAAGACAGCAGAGCAGCCAGGGTGCAGGAAGTCCTGCCCCAAAAAGAAAAAGGACTGATGGAGATCATCCTATGGTCCACAGTGGCTCTCCATACAGTTTTCCAGCAGTGGGTCTCACGACTCTATCACCTCTTTCCCAGTCCCAATTAATGAGACCCAAGCCTCCAGAGTCCCCCATTAGGAGGAGACTGATGTCACCGTTCAGGATACTGAGGGAAAGGAGTGAGTCCAGGGAGAGGCCAGCAGCAGTCAGCCCACATGTGAGCAGCAGGGAGGAAACAGCAGAGATTATGTCCTCCTCACCTCAGGAGGAGACACGAGGGCAGGCAGAGCAGAGAGCCAGGAGGTCGTTCAGCCCCGGCCGCTTGCTCTGGCTGTGCAGGGACAGAGACACCGAGAGAGAGACTCCCTAACAGACATCACGTTAAGACAGTTATAGCAAAAACAATAAAGTGACAGAAGGCAGCGGTGTTTGAGAAACTCTTTGTTGATGATCGTTTTGTTTTTGAAGCGCAAGTGCAAGTGCTGCTCGAGAGCTTCAGATCCACCGTGAGTCACAGAAATGTGACGCCTGAGAGTTTTCACTGCGAATATTTGAAGTAGACGGTGTGACACAGATAAGAAAAAGCACATCCGAGGCAGTAACAGCAGATGGAAAAGCGTTTCAGTGTGTTCTCGAAGCTCGCCCGACATTTTTTATTCATGGGATAATGCTTTGAATTATTTTGTTAAAAGTGTTTGAATGTCACCGAACAGCCGACAGTCACTTCCGTCGCTGTGAAACGTTCTTCGTTCCTGAATCTCAATTTTGAAATGAATAAAAAAAGAAAAGAAAGTTCACTTATCATTCCTTTTTGGTTGACGAGTTGGAGGCTGTATACTTTTGATATACAGATTTCTTCTGTGGCGTGCAGTATTTAATTGTAATGTTCATTTCGTTTCCTGACAGTCACGGTTGATTTGCTTTTTTGTGATATAAAGTTCAAACTGTGACCCCACAGCAGTGTGTTTCACAGTCATTTCTACACAGTTCACAGTCGAAGTGCACAACCAACTTTACGTTACAGAAGCTGTTCTGATTTCACAGCCTCACGCTTTCTGATGGCCATTTGTAATTTTAAAGATTGAAGGTCAGAAGAATAAATTGGGAAACGTTATATTTTTTGTCTTCTTCAGAATGCAGGCAGATTTAAAGCGCTCTCACCGAAGAGAGCGTAATATGAGTGGAGAACTACATTAACACTGCCTGGCTTTGGCTGCAGTGGGCATCATTGCCACCCAGTATAAATATCTGAAACGTTCCTCTGTCCAGGTTACGCCCTCCTGCCAGCCGGTAAAGCTGACAACCTGTCGGACTCGAGTCACAGCGAGATCTCCTCCCGCTCCAGTATTTGTTCAGTCGACTCGGTGCCTGCTCCCGGGCCTGATGACCGATGTAACAACAGGACCTGTGCTACTACTGCCACTATTGCTACTACAACTTCTACTACAATGGCTGCTGCGGTTCCTGAGAGTGCAGCGGGAATGCATGCTCACATAAATGCTGATTATAACCAGCCCAGCACAAGGTAATCTGGCTTCAGTTCAGTTGGTCTAATCTGTCTGATTAATTCACCAAAGTGCTTCTGTTTTGATAGAATAGATTGATGAGACTTTTTTTTTTTAATGTTTTGCAGTTTGCAGTGTCATGACATAATACAAGCACTGTGTTTGGTTCCTGACCACATCCTGATTCGATAAGGCCGCAGTCCCACTCACCGGCTGCTCGCTGAGCAGCAGTGAAACCTGAGTGATGTGAATCCTGAGTTATGTGAATCCCACGTTTCACGTCTTCACTGCCGCTCAGCGAGTAGTTTGCAAGAGTTTATAACCACTCACCAACTGTTCTTTAAATGCACATTTGTCCCTATCAACCTACAGTGTTTGCCCAGAACCACAGACTGATCTCTAGGCCTGTGAGACTTGCATGTTATTTTGAAGCCTCAACTTCAGCGTGAGTCATTATGTTGCCATTTCGATTGTAGCCATGTTTGGACACTAGGGTTGAGCGTTAAGTTATTAGCTCATTCTAGCCAGCTTGATTAGCGGGATGCATCCGTTGGTTCTACGGCTGCTTTGAAAAGACAGAAAGAGTAACTCACCAAAGCTATTAGTACAATTAACCACTCAGCAAGCCATCTCATTTGTCAGATAATTAACTTAAAAAGCCTCAACACCACAAACGTGGTTAAGAGGTTCAGTTCAGTGACTCCAATTAACTGATGTGAAACTTGTAGACAGCAGCTGGCACTCAAACAGCCGTCCCCTTGCATAAACAAACAGGTTGAGGGCTCAGGATTATAGAACTCAAAATGATTTAATTTATTTTTTATTATAATGTGTAAAAATGCACTCTTGAAGGTTGCTGCATGTGAAGAAACAGAAGTCAAATCTGACAGTGAGTGAGCTAACTTGTGTCGCTCTCGCCTCGAACCGCGAGGACACGCAGATACACGGCCGTCACAAGCCTCTCCGCGCGCGCGCTGTCTGCTGCCGCTTTTTCTGCAAGCTGGATTCCAATAACGTCCTTTCCTCATTAAACAGCGAGTCCTAAAACACAGCGGGGTTTTTATAAGCATCCCACATTTACTGACCTCCTCTCCTCCTCTTCTCTCTTAACAATGTATCGGTTTTCAAGCGGGCGGCTTTTTAATCTGGCTGAGTTAACAACACAGCTCTTTTATTGTCTGCCGTTTGTTTATTATTCCTCCATGATCAGGCCATTGTGTCTCATAAAGAGGAGACTTTAAAAAAAAAAAAAAAAAAAAAGTCAGACGCAGTAACCCATCTCCCCGCTCTGATAATATATTACCTCGGCAGCCCCGTCGTATAACGCAGACCTGTTTTATGAAATATGGCTCGGTTTCACTGAGTGGCTTGTTTTGTCCAGTAAAACGGTGAATCAAGAAAACAAAACAAAAAGAGGAAAAAGTTTTCAAAAGTTTATTTTCATTTTTCGTTGTACAGACGAGGCATAAATAATAACATAAATAAGCAAAAGTATCTGTATTACACAGATAAAACTGCTAAAACATGAAAACAAATCTGTGCAGTTTCTTTTGTGACAAGAGCGACTGATCATCTGTGCAACACTGAATTTGGTCCTGTTTCCATTTATCTCCTCATGCTGGTGACTCTCTGACCGATGTGTCCTTCAGCAGTGTTTTATAGTTATTGATCCTCCTCCTTTGCCCTCTTCTCCCTCCCTCCTTCCTTCTTGCGTCACTCTCACGTCATTTCAGTATGACTTACCTCCTTTACCAGCATTCAACTGTATTTTATTCAGTATTTTTTACACACACCAGCGCCTCGGTTTCTACACTGGTTTAATTATATTTGGCGCGTGACATTTACCTATAGCATGAGAGCTCCTTGTGCAAAACTCACGAGCCACCCTTCATGTCTTTGTACTTTGCCTCTTTTTTTTTTTTTTTTTTTTTAATGTGGTCTTGAGCAGCAGGCCTTCTGAAGGTCTTTCAAACATGGTGGAGGCTCTGTCATGGTTTGAACCAGTGATGTTGGGGATCTTGTCGACATTGATGGAATTATGAATGCAGAAAGGCACTGCCAGATTTTGATCTATCATGTAATAAAGTGGTGTTGAGCTGCAGTTCTCTGGGCTTTTGAAGGTCTTTCAAAGCTTTTTTTTTTTTTGGATGTTGCCTGCTTTTTTGCTCATTTTCCATCAGGTCAAATCTGTACTTGAATCTAAGAAGAAGAAGAAGAAAAAAAAAAGCCAAAGATATCAGAGCTTGATGGGCATAAAATAGTTTTGCACCAACAAGGTGGTCTGTTAAAGATGTTTAAAAGCTTATTTTCACCTCTGTATTATTGTCTCTTATCTACAGTAGTTCCTCATCAGCTCGAGGATACGCAACGCGAGCCTCCACCTTCACCCCCTCAATCTCGACAGAGGAGCTGACCCAAGACCACACCTCTCTGGACTCTGTGGTCGACAGCGGCCGCGGCAGCTGGACGTCCTCCTCCTCCAACTCCCACGACTCCTTCCAGAGCCTCCCCGCCTCCTCCTGTCGGCCTTGGGACCACGGCATCCACGGCCACCCGCTTGCTCTCTCACACATGCACTTCAAGCACACCCAGATAGCCCGACCAATAGCGGAGGTCGAAGCTGCCACGCCCGTATGGGCGGGCGACAGCAGCGCTAAGCAGCACCCCAGAGACTCGAGCTCAGATCTGTCCAATCAGTGTCGGCAGAGCTGGGCGTCGTCCGGCTCGCTCTCGGACACCTATGAGGGGCAGTATGGGACGATAAAGCGGCGAAACACCTCGGAGCACCCCTCCTCACCAGCCAAAGAGGAAGGAGGGCAAAGCACAGACCCTGCCTACAAAACGGTGACATCAAGCACAGAGAAGGGCCTGATAGGTGAGGGAACAGCTTGCGGGTTTGATTCCCTGTAAACATAGCACAGCGTAGGAGTGGTCAGCTCTTAGTGTGTGTCTGTCGAGGAAGCTGTTGAGATAGTTACAAAAATAAAAACCTATGCCATCCTAGGCTTTGTTTGTGAGGCTTTAAACATCAACTTTTGCTTAATCTTTCTTGATGCCGAGTATAAAAATGGGCCATATTTTGACTTACGCGCAGTAAGTAAAGCTGTGCGGGTCAGGAGGCTGTTTTAGGTGAATAACTGCAGTTTTTGTTGCTTGGCTTGCTGTTATGCTCCAGTAAGCAGCTTGCAAATGCTTTTGCTTTTTGTTAAGATCCCAGTCAGAGCCCATTGTTGTCACTGCTAGCGTATGCAGGAGTTATGCTGCATGCACAGCAGTTACCTAGTGTCATAAGGATAACAAATGTTTTTTTTGTAATTTTAAAACAGATATTGAGTTGTTGGTGAGAAGGTTAGCTGTAGGTGACCGGAGCGAGGCAGAATTAATTGACAACAGCTGTGATAATCGATCAGTCGGTCACTCTGTCTGCGTCACATCAAATGTGAGAATCATAATGAGATTATCATAAATATCTTGTTGGTCAGATCATTATGATGGGCATTTTCACCGTTTTGAGAGCCAAAAGATTAATTGATTGATCAGTAGCCAATTGATTGATTGATAGCTGACAGAACTAATCAATACTGAAAACAATTAGCAGTTGCACTTTGAGTTCTGTCTGTATTTGCTGCAGCCTTCCATCTCATTGGTTGTATTTTTTTTTCTTTTAATTTTGGACACATTCTGATGCATGTGTAGCTGCCTGTTGTGTTAGTGAAACATCACATTGATTTAATTTTCCCATCATTTTCTTTGGTTTCTCCCCTCTTCACACCAACTCCCCACACACCCTCTCCCCCCACCGGCAACCTTCTCACCCTCCTCTCACCCCTCATCCCTCTTCCACCTCTTTCTTCACTCCATCCCTCCTTTCTTTTGATCTCCACCTCCATCCAGTGTATTGTGTCACCTCCCCTGCCAAGGATGAGCGTTACCGAGCTCCCCCTCCCACCCCTCCAGGCTACCAGGGGCTGGCTCTGGGGGACCTTGGCCTCACAGACGGAGTAATAGGTGGGCCAGGAGGGAACCTCCCCAGGCCTCCTCACCTCAAACCTCCAGACTACAGCGTGGCATTGCAGAGGAGCAAACTCCTGCAGAGCCCCAGAGCGGCCAGCAGTCTGGCTGAGGCACGCAGGCTGGCTACTAACCTTCACCTCCAACAGCAAGACGCACGGACAGCCGGGTCCACGGCGGGCCACTCCAGACCACCAAGCATTTGCCGCCCACCACAGGATCTAGCTGACAGTGAGGATGGTAGGAACCTAACTTAAACAGAAACCCAGATGGCATTAAGTGTATTCCTATCAGTACACACTGTGGGAAAGAACAAAAAAAGATGTTACATGATGGTGACAGATTTTAAGCTGTATCATCCTACTGGCCTTCTATCATAATTCCAGGCTTCGATGTGAACATGAGATATATATTTGATTGTATATTATATGGTACCAAAGCTCTGAAGACTCCCTGACAAACACCGTCCTCTCTTCTCTCTTCCAGATGAACAAGTGTCAGCAGTGTAAAGACGCCGACGTCACATCTCACACACGGACCAAGTGGTGTTGATCAGGCTTTGGACTAAACTAGCCAGCATGTCATCATCAAATGTCAGAGCACACTCTCCTAGCCCCTCCCCCAAGACCCCTTGTGGCATTGCCACGGACCACCCATGAACCTGACCCGTCAGTCAGGTGACCTGTGTCCAACTCCCAAGACTCACACAAGCACTTCTTTTTAAACTCATTTGACAAAACTGTGTACAAAGCAGGGGGAAGGCGATGTGATGGGATCATATCGCAGTAGATGGACGTTAAAAAAAGCAAATAAAAAGAAGGAAAGAGTGACACGCGAAGAAGTCACACTCCTCATAAATAGACCGTGTACCTCCATTTTTGTGCTCCAAGCTCACTTGTCTAAAAATATTTTTTTGTTTTTTTAAATTAAAATGTTGTACAGTGATTTTTTTTTTTTTTTGTAAAGTATTCATTTTTCTCCTTTTCAGTTGCATTTCTGAACTTTTATATGAGGATGGTGAGAAGGAGCGGACAAAAGGGATGGAAAGTTGCAGTCAGCTGTGTAGTATTCTCGTGGGGGATTTTTTTTTTTTTTTTTTTATTATTTCGATGTTCGCAAGCTTGTCGTCCGCTAAAAAGGAGATGAATGTGAAACAAAGAGACAAACCCTGGCACTGATGACACACATTTACGCAGATGACACCATCCCCTCGCTAACAAAGTAAATGCACAGAAAACAGTATCAGTAGTTACACTTTGACTGCACCGGAGGCCAGGAAGCCCCTCAGATGCCTTTTTTTTCCACTCCCTCTTCAGGTGGTGACAAAAGAGAAACAACAGAAGGCATGTCTGTTTATGTTTAGCACTTATTGTACATTGCTGAGCTTTACAGGAAAAAAAAAAGACAAACTGCGTATTCCGGGCAGTTTCCCGTGTCTCCGCGTTGCGCTCTCCACCGCCAGCCGCCTCTCTTATTGCTCGCTTAGTCTGTCGCGAGGTACTTTAGCGGCATGCTGCCTCCTGGATGTTCTATAAAAACTGTATCATAACTTGATTTTAATGAGCTGAAGAACAAATGCCTTGCTGCTTACTGTAGAGTTTTAAAAAGTGTGTTGTTATTTAATTGCAGCAGCTATAATAAAATGATAAATTAGCACTGTGTGACCACACAATGTGCATGCATACACACACACACACACACACACACACACACCGAAATCAAGCTGGTGTGCATAAAGACAAAGGACAGTGTTTACACCAGTGCTTAAATATTTTGTTTACAGTGTTTATTAGACTAGTTGTCTATTGAATTACACGCGGAAGTGTTCGAGTGTAACGCTCCAGGTTCAGCCGACCTTGTAAATGTGTTAATAATGCAGCAGGAATATGCAGATGCAGGATAACCTTTGATTATGTGCTCACAGTGTACCTCTCTCATCTCTTTTTCTTTTTTTTTGCGTTTTGTTTTCTGCTTCCTATTTAAAAGAGCGAGCGTCAAAAACAAGTCGGCGGATATTTTAAGTCGTGGTCGGCGTCTCCATGTCCATAGTATATTTTGTAGAATATTTAAAGAGGATGTGCTTGAAAATTGTTTATTTGTGTTGAAAACGGAAGCAAATTTGTACATTCAAACAGAAAATGTGTTTTCATTTGTATTTTTTCCCCCTGCAGTTTAGCAGGGGTGTAACTGGAATTAGATGTTCTTCACCTTTTGCTGTTTGTCGTGCGCTCTGTAATAATTCTTTGTTTTGCCACACCAAGACTTGAAACGATTGATGCTAATA
>JAVDPK010000267.1:77273-97995 GCA_034780415.1 Cichlasoma orientale
TGAGGTTCCGCTTGCTTACCACTCTCGAGCTGTAGTTGTTACTTGTGTGCAGGGAGAGACAGGTCAGTTTGATAGTATTTAAAGTGCCTTTTGCCGTTACCATGCACTTTAAAAAAAATAGTTTATTATTACAACCAAAAGCAGTCTATTGCCTCTCCTGCAGTCTCTCTATCTCATTTAGCTCTCCATTCAGATGTGGCTCCATCCTTTCGTTAAATGTGGCCAGTTTAACGTGATCTTTAATAATACATGGAGGTAAAACCTGTGATATGCTGCTTTCTCTAAAAGCTCCCAAGCTTTCATTTCAGATTAGAATTTCTTTCACAAATTCTAGCGCTTTAAAGTTTGGAAAGCCATTTGTTGAAATTTTAAAGGGGTATGGGAGATGTTGGCATTTGCAATTACAAAAACGATTCCAACATTAGGACTTTCTTATATGTTGATCTTAGATTCATTTATTTGATACCAGTCTCTAAACTGCTACTATGACTCTTTTCCCCTCTTTCCCTTTAAGGCTGAATAAATGCATGACATAAATGTGACTTTGGATTGATGGATCCCAAAAGTGCCCACAGGCAACTATTTCAACTTACAAGTCTGTCTGTATTCTCTACCCAGCTTTCCTCTCGTTTTGAAGAAGACACCATCTCACTTGCACAAGCGCACACGCGCATAATAACGCTGGTAAACTTCAACCTTGTTTTTTTTTTTTTTTTCCCTCATTGGTTTTCACCACCACTCAGCTTTGACCGGACCTCCTAGAGATACACAGTGACTGCAGTGTGTGTGGGTGTGTGTATATCTAACCTAATTTGCCTCAAACACGCTCCCCTCAGTGGGAAAGAATTATGTTTTCGGCTGAACCAGGCCTGTGTTGTTAAGATGCAGAGCTCCTCTCTGCCATCCCTTAGTGTTGTGAGGAGGGTATAATATGCTGTATCTCATTAGCAGGCAGACAGTGAGATGGTCAATATGCTGTCTATAACTTTACCACCTGTGTTTGTGTTAAGATAAGATGTGCTTTAGTCATCCCAAACTTGGGAAATTCCTTAATGCCCTTTATGCCTGTGTATGTGTCTGTTTGTGAAACTGCTCTTCATAGGATCTCAAGTTAGCCATCAAGCTGCATTAGTTAGTTAGTATGCGCTAGCAGTGGGTCCTGATTACAGTGGTGATTGATGTAGCCCTGCCTGTACGCGATCTTAGAGCTGTCTGCCACAATGGATCAGCCGTTGCTTACACACTTTTTCCTCATCATCTACCACGTCCTTTTCCCTCCTTCTTCCTCCTCTTTTCTTCTTCCTCCCACACTTTGTTTGTTGGCTCTTTTCTGTCTGATACCATAATCTTTGCTGGAAAGAAATGCAAAAACCTTAATGTGATTTCACGAGGCAGTGCCTGAGCTCTTGAGTGTTTCTTTGATGGCTCAGGTGGTAGCAATGAAAACAGTTATGACCTTGCTGAGTGATTAAAAGCCTCTTTTACTTCACAATTCAGTTTATCAAGAAAAATTAATTTACTTCAACTGATTAAATTTTCATTTTTTAAAACCTTACCAAGCAGGAAACTTTTCTGCTCCTCTTTTTCCCCCCCTTTTTTTAAAGCAATAAAATGAAATGAATCTCAGGTTTAGACTATTGTTTAGATGAAAACCGTTTAGAAGATCATGTTGGGCAGCTGGAGCTTGAATATTTTGCTGATATTTATTTTCTGAAAACAAACAAAGATATATTTGTATATTTGAGTTTAATATTTGGTTGAAAGTAGTACCTTTGAATATTGTGATTGTTGTTGTTGTGGATCACAGGTATTTATTGAAATGTGTGCAAATATGCATAGAAATACAGTATATAAAGCAACATTTAAGTTTGTACAATTCCAGTGAGTTTGAAAGTCAGTATTTGGTGTGACCACCTTTGTTCTCCAACACAGCCTGAACTCTCTGAGGCAGCTTCCTTATAATTTCTTGAAGTAGTCTTCAGGAATAGTTCTCCAGGCTTCATTGGATGTTGGCTGCCTTTTGTTCCATTCACTGCTTTAATAATTTTGAGGTTTTGGCTCTGGAGAGGCCAATCCATGACTGATAGTGTTTCATCTGTGTTTTTCTATGCTGGTATGCTTCCACTGCATTGGCAGTGTGTTTGGGATCATTGTCATGCTGAAAAATGAAGCTGTTGCCAATCAGATGCTTTCCAGATGGTATACTATGGTGAGTCAAAATCTGATGGTACTTTTCTGCATTCATAATTCAATCATTTGTAACAGGATTCCCAACACCACTGGCTCAAATGCAGCCCCAAACCATGACAGAGCCTCGGCTGTGTTTTACAGATGGCTGTAGACACTCGCTGTTTCCTAACCTCCTCCCTACATATGATTGTAAAGCCTTTTTCCAAGTGTGAATAAATACGATGCAAAACTTAACTCACGTGTCTGAAGATTGAACTACCCCCCCGCCACAGCGGATTCATTTCTGATGAGGCTTCAGTGAACAGCAGCTGATCAACTGAAGGGCCTGATGCATCTCTCGGGGTTTTTTTTTCCTGTTTCTTAAGGACACGACTATCAGATACTGTTCATCAGCTGTAGAGTTTTTTTTTTTTTTTTTTTTTTTTTTTTTAGGACTAACACTTCTACTTGATTTTTTTTTAAGGACACACTGCACACCATGCTGAGATATGCCAAGTTTTTGGCCAAAAGATTTTTGGGAATCATCTCGTTGGTGCAAAAATCCTATTTTATGCCTGTCAAACTGTATTTTCTTTTCTATGAGTTATTTTTCATAGAGTCAACTAAAGAAATGGGCACATTTGTTTCTGTGACAGGCTTCTAGTAGCATAGTGCCTAAAGCTAAAACTGGTTTATAGCTGGTTCTTTGATAAGTTGTCTATTGTGTGTAGACACAATGCTGATTCATCCCTTGAGTTCACTGCCCATTTTTATCCTTGAATGACTCATAGTTCAGTGTTAAATAGCTTAAAGAAACATACAGTTCCTCTGGAAATGGGTAGGTACAAGGACTGGACTGAAAATTAATTAAAAAGGCAGCCAATGCACAAAGAAGAACTTTGAAAGACCTTCAGAAAGCCTGGAGAAGTGCTGCTCAAGACCCCTTTAAAACAAGTCTGCATCTTTGTATGCAAAATATAAGGAAGCAATACTAAATCCC
Source organism: Cichlasoma orientale (assembly GCA_034780415.1). Taxonomy (NCBI): domain Eukaryota; kingdom Metazoa; phylum Chordata; class Actinopteri; order Cichliformes; family Cichlidae; genus Cichlasoma; species Cichlasoma orientale. The sequence continues at coordinate 80,443 of JAVDPK010000267.1, forward strand.
ACATGCAGGCTCACATATGTACCCACATTTCCAAAGAAAGGTGGCACTTCGTCTTTCATGGCTAATCAGCATGCCAGAATGGGCCACCGTTGAATGAGAAATCACAAATGTTACCTTGAAGCTTCCCCAGCATCTGAAGTTTATACAGACCTCTTTTAAGGTGGAGGCAGAGAACCTCAAATCAGCAGTATATTAATCTATAACGCATGACATTTTGTGTGGCCAATAGGTGGCGCTCTAACAGTCACTGAGCATATGCATATCAGTGTGTTCAGGGTGGAGCGCTCATCAAAGCGGTGATTGGTACAGATTGGTCAATGAGTCTTTGATTTATGACTGACTTTTTTGATCAGATTGATATGTTTGTACCAAATTTCATATATGTACAAGAAACTAAATAAAATGGTTTCTATTAGAGAAAAGTCAGGATTTCCCATTGGAATAACATGGGACATTTGGGACATCGCCATGGCAATGTCTTAAGAAATTCGACACGGGTGTCATTGACTTTTTTGATCAGGATGAGTTTAAGAATGTTAAACCAATTTTTATACCATACGTACCATACCAGTGATTTTTGTGTCAGTAGGTTCAACGCCCCAGGACAAGTTCGTTCAAATACGAGGTGTGCAAAGACGCAGACTCGGCAAAGGACAAATTTCAATCCAAGATGGCCAACTTCCTGTTTGTCGAGTGGCATCTCCATAATGTAATTTTTCATTGGTCTTCATATGATCTCTGTCTGACATGAATTTTGTGGTTCTATGACCAACTTTTTTTTCCAGCCCTCTCATAGGAATACAAAATTAGAATTTTCTAGGGGGTACTGTTGGCACCATTAAAAAATAACATTTTTCACCAGACTTGGCTTGTGTGCAAAACTTGGTGAGTTTTTGTATATGTTCAGCGATAAATTAGCGATCAAAGGGACAGAAAGTATAAGAAGAAGAACTCTAACGATTCCAATTAGGGGTTTTTCCAGTCACCCTCATATATATGTTTTCCAGAAGCGTTCGACCTGACCTGCCTTGTTTAGGGGTCCCTTTCTGTTTTTTTTCGCGCGAGCAAATACAATAGGCTCCTCGCCGATCCCTTCGGGAGGCTCGGGCCTAATTAGCATCCAAAAATGGAAAAAATAAATAAATGCTCTATTTTGGCATTTTACATTTTGTCTTGTTAAGTATTCAAATAATTATAGGGATTGAATATTTTATAAAACATTCTATTTTGCTTACATTTTTCAGTTTCTAAAACATATTACAAAGCATAAGAAATGGGATGTAACAATGTTAATGAACTGACATACGTCATCATCATCATCATCCATCAATTATATACCAGTGTGACTGACTCATCGTGAACTTTTATTATTTTAATAGTTTTATGGCATGAAAAATAAGAATCTAGTGGACATTTTGTAGCCTTTGTTATTCACCGTGACACCAAAGCCCATTGTCATATCTTCCTGAGACTTTATGTCCTCTGTAGTGGTCACAAAAAAAGATAAAAAAAATTTCTTGGTTCTCAATGGGATATTCTTTATTAACCAGGTCGACGGGTTATTGCCATCGAAAGTATCTTTTACTACATGTTATCTTTACTGAGAGACAGGTTTGAGAACTAATAATCTCAGTTAATTTTTATATTATGCAGTCCTGATGCTAAAGAGCTGTTCAGCATGATACCAGCAAAAGTCTGGCATCAGAGCCTGCAATGAATACATGATGCTGGGGCATAAATGCTGCTGGATTGGGTGATCTATCAAAGGCTTGATACTCTTCCAAAAAGGAGTCGGTAATGGCACCTCTGATAGCTGTTTCTTCTTTCACACTTCCTAAGTGTGCGCATGTTTGTATGTGAGACCTTAAAAGGGCAAGTGGAGGTGACTGATTACCTTGGCTTGCTCTGTTTAATCGAATGCAGACTATATGCCTGTGGCTAGGACAGTTCTTTGTTGGCATGCACACACACACACACACACACACACACACACACACACACACACACACACACACACACACACACAGCCCGTCAGTGACTTGTATAGCATTTAGCCATTTGGAGCAATTTCAGTGAAAACATTTTTTTTTCAGGGATACAAAAGCCGTTGATCTGCCTAAGGGTGCAAACAATCTCCTGCAATCTGACCTCTGATTGGTAATCTAGCTCCTTCTCTAGGTGTCTCCCCCTCTTTTTGCAATTCTTTCAGCATCCTCATTTCTCTTATATGCCAGTGGCTGTCCTTATCTTTTTCTCCCTTTGTCTCCTAAGATTGTGGAGGAAATATTTTTGGAACAGGTGTAAGATCATTTACACCTCTGCAGTGTAGAGGAAGAAGCAGTAAAAGAGAGCATATAAAAAGTTATTAGACGTTAGCAGAGTTTTTGCCAGTTGGCAAAAATATGTGAGTAGTTGGAACCTAAATTTTAGCTTTGTTAGGTTGATTTTACCGAGAAACTGTCCTTATTAAAAGCAGCAAGTCATCTGAAAGAAAAACTTTTCTTTGTGCATACTTTTTTGGACCGCTCAGACTAAACCATACTCTGGGCTTGTCAGCAAAAATATAATACAGATCAATCTGCAGTGCATCAGTACTGAGATAATTTTTTTAATTAAAGCCTGTCCTGGCTGGCAGCTTTTGCAATCAGAATCGTGATCTGCCAAAAAAACATATTTGCATTTCCAAAAGGAGCTCCATAAATTCTCTCTAGGCTCCACTTGTTTTTATTTTATTTATTTATTCATTTCTATTATTATTTACGCAAGTGCATGTGTAATATGATGTTGCCAGGTTGGACAGGCAGGAAGAAAAGAGCAAGAATGAAAAAAGAAAAAGGGGAGAAAATCGGAGAAATAAGGGGAAAGAGTGCAGGTAGAAACATACAATGGTTCACCAACTGCTCTGCCTGTTAAAACAATACGTACAAAAAGACAGATACACAAACCATCTTGTTGTGTTGTAGTGTGTGTGTGTGTGTGTGTGTGTGTGTGTGTCTGTGCGTGTGTGTATGTGTTTGTCATGAAATGTACTCAATAATGAGGGTGAGAAGCTACAACAATATCCCCTGGGAGCCAGAGGCAGACAAAGAAAGACCTAGGGGACCCGGGCCATCCGCAGCCTCCCAGGAGCTCAGAATACCCAAGGCCCCGATGGAAACCACATGCACACCCCAGAAGAGGAAGGATGGAGGCCCTAGATGGAGCCCTCACAGCCAAAAAGCACCCCAACACAAGCTGAGAACATGGCCCTGAGGACCCAGGTGCCCGAGAACCGCCCTACACCCAGAAGAGCCCCCTTCGGTGCTGAAGAGGCCCGAGACACCTCCAGGCCACAACCCCCAAGGGAGCGGGCCAACAACCACGCCAAAATATCCGGCCACACACCTCAGAAGCAACAGGCACCCACATCCACAGGGAGGCAGCAACGACCAGTGGGGAACTGTAGGGAGGAGTAACCCCCACCCTCCGTGACCATGTGAGGCCTAGTCTCAGCACCAGCACCAGACCCACACACACACACACACACACACACACTCATGCACTCACTTACACACACACACACACACACACACACCCATATACCAATCCTACGAGGACATACAAAGGCACACCCATCCTTATCAACGCCTCCTACGAAGTGTGGGTGAGCGGGCACCCCCCCAGAGCCAGCAGCCAGGGACCCAACAAGATTACTGAGATAATAATCACAAGATATTTGTTGGATTTTCCAAACGGGAGACATTTGTGACACGTCAGGTGTAAATAATAAAATGACTGGATGTGCATGCTGGGGCACTGTCACAATGTCAAGCCTCAATGGAACATTTGAAGAGAACAGAGCCCTTCATTAATGTTATTAGTCCTGTGATTTCTCCATGACAAGTCAAAATGATCTTTTCTTGGCTTGTGAAAGATCAGCTTAAGAAATTAAGTTTCAACATGTGGCTCATGCACACATTGTAGCCTTCTCAATAAGTTGATAAGAACAGGAAACTGAGGCTACAGTTCGCACAGGCTCATCAGAACTGGCCAATAGATTGCTGATGGTGGCGTAATGGTGTGTGGGATATTTTATTGGCACACTTTGGATTCTCTAGTACCAATTGGGCATCATTTAAACGCCATCAGCAACATTGTTGCTGCCCATGTCAAACCCTTTATGACCACAATGTACCCATCCTCCTATGGCTGCTTCCAGCAGGATAACCCACCATGTCACAAAGTTTAAATAATCTCAAACTGGTTTCTTGAACATATTCAATGTAAATGGCCTCCGCACTCACCAGCTCTCAGTCCAACAGAGCTCCTTTGGCATGTGGTGAAACAGGAGATTCACCACATGGATGTGCAGCCAGCAAATCTGCAGCAATCATGCTATCGTGTCAAAATGGACCAAAACCTCTGAGGAACGTTTCTAGCTGCTTGCTGAATCTATGCCACAAAGACTTGAGGCAGTTCTGAAGGCAAAAGGGATCCAACCTGGTGCTAGCGAGGTGTACCTAATAAAGTGTCCAGTGAGTGTATGTTGGACTTCAGCAGCTTCTGCTGTGGTGATTGGCGTTGTAAAATTCATTGTTAAATATATTTTCAGGCCTTAAATAAATGGTTTGCTAATTAAAATGCAAACACACTTAAGGTTTAAAGTCATTTTCATCCTCTGGGATTTTTGTATCAAATATCCAGAGTAAGATTATTGTAATGTGGCTGCGTGTACATGCATGTCTGTTTCCTTTGCCAGTTATAAGAACTGCTGGGTGACAGTTGGAGTGCTCATTACCTGTTAAATTACCAGGATCCTGTGGGAGGCTTGCTCTGTCTGTACCTCAACAGCAACTGTGTGTTAACACTCAGAATGCAGACTCTGAAGTACTAAATGACTGGACTGGCCCAGACTTTGAATTAGACTCTGTGCATATATCCAATTTTTTTTAGAGCCCACCCAGGACAGTTTGGCAAAGACAACTACACACTCTCACAACCACACATCTATTTATCTCAGGAACATCAGGCTGAGAACAAAAATTGTTTAGCAGTGCCCTGCTTAAATTCTTCACAGTACAAGCATGCTTGTGAACTGACTTTGCTCAAGGGCACTTCAGCAGTAATTGCTGTATAGCCTACAAATATTCCCTGACCCTGTTTAGGATCCACTCTATTATCTGACCTTCAGCTCTCTGATCTGGGTGCTCCCGTCAGTCCGTGTTTGGTTCAAGTCTCCTTCACTTGCTCTTGTTTTTCTAATATTTTTCATCAAAGTGTTTTTCCTTGCTTGTAAATCTGACATTTGTGAACTGTGGGATCAAAGCTAGATCCTCCTACACTTCTACACTTTTGATTTCCAGGCAGAAACTGACCTTAAATCCCAGGAATATTAAGGCTGAGCTCTTAAGGATTTAGCTTAAGGGTTAAATTCTCAACTTATCTATCTACCTGGAGTAAAACCCAACTTAGGTAAAGATTTTATTTTTTATTTTTTTAGTGAATATCTATATTTTATAGACATATAGTGCAGTGTTGTGGTGCATACGACCTCACAACTAAAAGTAACTTTTTTCCACTTTACCAGTTCTCTTGTCTACTGCTCTTATGTGACATTTCCAAGCAATCAATATTTTGTTTGTGTGTGACATTTGCAAGAAGTTCATAATTTCTTATGGCTGCAGATTTAATGGTTTTGATCAGAGTGTACCAGAGAAGGTTGAACCAGTGATCCAGACTGCAGAAATCTCCAGATGACATGTGCTCATTACACACCACGTATAGATGTGTTTCTGCTCTCTTCCAAGAAATCTTTGCAGCCTTTTAAGTTGGAGTCATGAAGCAAATACTGGAATGCTCATGGGGCCGTGGAAAAGGAAATTAAACCATGACCTTGAATTGGAAAGGTTGAGGCATTGTCAGGCTTGTAGTGTATTGCACGGAGCTGACAGTCTTGTTATAAATGAATCACAAAGGTAGTTACCAGTACACAAGGTCTGAGATAAGCATGTTCTATATTGGGAGAGGTCCTTATTAGAAACCTAGACTGAATGTTAGAGGGAAAGAGGTTACAATCTGATGAAGTTGTCACATGTTTGTCTTATTTTAGTCCTTCTTTTTTTTTTTTACCTGATTATATAAAACATTGTGCCATGAAAAGAAAACGCACTTTTTATAAATGTAATGAATCCATCCATCCATCCATCCATCCATCCTCCGCTTACCCAGAGCCGCGTCGTGGCCCGAGTAGCTGAGCTGAAGAAGGATGTTTGTGTATAGATGCTATTACCTCAAAAGCATGGATTCATAATCATAACATGGAAAATATAAAAGCATAAAGATGTGGGCCAGTGGTGGATCAGATAATGTGTTTGACCTTGGCTCACAAGCTTCTAGGTTCAACTCCTGGCTTGCTTGTACGTTTTGTATGGAGTATGTGAGGGTGGTGCAGGACAGCGGTAAGGCTACATCCTGTAGTCTGCAATGGTGATGTTCAGGCAGGAGTGTCCTTGAGCTGTGACAATGTGACCTGTAGTGAGACTAGGGAGCAGGTGGAAAAGAGCCTAGAGTAGTGGAGGTATGCACTGGCGAGAGGAGGGATGAAAGTCAGTGGAAGAAAATGAGAAGGAGACAGGTGAAATGGCAAAGATGTAGTGGGGTCAGCCATCCATAGCAATGGATGGTGAAGAAGAGAGTCTGGACAGGGTTGAGTGGGGTCAGGGGTGATATATCACAGAAGGATAGCGGCAAGAGTGAAAGAGAAGGTTTACAAGATGGTAGTTGAGACCTGCTGTGATGTATGATTTGGAGATGTTGGCACTAACAAAAAGACAGCAAGCAGAGCTGAAGATAAGATTTTCATTGGGAGTGACCAGGATAGGCATGATTAGAAATGAGTTCATCAGAGGGACAACTCAGGTTGAGCAGTTTGGAGACAAAGAGGCGAAGCTGAGGTGCTTTGCAGTGGAGCGAGAGTGGATATATTAGACAAAGGATACAGTAGATGGAGCTGCCAGGCAGGAAGAAATGAGGACGACCTCAGGGGAGGTTCATGGGCATAGTGAAGGAGGACATGCAGAGGGTTGGTGTGGCAGAAAAGGGTGCCAGAGACAGAGGGGAGATGGAGGCAGATTATCTGCTGTTACGACCCCTAAAGGGAGCAGCCAAAAGAAGGAGAAGATCAGATGACTGGAGAAAGTGACTGCTGCAGTTTCTGCTATGTAAGTAAAGGGAAGGTCACACAAAACCTTGTGTGTGATTAATAAAGTTTGAAAATGAATAAATGAATGAAATTTATTTTCACCCAAATTTTTCTCAAGGTCAAGGTCAGATTTGTTTTCCTCAGTGGACAGCAGTTCTCATTAATTTGTACAATACAGCCAAGAAAACGTCTGAACTATCTTTCTGTAGTTGACGCATGACAGTAACCTGTGAGTTGTGATGGATCACGAGCCGGATGAAGTGCTGCTCTGTTTCTTCCACTGGATTTCTCTGCTGCATTAACTCTTAAACTTGAGGCTTAATCTATTCTCTTATTGAAAAACTCAGTTAATTTATCTGGTGAGCACATCCTTATTGGTGTATTGTTTTAAAAATATGCTTTTTTCTATTTAAATAAATCAATCTGAGGTAGGGGGTAAGCCATCCACCTGCTTGTCTGCCACATTCTATAGTTGTCTCCATTGTTTTGTATGCTCTGGCATACAGAGCTGTTGGATGTTTGTTTCAGTGTGTTTACAGCTCAGTTGCTTGGCTTATGTTTTGTTTGCCTTTATGTAAAGTTCGGGAAGCTTTGAAACCACATTTCCAGTAGGTTACTGTAATGGTGACCATCGCTGCGATGGCACAGTTAGATTTGTTTAAAGTAATGCTAACAAGAGGAACTCTTTCATAGAAAGTAGTAAGAATGTAGGAAGGGCAGCAGCACCCTCATCTATGTACAGTCTACAACGTAGCCACGCAAGTGACTGACACCATTGCCTTTCTGTCTGTGCAGACTGCATGGATGCGGCATGCAGTTTCTAGGGAGGTGCACGTCAGGTGACGGCATGGAGTTTCAGAAAGGTTACAACATACTTACAGCTGAGATTTAACACAGAAGCATAGATCCAGTCTTAATTAAAACGGACGACATGGATTAAGTCAGATACAAGAAGAAGGAAGGAAGAAGAGAAGCTGGGGTGGAGGTGGGTTGAAAAATGGCTTACAAAGATATCAGCTAAGCCATCAGTTGATGTTGGCCGGCAATGAGATCACCCGACCTGCTGGGACTGTGGCTGAGCTTGAATGTCTGAAATAATGCTATGATTAATATCTTCATGCAAGACAAAGGTAACAAGTAATGATCCCACTTAATTGCAATTGCATTATTTCATTAATTTTTTTTTAAACACAGCTTTTACAGTATAGTCTTACAGAGGTTTTGGTAACATATCTGACACACGTTCCTATGACAACTCAGCAGTCTCATCTGTAGGATAAGAGCATCGTTTATCTCCATTTGAATTATTATAGCTCGGTTCTTTCTTTCATTTGAAGAATTTAAAAAGTAGTGTAAATGTGAACATGAGATGACAATTTATTAAAATTTTAATTAAATTTTTGAAGCCCAACAGCTCTAAAGCCGTTGAATGCGCTGTTCGAGAGTCCCCTGGGAAGACTTTTTGGTGACAATTCATTTCTGAAGCCATATCTTGAGTTTTAATAAAAATAAATGCTCTGTACCTGTCTTCTTAGCTAATATAATATTCGGCTCGCAGTAGCAAAAAAAAGGAAAAAAGAACGAAAAAAAAAAAGTCCTAGATGTGTCAGAGCGTAGGAGCTATTTTCTCAGCCTTTATTACTGAAGTTATTCAAAATGCTTTGAATAATTCAAATGAATGTCTTTCTAGACATATTAGAGTAAGTAGTTCACAAATATCTCCCGGCATAATTTGATTGCCAGTTTATTTTCCAGAACTGAGAGAACACACAGCAGGGTTTCATCTTTCCCAGACTTCCCCTAATCAAATTTTAACTGGCAGGTTATGAATTGTGCCAGACAGAATAGACCGCCAGTAAATCTGTCTCAGAGGAGGCGGTCCTTTGAAACTCAAACATGTGCTCTTCAAGAAGATGTTTTAGGAGAGTGTGTTTTTGAGTACCCACTATTCATTAAAAAAGTCTGCATTATGATGCTCCTTCGCCTTCGTAATATATATTTTTTTCAAGTAAGTCTGATTCAGTGCTACCCCAATTAATGACTATATTTAATTCAGGTGGTCAGGCCAGGCTGTGCCGAATCACCTTAGATCTGCCAATTAGGAGAAAATGGGTGAGGCTCTTTGAAAATGGAAAAAGGCTAATAGAAAGGAGGCAAGCTCATCCTTGAAACCACGGGGATATGTTTTTAAGCATCATGCTTACATAGAAAATTGCAGCAGTTTTACTGACCCTTCTTGGTGGTTTTTAGTCAACTAACGAAGGCTCTTGCTTCATTTTTTATTTTATTTTTTTTTAGTAAACCAAAGCTGTAACTGCTGAGAAAAAATGCCTCACACAATTATTGCACATACCACACAGTCACCACTGTACGCCAGTTCACCACCCCCTGCAATACACTATGTACCACCTACATTATTGAAATACGCCTGTCACTGCCAAAGTGGGTCGGGCCCAGATCAAACGGCGGTCAGTGTGACAGTGGGAGGCTTCACCTAGTTTGCAGTGGACAGTGAAGATGACTGCATGGCAGCAGTTGTGAAAAAGTTCTCTTTTTCCTGTTAATGGAGCAGTTCTTGCCAGCAGAGGATGTAAGTTTGCTCTTGCTGTTGCAAAAGTGGCAGAGAATTACAAACCATTACCACACAGTTCATAGTACATTGTGGCACAATTATTATTTGTGAATAGCAACAATATTATAATTGATGCATGGTATGCTAAACATGGAAACATCCCATTTGGAAATAGTAGTCAAAAGATATAGTGAGAGATGTTGTATACAGTTGTATGCATAAAAAAATAACAGTAAATCTGGGGGGAAAAAAGCACAGTGATGCTGATCACCACCAACAAAAATGGAGGAAAGACACTTGGGAGAGGAGTTAAAAATCCACACACGTAATATGAAGAAACAGTTTGAAGCACATGTGTATGTTTGTTTCGGTCTCCTATATAACGAGGAAGCAGAATGCGAGAGACCTCGGCTTCTTCTCCATCACCTCACGGTGCCAAGAGTGTCACTTTGTTTTTGGCCTAGTAGGTGAGCACAGCTGTTCAACTGGCAAACTGCTGTCATCACACAGAGAATGGGAGGTGAGAGGGTGTTCAGGAAGAAGAGACAGCAGGAAAATTAGGGTCTAGCTGCAAGAAAGTGAGAGTACTGTGGGGAGGGGTTAACTGGTTGAGGTTCAAAAAGAGACAGACGCAGGAAGAATGACGGCAACAAAAGATAAAAAATAATATCAACAATATGAGTTTTTAAAAGACCAGCTCTTTTTTTTCCTAAGGAAAAATGTTTGGATGCTATGTCAGAGGTTTGTGTAAAAATTCAGCCCCTAATAATAAAAAGAAAGGACTGCTGGTGGGAAGGAAATGATGGAGAATAACAAATATTTTCAACCTTAGTCCACCTAATTTGTGATTCTGTGTTTTTTCTTAATCCTTTGCCACGGCACTCATCTTTCTTGCTTATGCACAAAAACGAACTTACAGTTATCTGACAGATACACACATTTGTGGTTTTCTTCCCTGCTATTTATCTCTGCAGCATTTTTTCAATGACACCAGAGAATAAGAAACACCTGAGACCACTGCTCTACTGTCATAGTCATACGTCATCTCAGCGGGGCACGGGCCTGCTAGTGTGTGTTGCAGAGGAAGGTAGAGGTCAGGCTTACAGTGGTGAAGTGTGGAAGCTTGCTCATTAACCACAACTGGAATATAAGTGCAAGCTTGGCTAATAAAGTAAGTGGTCACTCTAATCAAAAGCCAAAATGTCACTTTGAAGTCCCTGATTGGTAAATTAGAATTAGGTTTGATTGTAGGAGAAATTATTTAAAATAAACTGTTCAAAGTGCAAGATGAAAGCATCATAACTGTGAGAACTTTCAATGGGAAAATTCAAAAATGCTTTTAAGGCTTCTGTCCTGGCTGTTCCATATCCCTATAGAAACATACCTACCTACCCACCTAACTTCATACCTACCTACATACCTACATACCTACCTACCTACCTACACACCAAGATCAGTCAGATTACATTTTAAACCATTATGTGAAACCTTAGAAGACCAAAGACACAAATGACGCCTTCTGTAGTGTAATTTGTTTCATATATTTTGTAAATGGGAAGCTGAATTAAAGGAGCAGTCTGATGGATTTAGCTGTAAAGCTGAGCTCTGTAGATTCAGTCTGCTTCTAGCTGTGGAGTTGTTTTAGCCATTACTTACTTAAATGCTAGATTTGATGCTACACTCCTTTTGATCCTGATATGCTGCATTTAACAAGGACAACTCGAATTTCTATTAACTGAAAGGGCAGAATCTGTAGGCATGAAGCCAGATGTTTGGTTTCTGCTTGTAATATAAGTAGTATTGGCCCATCACATTTGACCAGGGCTTTGCTGCATGCATGCAGGTCTCTTAAAAGAGTAAAAAAGAGAGAATCTATTTGGTAAAATGCAGGCTTTTGTATTTTTCTTTTTCCCTACTTGCAAACCATAAAGATAAAATCTGCAAGAATACGTTTCCTTAGTACTTGCAGTTAAAACAGGTCTGCAGGCTTCCTGAAATCTGCTGTAGTTCAAATCTGGCAAATAGACTGCTTTCTGAGCAGAAGGTGACATCCTTCTTAGATCTGGAGTGTGTCTAGTTTGTATCCTTAGTTTAACTTTAGGCACATCTTGTTGAATTACATTTTATAAGATAAAGGCCTTTTGGCTTTTTGCATTACCATATTCCAGTATATAATTCTGTCATATGTATGCAATGCACACACAACAAGTGAAACCATCAGTCCGGCCATTAATTTAGCTTATTGTGCTTATTACTTATGAGCTTTCTTGCATATAGTGGATAGGATGCAGTGGTTTGTAATTAAGTGTTTTCCTGCTGAGAGATACCCAAACATTCCTTACTCCACAGAGTTGCATTCATTCTTGGTTTTCCTTCCTAATGATCCCTCCTGGATCAGAGCGAGGCAGCAGGCGGAGAATTTGGTTAAACACCAGAACCTCTGGTCAGAACCAAATTTAACTGGTTACTTCTCAGTATACAAGAGCAGTGGCTTGATATCAAGGAGCTCCCACATTAATGAACTCTCCCACTCTGTCACATAGAGTCAGACCAGCTACCCCACAGATAAATATCATGGTGCTTGTCTGTGAAATCATTCGTTCGGTCACCGCCAAGGGCTTGTCCCCATACATGGGGGGGTTGACTGATGATTGGAATTTGCTGGGAGGCCTCAGAAACCATCAGCCAATTGAGTGATTTTTCTTTTTCCGTCATCCCTTCTAAATAAGAGTGCGTATTCATTCTTATTCCCATGGGTGTCACTGGAACTTTCATGGACTATCGCCAAGTATCTTTTTCATACAGTGGGGGAAATAATTATTTAATCCCCTGCTGAATTTGAAAGTTTGCTCACTTACAAAGAAAATAAGGATTTCTATTTTTATGGTAGCTTCATTTTCATGGAGAATATCAACCAAAAATCCAGAAAAACACGTCATTTAATGAAATAAGTATTTGATCCACTACTACCCAGCCAGAAGTCTGGCTCCCACAGATCGGCTTTGTGACCATGTGGCACACAGATTAAAATCAATCAATCAATTACAGATACTCCTGATCTCAACTGGTTTCCACAGAAAAAAATTTCTTCTATTCCAGCCTTTCTACTGCCATGGGCAAGACCATGGGCTAAGACGATCAGTAAGAAGCTTGGTGAGAAGGTGAAAAATGCTCTTGTGATTATTTGGAAACTGAAGAAATATAAAATGACCATCAACCACACTTGGTCTGGAGCATAAGCAAGATCTTGCCTTGTGAGGTGAGGATGATCCTGGGGACAGTGGACAGTTGTTAATGATCTGAAAGCAGTTGGGACCACAGTCACTAAGAACACCATTAGTAACACGCTATGCCGTCATGGATTGAAATGTCCTCCTGCTCAAGAACAGTGAACATCTAAATGTTTCAGAGAAGGCGTGGGACAAAGTGCTGTGGTCATATGAAACCAAAATCGAACTCTTTGGCATCAACTCAACCCGCCGTGTTTGGAGGAAGAGAAACGCTGAGTATGACCCAAAGAACACCTCCCACAGCCGAGGAAACATCATTCTCTGGGGCTATTTTTTCTGCTAAGCATACAGAACGACTTCACTGCATTGAGAGGCAATGGGGCCATATATCATAAAATGTTGGACAAGAACCTCCTTCTCTCAGCCAGAACACTGAAGATGGGTCATGGATGGGTCTTCCACCATGACAATGACCCAAAACATACCACCAAGGCAACAAAGGAGTGGCTAAAGAAGAAGCACATTAAGGTCATGGAGTGCCCTAGCCAGTCTCCAGAGCTCAGTCCTAAAGAAAATCTGTGAAGGGAGCTGAAGTTTCGAGTTGCCAAGCAGCAGCCAAGAAACCTAAAGGATTCAGAGAGTTTCTGTAAAGAGGAGTGGGCCACAATCCCTCCTGAGATGTGTGCAAACCTGGTGAACGTTTTACTGCTGTGCTTATTGACAAGGGCTTCTCCACCAAATACTAAGTCGTGTTTTGCCAGATGATCAAATACTTATTTCACTCAGTGACATGCAAATCATTTTATAACTTTTATGTAATAAAAGTGGTTGATATTCTGAGACTGTTCTTTTTTTTTTTTTTTTTTTTTTTTGCAAGTGAGCCAACTTACAAATTCAGCAGGGGTTCAAATAATAATTTCCCCCACTGTACATCACTCCCATATCTGCTTACTTTACTCTTTTACTTCAGATATTAAAAATTCCACTATCTTCTACATAAATTTCAAGGCTTAACTGATTTAATAAGACCTGTAGTTGAAGCTCTCTGCCAGCTCTGGCTATTGACTAAGAAAATGGGCTCAGGAGTTGGGGATGTTTTTCTCCATTAACTGTGCATCAATAGCACTTCCAATGCATGCCAGAGCTAATAAGTGACCAGCTGGTGCTTAGAAACCAAGCACTTGAAGCCTTGTCAGGAAACCTGCAGTCTAGCCCCGCTACAAAACAAATTTCTGGTGACAGCATGAGATACACTTAAAACAGAGAGGACCGTGGCACTTCACGTCTGTCCTCTCTATTAATTAGCAGTAGGTGCGTCAGTGGCAGCGGTGAACACTGTTGACAAAGAGTGCAGGCACCTGCGACTGATTAGTTTTTCACTGAGGTAAGGAGAAGTGTCAAACTGTGGCCATTCCTTTCCTGTACAACGGAATATCTATGGAACCAGAACCTCCATTTATTTATATGAGCAAAAAAATAAAACTATATTTCCAGTGTGATTTGGTTTAATGTTTTTATGCATTTATGCTTGTTACATAGCATACATAATTTAATGAGGATAATAAGTGCAGCTGTTAGATAATGAGCATGTGGCAACACGTCTGTCATGAGCGTGCACGTTCTATGCCAATAGAGCTGGAAATGCAAGCAAAAATTGCTCTTCACAATTAGCTGTTTAACAAGTATCCTGCTGCCCCTCTCTAATGGCTTCATTTTTCACCTAGGGTTCGGTATTTGTGTCTAATTATTATCACAATTTCTCTCCATCAAAATGTGCGCTCAGTTAGCTGCGCTTGTTTTCTGTGCCATGTGTGCAAATCATAACGGGGCTGGCTGAACATGGACTTTGGGGCTGTAGGGCCACAGTGATCTTTATCTTCCTACGGGGTGTCAGTGCAGCATCAAAACTGGAACTGGCTCAGCTGCAGTGAAACAAAATGTAATCTACCAAGATGCTGCAGTACCCGGTGAAGTACATGAACACAGCATTCCAGGTATATTACTGATAAAAGTCCTGATGAAAAATAAAGTGGTGCAAAGTTGTGAAATTCTGCCCTACTATTTAAACCAGCTTCTTTTTTTCTTTTTTTTTTTTGTCTAAATCCATATTATTGAAATTTTGTAAGACCAGGTTTCCTCGTGCAGAAATAATCTTTCAGACTACACACACGTTATGTGAAGTAAAAAATCTAGATGAAAATACTGGATATTAAGTGGAAAAGAGAGAGCACACATGTAAGAGCAGGTAAGACCATTCCCATTCTGCTGTTTACCCTTCTGAGTTTTCCACATCTCTCCTCCCCTCCAGATAGGTCAGGCTGTCCTTGAGGCATCCACAGAGGCAAAACATAAGATGGCAAAGTAAAGATGGCCAGATGATTATGCTTCTAAAAGGCTCCGCTGGGCCTGGCCCTTCAAGGCTTCCAAAACAGTGAGACCTTTACAAATAGAGGGGGCTCCACACAAGAACTGATCGAGATCCCTGCTAAAAACCTAATAGTAGCTTTCAAAGTGATCTATGAGATGTCTGATGTTGCTACCCTATTAGCCGTGACCCATTTTATTCTTTCTGCTTTGAGCAAACTCTCTGTGACAATGATCACAAACAGTTAATATGAACGGCGCAACGTGCCGCAGAAGTTCAGGTGTAAAAGTGGAGAGCGTCAGTGCCGCAACATTTAATCCAGCGAATCTTGTGCCAGGATCCCAAATCTTTCTGACCTCACTTTTCTGACGTCAGACGTGATCCTAGAGAGTGCTACAGGAAATGTTTTGCCTTTGTCTGGAACTACCAGCTTCAAAATCCCACGCTAATGAAAGTCTCCTCTTATCTCGCCTCATGAATTTTAATACAGACAAAAAGATTACATTTCTGTAGATGCGGCAAAGCCAGAGGAAAGAAATTGCCAAGATTCAGATTGTATGCATTCGAAAGAACACTTATTGTTTTCTATGAATATATCAGCAAGCCTAGGGATGGATGAAGCAAAATGAAATCGTTCTTCTAAAAATGGATAAGTGAAAATGGTGAATCTTAATACATCTCTTTGCCTAGATTCAAAGTATATAATAAATCTACTTCCCAACTTTTATCTTAGATTTGTGGATAATAAATTGTTGATACTGTGATCACACTGTTCAAATTTTCTCCGAGTATAAATTTGTAGGACTGCTGCTTCCTGTAGAAGGATTATCTAAGTCTTAAGGTGCCCTTATTATGCTGATTTAAAAGTTGATGATTTATTTTTAGGGTCCACTATTTTTTTTTCCTCATGAAATACATTGTTGCAATACCTTGTTCCAGCTTCTGCCAAAGCACTCCGTTTTAGCTCCTGCCTTTTTAAAACCTTCCTCCTGTAAAGCCCAGTCTGCTCTGATTGGTCAGCTGGCCTGGCAAAATGCACAATTGGTCACTACTGGTTGTGAACCATAGCAAGGTGCAAGATGTTTGAGTTTACCCATTCTGGTTTAAACCAGAAAGAGATATTCTTGTAGTTGCAATGTTGATGTTGATGCTTTCATGCCATGCTGTTACTGTTTCCATAATGATCTGCATCATGACTCTGCCAAGGTAACAGTGAAGGTGACGACTCTAACCTTTACAATGCATTTAAAAACTCTGTAGCTAGAATGTTCTTCTCTCTCTGTGGCCACCTCACAGTGTCCAGCAGCAACAAGTGCGGGTTTTCCCGTATCGCCACACTGCATCAGACACTTTTCTTTGTTGCACCGTTAATTTGAGAATGCTTGTTTGTCTTGTGTAATATCCCCAGAAGATCAGATGCTCTCAATTTTTCCCTTTAGCGTCAATGGCACAGGGTCACCTTGTCCTTGAAGTTGAAAACAAGTTTCACTTAGCCCCCACGCAGCAGCTGTGTGTCAGGAGATGCTTTGCTCTACATTTGGAAACCAGCTCAGGGACCAGTGAGAGCATCTTTACCAACACAACCATATGACAAGGGAAATGACTGCCCGTCTACAGGCACACACGTGTGCACACACGGACACACACACTTGTTTTGTGCAAACATGGAAAGACATAAAACCACCTTCTGGCCTACTCATCTGTTCCCAGTTGGCTTTTCCCCCAGTTCATATATAAATGAAAAAATAAATAAAATAAAGCTGTTTTGTGACTTTGTTACAATTTTTGGCAATTTCTTCAGTTTTTGACACTCAGTTACTAACCCCAGAGAGGGAAGGATGGAAGACTGCAAAAAAAAAAAAAAAAGAAAAGAAAAAAAAATGCAGCGACCCCTTGCCTCAGTGGAGGTTCAACTCATTTGATAGTTTCACCCCCTTTGGAGCAATGCTGTTCTCTGGAAAGGCCCCATATGCCTCAATGGGTGTGAGATGATATGATTTGCTATCAGACTGTGTATGTGTGTTGGGTGCCACCTCTGCAGCTATGAGCACCATTTAGATTACTTTCACCTCATCAGCCCACATTCACTTGGCTAAGACCTGTGGGACACACTCTCATGGGATAGATATTTTCACCACACACACACACACACACACACACACACACACACACACACACACACACACACACACACACACACACACAC
>JAVDPK010000267.1:116820-134129 GCA_034780415.1 Cichlasoma orientale
ACACACACACACACACACACACACACACACACACACACACACACACACACACACACACACACACACACACGCAGACACACACGCAGACGGAGGAGTGTGCAGACATCACCGACAAGAGTGCCAAAGCCATTTCAAGGACACACTACTCCTCCTGGTCCTTCTCCAGTGGCATTGATGTTTCTAGTACCATAGTTCAGGAGTTCATGTCCTTCAAGAATACTGCAGAGTCCTGCTCACCTGCTCAGCTTTCTACACGGTTGATGACTGCTGTTTCAAACCATCAGAAGTGGCAGACTGGCTTTTTAACGTATGTATTTAAAAACAAATTGTTGTATTCTTTAAAATTTGTATGAAATTGTTTCAAACCTGACATAGCTACATAAATAGGTGATATGCAGAATACTATTCCATTTATTCTTTTTCTCACAGTGAAACCATAAATGCCTTGAATGACGCATTATATTGCGTGTATTGAAGTATTATGCTCTACTGTATATACTTCAGTCACACTGTAACTTTCAGTCTCGCACCTTTTAATTGGAACTCTGCTTGTTCCTGCTCTCTCCTCCTTCTCCTTCTCCTCCATCCTTCCCTTTGTAGTTCAGAGCCATGTTAATCTTATTGGCAGATGAAGTAGTGATGAAACCTTTGGTTGGAGTATTTAATAAATCTTTTTTCATTGCAGGGGTGCCTATTTATATGGCGTATAAGCAATAATTAAAACATTATTAAGGAAGAGTCTAAAAAGAAAATATATCATGTTAATGTGTCTATCTTACTCATTTACAGTCCATCCTTCCATCCATTCAACCATTCATTTTCTTCCAGTTCAGGGTTGTGGGGGTGGAGGTGGGGCTGTCATAGAGTGAAAGGCAGGGTGCACCCAGGGCAGGTCACAAGTCTATCGCAGGGCTCCCCTTTAAAGTCAAAGTTGATAACCATTTATTAAAACATGCAAAAGAGATACAGAGCAAACTTGTCTGAACATTTGAGTTAATAGAAATGTGAGACTGTTGCAGTGAAACCCAAGGTTGAAAAAAAAATCTAGTTACAGTAGCTACAGCAGTTCGTGGCATTTTGCCTGCATGCATAATAAAGCTCATATTTTCTGCTAACTTTAAATCTGTCTGCCCTTTCACGATTGTCCTCATCGTCACCTGGTCACATAAAGCTGTTATGTGGGGCATTAGCCAGCGAGGGCCACACGTTTTCTTTTTCTCTTCATGTGTCAGAAATAAGTGCTGGATACTCGGAACAATTGATTTCCAGTCACTACACAAGTGCTACATAGTTTCATTTGTGAGATTATGAATTGCACCAGCTGTGCCATTATAACTAAGATAATCTGAACCGGTCCACTGGGATTTCACTTTTCACATGCCATTTGATCAGATAAATTTTACTTTTGAAGTGCTTTTGTTGTTCATTGATGAAATCTGATTTGACTGTTATTAACTAATACAGACGGTGAGATACCTGTAAGGTACCGGGTATACTCAAGTACAGTAAGGTACCAGGTATACTCGACTTATAAGCAGAACTCTTCTCTCTCAGGTTTTCTCACTTTTTTTTTTTTTTTAAATGGTTGTTTACAATCTTGTTGAGCCCAGATAATTTATTCCCCTGCTACGCTCATTGTAAGTCACTCTGGATAAGAGTGACAGCTAAGTGCCTAAAATGTAAACATGCACTGTTAGTTTCCGGCTTCCAAATATGCTGACTGCTATTAGAGATGGCAGACCGTGATGTAGCCGAGTGCTTTTTCTGGCACGGAGGAGAAAAAACCCGCTGACACTTTGATGGTTAGTTTCATTCCATTTGAAAATGGTTTATTTTCTTGGGTGGTGATGGCATTTAAAGTGGAAGATTAACAAATTTAAGATTGAATTATCAAACATATTTTATGTATATACTCTGCACCAAGCAGTGCGATACTGGAATTGTGCGGAAGAATTTGAAATGGTTCCTTGATTATTTTTAGTTATTCATGAAATAAAATACCTAACATGTATGTTCCTGTTACTTCAAAGCAAAAAACCCTGCACGCCTCTTCTCTCAAAAGATATTGCATCACTTGGATTTCCATAGGTTCTTAACTGCATTTGGACTTCTGGGATCTTGCAGTGGGCTTTTTTTTGTCTAACACTAAACACTGAATAGATTAAGCAATTGACTGACTAATGACTCTACTTGAATCCTTGCACAGTGCTTGCCTACATATGAGATCAAACTGATGAAAAGTCCTATTCACAAGAAACAATAGATTAAAGGTCATGACTATTCCACGAACTGCTGTGAGGCCAGCTCAAAGTTCTCTGCTTGTCTATACAGTCACAAATTTGATACGTTCTGCGTCCGGGAGTCCACTGGGGTCCACTCAGGTCACAGTGATGTAAATTTCATGATCAGGGGTGAGCACGATGGTCCGTGTGGACATCCGCATATACTTGCCTGTCTTTTGTGACATTACAATGCACCAACTATGCATGTGCCCCAGGCGGTCTCCAGCTGTCCAGCTGTATGAGGCCTTGATTGTACTCCATTCCAAACAGTGGAAAGTACAAACGAAGCTTAAGCAAGGTGAAAAATTGTCACACAGAACGTCACTCAGACCTAAGCAGACCCCAACGGACTTGTGGACACGGAAAGTATTATCAAGGCTTTAAATATGTACTGTAATCTCTCTTGTAAAAGGTTTCTCACCTAATCAGTAACATTTATAATTATACTGATGACTTGTGATGATTTTCCAACTGTAATGTGCATGCCATTGCTTCAGATTATTCTAGTGGTGATTTAATAGTACTGTTACCGATCATCTTCCATGTTTTTGGAGGACTCCAAAGATGTCAAATATATATTTAAATTGTGTAATCTTTCCTCTTTAAGAGTCTGCTGTTTCTCTGGGGACTAAGGGCTGATTTTATTGTACTGTCGAAACTGTGTTTTGTTGATGTGAGCACATAATTGGGTTTGTGCAACAATCTGTGTCACTCGGTGGCACACACCACACACGTGTGCCGTGACAGCTGCATTGTTTTATGATTTGAGCAACCAACCATGCAAAAGCAATAATCTGTGACATTTTCACATAAATTAATTCCTGTTTTGCTGCCCTCTGTCACTTATTAATAAAACACAGTGGTGATTGAACCTTTAGACTGCGCCACAAAGGTTTTAACTTTTGCCGTTCTAAATATCAAACACGGTTTTTGTCTCAGAAAATATCCAGTGACCCGCAGAAAGGGGATCGTTCTCAGTTTCTAGCATCACTGAAGCTGTACGCCTATTTTTACCTCAGGGTGTCACTCTCTTTTTGAATTAAGGCACAAAATTACAATTATTCATCCATCCATTAGCAATTCCCACTTCAGAATAAGGATTGTTGGAGGCTGGAGAAATTAGGTAATAAGTGGTGTGCAACTTAGACAGGTAGCCAGTCAATCACAGGGCTAACATAGACACACATTCACAACTACAGCCAATTTAGAGTTCCCAATTAGTCCTACTACTATGAAAATTACATATAGTAATTCATACAATAAATGATTGACATTTTAATATAAAACTTACTGTATTCATCTTAACCTTATTGTACATGATGAATGGTATAGCAGGGAAGAAATGTTACTCTCTGTAATGCTGACCATTTGAAGGAACCTACTCAAGTAAAAAATGTATAATGTACCCTGAAGGAAGATGATCAAACCCCATTGCCTTGAGCACTGGACAGTAGAAACCCTTCTGATTTCTCTTCTACTGCCTCCTTTCCTTTCCCTTTTCATATCTCTATCACCTCTCCTTCCCTATTCTCATCTTAGATTTGCTGTTACTGTACCTCCCCTCCCTGTTTTCCGTTTCTCTCATTTTGCCCTCAAAGGTGCTTCCAGTTATATCCTGTGTTTTTCTTGGTGTTGAAAAGAACATTGCTGCTTGTTTGTACTTGTCTTTTCTTGGCATTGCTTCATTTGAATATCGTTAGTGATAATAGGCCTCACCAACTTGCAAATATGACTTTTTAAAAGGTGAAATTTTCTGTAGTTGAATAAGAAGACTAAAGTGAGGATAGTCAGTCAGAATTTTGGTTGTGTTTCAAAAGAAAAATACCTTTAATCCAACCCCTTCAGTTGGCTCTCTGTCACAGTTACACTGCTCTAAAATGCAAAAGAAGTATACATGAGAGAATGAAATAGAAATGTACATGATATAGTTGTTTAAACGTATAATTCAGCACTGCATATACTGTATATTTGTGTTTTATAAGATTTTTCTGAATTCAATAATTGTGCCATTCACTGGTTTCATCAACCCTCTGTATTAGGCCTTAGTCACAGAGGCCTAATACACAGAGGTCTAGAGACTGGCTGGCAACAGTCTGGCAACTACTGGCCCCTAGAAAATTAATATTCCCTGATCAGATGTGAGTGGCTGCTGGAGGCTGCTGCCAGTCACTGAGAAACTGATTGCTAAAGCTCCAGTCACATAACCCTAGAGACTGCACAGTTACCCCCTAGTAACCCGGGTTGGGGTGTGTGTGTGTGTGTGTGTGTGCGCGTGTGTAATGTGTGTTCCCTGACTAGTTGGCATGTGGTTGCTGGAGATTGCTTGCTGTTGCTATGTAAAATTGGTTGCAAAGAGATACTGTATATAGTACTACACTGAAAACCTCCTTTCGATTGCTTTGGCCAGTAGCTAAGTGACACGGTCGCCGACTTGTCTGCAAACACTTGCCAACTACTTGCTAAGCAATAGTGAAACTGTGAAAAGAATGACGCATACTCAAAGCCAACACTGTTTACCTTTAGAGTAAAAGTTTTGCCTTTTGAAATGTTCTGGTTTATGTGGTAAGACACAACTTTGAAGGTGAACATTCTCCCTTTTTCAAGTTTCACTACTGCTCGGTGGTTAGCGTCTGTTTGCGGGCAAGTCTTCCATACAAATTATGGGTGACAGTGGCAGTCTGCTAACAGCAAAATCAATCACAAGGAAGTTTTTGGTGCAGGACTCTCCTTGCAACTGATTTCACTTAGCGACTGCTAGCAACCTCTAGCAACCCTTTGCCAACCAGTCAGGGAATACACATAGGAACTGGAAGTTGTGAGATAGTTGCCAACCAGTCTCTAGACCTGTGTGACTGAGACCTTAGTGTTGAAGTCCACTATTTGTTGGCTATATTTGCCTTACTTTCAAGAGGGATTTACAGAAATTATGCATTCAGGTATTACAGTTTGTAATTGTATGTCATTGATATCATTCTCTAAGTTTGTGTTCATTGTGTGCGTCACAGCTGTACGAAGTTATTTGTCTTGCAAACGATATGGAGATGTGGCTGTAAACCTTCTCAGTATGCTTAACGACCCCTTTTATTGTGTTCTGTGCTGTGGGAGACTTTCTTCTGAAACGTTGTGATCTTCATTGCAGAGTCAGCAAATGAACTAGTTCCACTTTTGTTAGATTTCTGACCAATTTTCTAAACCTATAGCAATGTAATGCCAGTTTAAAAGTGAATACTCACGTTATTAAAAAAGTTGAAACTGAGTGATGACCAGAATTTTTCTTTTAGGAAATAAAGGAGACAAGAAAGATGAGAAATCTGTAACATCTTCACTAGAATCTTTATTTAAGACTGAATTTTAATCCCTATTGTCTCCATGCAGCTCCCCATCAGCAATTTTGGCCTGTCCCACCCTCTCAGTTTCCCATTAAGCTCTTGTTTTCTGTTTCCTTTCAGCCCTCCTCTCTGTACTGTTGTCAACACATATAAATACTGCCGGGAGAGTTGCTACTCGATAATGAGTCTTACTGGCCCCGTCCTGCCATCCTTGCCCCACATTGCCCAACATTATTTTCACCTTTGCTCAGACCTCGAAACATCTCATGACTCATCACATTTCTTGCGCTGGTGTTGTTGTTGCTGAGGATAGTTAATATAATGATGCCTGTGTTTTATGTCCGCGTGCTATCAAGTTAAGTGAATAACAGATTGGGTGCATGTACAAATACAGTAAGAACACATAAACTTTGAATGATTATTTCTTCAGTTACTTTTGTGTGAAGCATGGTGCTGTATTATATCTTTTTTTAACAATTTAATTGGCGTGGTGGAGTTCTCACAATGAGAAAATGTTTCACGTGCTAATTGGTCTCACTGGAAATCCTCATTTGCAGCTTCACCTGTATATCCACACTGTAGAAAGGTGAGAATGAATACAAGTATAGACGATGGCCTTCAGGCGGCTTTGTGACCTTTTACCTGTACTGATTTGCACTTGTTGCCATAGAGCTGCTAGAAGGGATGTCATCCTACATTTTCTACAGGTTTCGCATTCTGAAAGCAAGCTATGTGAAGTTTTGATGCTTTCTAGTCAGACGTATGCTTCTCTTATCCTGGTTTGGCTGGAAGTGCACTGGTATGAGACATGAATATAGAAACACGGTAAAATCAGAAATAATTGGTTCCATTCATGATACGCAAAGATTGTGGTGGTCTGTGTAATACTGATGCAGGTATTTTAAATATCACAGGGTGAAGTAAACTGTGTGGAAATGTACAAAGACTTTTCAAATGCTTGTACACCGACACGCAAGCATGCAAAAATGCCGTGTGCAGGGCACTAAGAAGTGAAACAGACTGATAATCAGTTATAATGATAATAATGATGAGTTATGTAATGTGTAAAATAAAGGACTAATTTAAAACTACAATAGACCATTATAGGAAAAGAAAAGAAATGCATAATTGCTTTAAATAAAATTAATTATGTTGCTCCTTTCTCAGTCTCCCTGCGGTTTGCACCAGCCCTGATGCCTGTTATCGTAATGCACACACACACATACCTGTCCGTAATAATTAATGTTATTTGGTTTTGACAAAACAATAAAAATACGTACAGTTCCAGTTGGTCGATGTACAGTATTAGTTTATTAAATACCTGTATCCTCATAGGGAAGGCGTTGGCAAACTTTACTATGAAAAGAGACCTTTTTGAGAGATTTTTTTTTTTACCATTGAAAATCTACATTGTAACACAATGTTAAGTATAAAATAATCTATTGACATTCCTAATAATGTAAACAATTAAACACTTTACAACTGCACAACAGGCTATTTATGATTATTTGGCATTTTAACTTTGCATTTTCATTTGTATTTATGAAATTATGGAACCAAACAAAACAAAATTTCCAACAAAACTGAACAATTGTGAAATGGAGGGAAAAATATCTTAATATTTATATAATGTACAGTACCGGTCAAAAGTTTGGACACTGTATTAAAACATTTTTCTGCTTTTTTTTTTAAAAACAAACAAACAAACAAACAAACAAACATTTTAACAAAGTGTAAAGGGTCATGCAATTGTAGTGAAACAGCAGCTGAGACTGCAATAAAATATAAAACATTTTTATTTTTATTAAATATTCTTTTTTTTTTCTTTGAGGGGCACCAATATACAAAATAGGCATAGCTACTGTAATGTCACCTGCTGGCCTCTGCAGCCCCATTCTAAAGCCTTGAGCTAAGCTTTTGAACTGTTACATCTTAGTTGCATTAAAAATGTGATTAGGAAGGGCAGCTTGTTGGCCAGTGAACATGTGGTTTCATACCTCAGAGGATTCAAAGTCAAAGTCAGCTTTATTGTCGAATCTGCACATGTACAAGACATACATAGGATCGAAATTCCGTTTCTCTCTCAGACCCATGGTGTAACAATAAACAGTACAACATCTAGCATCTAACTAAACATAAATAAATATTTGCATAATAATAAATAAGAAAAATACAATATTATTATTGTAATTATAGACAGTATTGTAAATGTAACCAGTAGTGCAATTGTAAACATTAGTGCAATTGTAAACATTAGTGCATTTATAAGATTGAATGAGCATATGGACTTGAGTTGAGTGTGGAATTTGTTATGTAAAAATGTGTGAAAGTTTGTGTGTTAAGGCAGTAAGAGAGGGAGGGGAGGCAGAGCAGGCAGAGAGTTAAGCATCCTGACTGCCTGATGAACGGAGCTGTCCCTCAGTCTGCTGGTTCGAGCCCGGAGACTCCGCAGTCTCCTTCCTGATGGCAGCAGGCTGAAGAAGCTGTGTAGCGGATGTGTTGGATCCCCCGCCATGCAGAGGGCTTTCCGAGTGAGGCGGGTACTGTGTAGGTCTTGTAGTGAGGGAAAAGGGGTGCCGACGATCTTTTCCGCTGCTCTCATGATTCTCCATTTTGAAACATAGTATGATTTAAGATTTAAAGATTTAAGATTTAAAAAACAAACTTAATTTTTTATTCAACCAGTGACTGAGACCAGAAACTCAGCAGGTAAGGGTTTACAAAGGTCGAAGCAGCGTTTACATTGGCTTGATTCTTCAACATTCATGTTTTGTATTGTAGTGGGGTTAGGTTGATTGGAGATTCTAAATTGCACACAGGTGTGAATGTGAGTGTTAATGGTTGTCTGTCTCTGTGTTGGCCCTGTGACAGGCGACCTGTGCAGGGTGTACCCTGCCTCTCGCCCTATGACAGCTGGGACAGGCTCCAGCCCCCCTGCAAGCCTGAAAAGTGGAAGAAAAAGAATTGATGGATGTTTGATATTGTCTATGATTACACTTATTGAAATGCAATTATACTAAAAATAATATTTAGTGCTCCTTCTGGATAAGTATCAGTTTAAATTTATTCTTTGATCTATAGAGAATCAGTGGAACAATGACTTAGACGTGGAAGCTCAGGTACCTACTGGCCATCTGCTTCTTTTTAAAGTTTTTATTTTAGTTGACTGCAAACTTTATCAAACCTCAACTTTTTTCCCTAGATGTGTGTTCTCGATTTTTTTTGTCTGTGGCAAGGAATGATTTCTCTCCCACAGTTTCTGTATAAAATTTGCATTTTAAAACTCTACTTATGGTTTCACAAAATATTATGAGACAGACCAGGTTATCTAATCACAGTGAAACCACATGTGAATAATTGCTCACACAACCATAAACTTTACGGAGGTGTGCGGCAGAGGGGAAAAAATTATCATGGTTTTGCCATATAAATTACATTGTCAACCCAGTAAATAAGATCTTCAGTGGGAGGACAGAGAAATCTTCTGTGGTGTAGAAAACAAGCACAGAAGGGCACAGTTAATAGGCAGAACAAAGTTGTGGAGTACACCTCCCACATGCTCCTTTTCAATGTTATTTTTAAGCCATACTTGTGATGGAAATCTTAAAATTGTTTTTTCTTGGCTTTTGAAGGTGTCAGCTGTGGTGTCATGTGGATGTTTAAATATTTACATATATCTCCTGTTCCAGTCTGACAAGCTTTCCTCCGCGGGGATGTGATCGACAGTGAGGTTATCTCTTATGGCCCAGTTCTTCAGCAACTCTTTTAAAGACTCACAGATAATCTATAGTTTATTTATTGCACGCAAATCTTACAAAAGACCAAAAGCAGTTTGATTCTCCTAGAAGCATCCTTTTCGTCTGTGCCCTACTCATCCTAAAACTACAGTACAGTGTGTCCTCAGCTGACTGAATGTGAGATTACCATGCCATCAAATATGTCCAATTTTGACTGACATATTTCCAGCACATACACTATTTAGTCAAGTTTGAACAATGTTTGTTGAAGACAAACGTTGGATTAAAAAAAGCGGAAAGTGTAAGTGGAAATATGGAAATCTGTGTTTTCATGGGATTTGAAGATAAGAAGAAAATGAGAGTAAAACCAGCTTTATCCTTTAAAGTGTCCCACAAGATGATAAAATCAAATCTATAAATGCTATTAAAATATGACTGTAAAATGCGACACTGTTGCTGCAAATAAGACGAGAAAATCTTACAGAAAATCGTTAATTATTACAAAAAGAATATTATCTCGAGTTATACTCATTTTACCACTCTGTGCGCTCTCAGTGCTGCTGTTTATTGCTAACGTGACTGCTGCACAGTTGAGGTCGGGACCTTTTGAAACACTGAAACATTTAAGGTTACTCGCCGTGTTCCGGTCTGACTCTCTCCCACAGCCTAATGTAGGAAATCACCTTGGTTTGTTGCACGATTGCAGTGGAATCCTGTATACTGTATGTAACTGATGGATCTTCTAATGTGTGTTCTACTAGCTGCAATTCCAGCAGTGCAGCTGACAAAGACCAAGCATAAGAACGTTTATACATTTTCTGCAGCACTCACTGAATCCAAGCAAATTCCAGCCACAATGGAACACACAGTTTGTGCTGGTCTCACTCTTCAGCTGGCCTTTATTCAGTAGTGCTAGTAAAATATGGATTAACAGATTGCATACATAAAACTTCCCTTCAACAAAGAATTCACATCACACTTAAAACCTACTGTAAATAAAACAGTTAATGAAAATGTGACACTTGCAGCCACTGTAAATGAACCTCTT
This sequence comes from Cichlasoma orientale, assembly GCA_034780415.1. NCBI lineage: Eukaryota > Metazoa > Chordata > Actinopteri > Cichliformes > Cichlidae > Cichlasoma > Cichlasoma orientale. The sequence continues at coordinate 127,217 of JAVDPK010000267.1, forward strand.
CCGGACCATGGGTCATATGTTCAGCATGAGTTACCATGGTGATCTAGCCAGGCAAAAAGAAAAGCATCTTCATGACATTGAAAAAACTCCTCCTTTAAGCTCAGCGTAGCTCACTAACCCATTAATCAACTTTGTTTTACACCCCTCTGAGCTATTTGGTTAGGTTTATGGGGGGGAAAAAAAGAATCACAGTCAGTTTTGGTTAAAATGCAGTGTTTACCACTTGTTTCCAAGCTCCCTTTTCTAGGTTGCCTGGGTGACGAGTCCCATCTGAGTCTTGAAACAATATGTGGGGCAGACTTTGATGTAGAGTTGCACTGAAAAGGAAAAAACTGTGGTTTGCTGCGATGTGTGCGGCAGGCAGTTCTCAGTGTACTGTTAAAGTGCAGTTAAAGCCTCTCTGTTGGAAAAACTAGGAGATAACGCAATTTCAAAACCACCACAGCCACCTTTTCAGCATTATCTTCTGTAAAAACAAACATTTTCATACAACAGTCAATACTAATACTGTATAGATCTGACTGTAATAAGTCAACATCGGATGAGCTGAAAAATGAGTCCTAAAGTGGAGGAATGAATGAGGATTTAATTCTTTATAATAATTTAGTAGAAAAAAAACAGTTTAGCTGAATTGAGAATTATTATTTTACAGCAACGTATTAGGATGTTATTGTTGCACATCCATATGTTCTTGTTATTCAGTCTTTTAAGATATCATCCACATATATCCAATGATAAAAGAAAAAAAATGGGAGGATTTACATGTACATACCCCCTGAATATCCTCAGAGCTTACTATAAATGTGATGTGCCTCTGTCTTATCAGGGCTTTTAAGAGGGTTTAGTGTTATACCAGATCTGACGTGCTTAATACAACAACAGGCATAATGTGACCAGTAAAATGTTAAAATTATCCTTAATCCCTTGCCAGCTCCCTTTGATAGTCAAGCTGATTTGCTTTTATGGGATATAAAAATAAAATAAAATAATATATATATATATATATATATTTATATATACACACACACACATTTTTTTCCATATCACACAACAAGCTCCAGACCAGCAAGAAAAATTCTTTCTGTATAGCCCTCTGACTCACACCAACCCACACATAGGCGTGCACACTCCAGCAGCCTCCTCTCTGAGTTTGTCCTGAAGGTAAAGGCACACACAAACACGCACAGTTAACCATATAGACACACTTATCATGACTTTCAAACTGAGGCAGTCCTGCAGGTATTCCCCTGTCTGTTGATAAGGGTGAGCAGCTCTGTGCTGACCAAGCAGACCCCTGCAGGCTGCATCCCACAGAGTGAAAGTGTTTAGTGCGCTGACCTCACATACATCACTGAGTGGCCAGTATCTTAGTAAGCACAGGCAGGAATGTGTGTTTTGCATTTGTCTGAGCTTGTGTAAGTGAGTGGGTTTAGATATCTGTGTGGTCACTTTCAGTGCTGAGCAGGAAATGCTGAGATTCTACTTGTGTGCGTGAACAGGAAAGTGAGTCTGTTCTGTGTTATGTTGTTACACTGTGGGAGTTTAACTTTAGCAGATTTGCAAACAAGGTTGGTCCAACACCCGTGAAAGAACAGTTACAATAGCATAATGTTTGAAGTTATGTTAAGTTCAGAAGAATTTTACTGCCATCAGTTTTCTTTTAACTGTAAATGCCTCAGTCTGTCTCAGTGTTTACTTCTCTTTTATTTCCTGTTTTATTTTGAAATTTTTAAGACAGTTTCACACATTCATCTCTGAGGTTGGATTATATTAACTGACATATATTAACCATGACAAAAATTAAAAATGAACTCAGTCTGTGTGAAATGTATTTATCCATACTGATGCGCAAATATAATACTTACAAAACATACATGACATGCTTCATGTATTACTATTTTCTCAGTGCTTGAAATACCCAAAAGAAGTAAAAACTAAAAGATCTAAACTTAGGTGTCCTTGCATCATCTTCATCCCGACCACCTCATATCTGTCCATGGAAAAGTTTGAAAAGCGTAGCGGGAGTAAAAGTTAAGTTGGGTGAGAAAGAAATGTGAAAATCCAGTGTTGGTTTAAAATTTCTTCGCAAGGTTTAAATTAATGATCAATAGCTGATTTGCTTTAGGATGGAGATTTGAGTGTTTTAAACATGAGGAACTCCAAAAAGACTATGAGGCAATATGCTGTAACTGCTGCAGTGTGCATGTGTGACTTTTCCCTGGATGTGTTAGTATAGAAAATCCCTTTATTAAACAGACTTGATGTGCCAACTTTTTTTTTTTTTTTTTTTTTTTTTAAGTCTGACCTGTTTCGAAAAGCATGATTTGGTCTGAAGTTATACTAAGATTGTGGGAGAACATACATCTTAAAAATTTACATTGAAACATTGCGTCAACCTCCACGAACAAAGCCCGTCCCAGCTATCGTAGGGCGAGGGGCGTGGCACGCCCTGGACCTGCAGACAAGAGAATTCAGATTAGTAATTCCTCAGTAAACACCAGAGTTTGGCTTTTAGCCGACTTTGTAAGGTTGAAAGATAGATTTTCAGTTTGACTTAAAGAGGAAAAGATAAAGATTTTTGCTTGCTTCTAACACTAAATAATTATCTCAGCTGAGTCAAACTTACCCCTGCAGGGGGCTGATAGTGTGTATGATCAATACCAATCACTGAGTAAATACTTGTGAGGGGGATGGAACACCTGGGGGTCTGAACCTGAGGCAACTATGCTTTTTTTAAAATCCCAACCACTCTCAGTTCAGCAGCAGTATAGTCCTGAGTTATGCAGTGCTCCTCAAAATTGGTGACGTTTTGGTGCCTCAGAAATCCAATACTGAAAGACTGAGGGAGTAGACGCCGCATGCTACCGCTGGGCGTAAACTTATTTTCTTTAACCACACATGTTATCCCACATTTTCTCCCTCCTTTTCATTAACTTCCCCCTCTTCCTCCCTGTAATTCCATCTTTACCTGCTCCATCTAGACCGGTGATTCTCAGGCTGAGTTTGTCCTTATGGATGTTGTGGAAGCAGTCAAAAGGGCTGAAGTGCTGCAAGGTGTGAAGAGAAGATTGGCCCATACATCATGAACCCCATCATGCGATTGACCCATTAAATAGGCTGTTGTTAGGGTTTCTAGGTTGTGTATTTGCAGGGGGAATACCAGCTGTCTTTGATATATCTGCTTTTGTCTGTTGTCTGGTGGACTGTTTTCAGTAGTTGGGTTAAATCTAACTTATCCCAAAACAGTAGGAGACTCTACATCAGAATTCCTCATATTACAGTTTTTGATGTCAAGCAACTTCTGGCTTTGAAAATAAACGACTGTAAAACAAAAGCTGTCCAGGGTCTGTTTATTGTGTCTTGCTGACTTTTTCCTGGATGTAAAAGAGAGAAGAGATGCAACAGCTCCGAGCCAGCTCTGTAATTATGCTGTGTGGTGATGCTGTAAGCACCGGCAGCACTGCTCTACAAAGTCCCACACTGTCATTTGTATGAGTGTCTGACAGACGCACACCACATGCTACCGGCCACATACAATATTGGCACCTGCAGCATGGGGGTGTTTTTGTTGCCTATTATGTATGTGTGTATGTGTGTGTGTGTATGTGCGGGCTTCTGTTCTCTTGCCATAGACTGTATATAAAAGATGGACATTGCCTCTGCTTTTGAAAGGGTGAAATGGGAGTGTCCTCAGTTTGGGTCCTCCATATATATGTGTGTGTATTTGCATGTGTGTGCCAGTATTTGCTATCTGGTCCCCTTATTTATTACTCAAAAAGCTAACAGAAAGATAATCACTAATAGTTTTGATAATCTGATCATTTCCAACCATTGTTTTTGTTTGATATTGTTTATCTTGATCAGACTATGACCCAGATCATTTATTATTAAATAATCCTCCTTCTAGTTTTCTTTTATTTAAACCAACTTTATAATTAACCCCAAAAAATAACATCCCCCTACCACACACTTTCTTACCACAGTGTTTTCCCTCTTTCTCATTTCTTTCGCAGTTTTTTTTTTTAAACTTCCCCCAAACTTGTAGCAGATTAAGCCCTTCAACTTCCAAAGGAGAAGAGAAGGTTGAGGGGGTGGATGTGTGTTGCAGTACTTTCAACACACGTGTAATAAAAAGTAGGACTTGCGGCTGTATGTGCCCATGTACATCTCAGCTTGAATGTGTGTAACGAAATTATGAAGCGGGAGATTGACTTCACTCCCAGAACTGCAGACCGAAGCATCATGGCAGATTGGCTACGGATCCTTGGTTCCCAGACTTGGCCCAGGTTCTCTATCCTTTTCCCCTGTCTTCCCATCTCCCTCTGTGCTGTCTGGAGATGCCTGAAGAGCGTAGAGTCATCCCAAATGGAAAACAATGACAGTGGCCTCCGAGGAAAACTTAGTGCCCACACAAAATGGGAGAAATGGAGCAGCAAGTCCAGAGAGAGAGAACAAATTTTGAGATAAATGTGCCACAAAAGGATAGAGGAGAGAAAGTGCTCTTTGAGATGATGCAATGTGAGAAGAGTGATTTTTTTTTCTTTCCTGTTTTAAAGTTAAACTTACCAAAAGTGGAATTACTACTTGTTTTATCCCTCTGACTACACAGTGTTTAACATGGTTATAATTATTTCAGTTATTTATCACGAGAATAGGGTTGGAAATCAGAAGAATTCTCAGTTCTGGTGACTGAGATCCATGTAAGACCTCTCTCTTTTTCAGGTGTGTCCAAACTATGGCTCGCGGGCCAAACTTGGCCCGAGCTCGGATTTTATTTGGCTTGCGAGTCCATACATGTACTATTTTTGGCCAGCAATGAATACAACTCAGCATGCAATTGCTCTTTTTAACCCAAGGAGGCAGTGTCATGTAACAGATGTCTGCCAAACTGCTTCAAAACCTCAAATAGAAGAAGATTGACTGATTACCCAATCACAGCCCATGCTATGTGTGCCTTGGCTGGGTGTCATAGTTGACACAATGTTGCAAACTAGTTCCAAAAAAAAAAAAAAAAAATAATAATAATAATTTAGCGACTTTTTCCGGTGATTTTGGAGACTGAGTTAGCTCGGAAAGCTGAAATCCTCCACCGACATCTTGTTCTGTGTATAGCGCTCCCTTCGTACGGCCGGACTTCACTTCGGCACCGAGGAGACCCCCCCCCCCCCCCACCGGACCTTGCAGCCAACACAGCTGCAACTTTTTCAGAGACACTTGTCACACACGGAGTCCTGCACCACACGCTTCCCAGCTCTGCGGGAGGTCATGGCTGGCAGTACGGGTGTGCAGCAGGTAACGCTGGTGAGTTCAATGACCGTTTTTGGGATTTTGCCTCTATTGAATGACGCACCTCACCTGCAGCTGCACCTGCAGTTGGAGCTGACTGAGCTTCAGTGTGACAGCAACACCAGCATCTCCCTCTCTCCCTCACGTTTTTACCGGTGTCGTGTCAAAAAATGATTTTTGGTAGTTGCCAAAAAAATAAATATAAAAAAAAAAAAAAAAAGATTTGTTGTATATAATCGAGGTTAAAAAAAACAAACAAAAAACTAATTTTTTCAGAGAGATCTGGCCAAGGGGGCAGCAGAAGATACAGTAACACAGTCATAAAGATAGTTGAAAAACAGGTCATTTCTTTATTTTATTTATAAGGCCTTTATAAACGTCTTTTTTTTTCCTGAAATCACTTTCTGGCAGCTGGGTAAGAACAAGTTTCCAGAGGTGAACATTTGCAAAGAAAATGACAATATTTATATGCATCTTTTATTCTTTAAAATAATGTCATCAGGGACTGTTGGCCCCGAGCACTTTCACATTGTCAACTCTGGCCCTCCTTGAAAAAAGTTTGGGCACCCCTGTGCTATTCTTTTTTTAAAATCTGCTTTAGATATGTTTTTGTTCAATATTAGATTTGTACATGCTCCTTTTGCCCTCATTACTAATGTTTTTGAGGGTTGTGAGGATTGAAATGTCAGTGTACAACTTGACATCTCAAGTTTGAGTCCACATGGACCCCAAATGCCACAATTGCAGCTCTACCAGAAAAGTAATCTGGGTACTCTTTTTGTGCACTCTGTGTCTTTTATGATTTTTGCACTTTTTTAAAAGATTGTAGTATATAATATGTCATGTTCCTGGGTCGGTGACCCAGTGTTTTGGTTTCGGAACAGTTCAGTTTATTGTAGTTTTGCTAATTTGAGTTTTATTTACGTTTAGAGATTCCTTTATTTTTACGTTCTCTGGTTTCACTGTGTTATGGGTCATGTGCTTAGTTTCTGTGTATGCTCAGGCCTTCTTAGTTTAGTTATCTGAGTTTTGTTCCTGGTTTTATATTTTGATTCCCTCAGTGTGCCAGCCTCCTGTGTCAAGTCTACATTTCTGTGTCCCTGTTTATTCACTTCCTGTTTTATTTTTTGTCAGCTCTTGTTCCATGATTGTAGCTTTTGCTTCCCTTGTCTCATTAGTTTTATTTTGGTCACCTGTGTTCCCTGGTGTTTCCACTCCCTCCTCTTTACCCTGGTTTGTATATATTGTCTGTGTTTCCCCTTGTTCCTCATCATTAGTGCACTCTGTGTCATGTTTTCAAGTTTTTCCCTAAGTGTTCCTAAGTGTCTCTGTTTATGTAGGTCTGGCTAGCTGCCAGCCAGTTCATGTCTTGCATTGTCTCTAGTGAGATTCAGCAAAAAAGAAAAAAAAAAGCTGTGTAATCAAAGTTCTACGTCTTGCGTTGGGGTCCAATATTTGTAAAATTAGAAACCTTTCACAGAGTAATGCTGAAAAGCTAATTCACACATGTATTACTTCTAGGCAGGATTATTGTAATTCATTATTATCACGCTGTCCTAAAAGCTCCCTGAAAAGCCTTCAGCTGGTCCAAAATGCTGCAGCTAGAGTACTGACAGGGACTAGAAAG
>JAVDPK010000267.1:139855-166606 GCA_034780415.1 Cichlasoma orientale
ATAAAAGTCACTTTGCCAAAAACTGAGTGCAGCTTCTACCTTGTGATAGAAATGCTGTTTCTCACTCAAAATGACCTCATATCATTCATGAGCGATATGTTTGACACATTTCACAGATTATAGGTCAACAAGTGATTTACAGCCGTTTAAATACGGGCAGTCATTTTATGGCAAACACCAAAAATCGCTGTTTGGCAGACGATCACTTTTTGGCACTGGCAGCATAAAAATCACAACCACGAAACGAGGGCGGGTCAACCGTATTTAAGAGCAGCATTTTCTCTGCTACATACTGTCTGACCAACTTCTTCAGCTCTCCCCCGCTTACTGGTTTGTACCGAAGTCCAGGTTTTGTTGTTTGGGTGGTGGGGGCCTCCTGCATTAGCCGCAGCTCTGCTTCGCTCCACCTGGTGGGACTCGCTCTGTAAGTTTGACTGCGCCGTGACTCCAGATGTTTCTTCATATTTGACGTAGTGTTTTTGAACCATGATATTGTCATCTTTAGCTGGCACAAACTCAAAATAGTGCCTGTATTTCCAGCTAGAAAACACGCATCTCTCTCCTCCCTCCATTGTTTATGTTTGTGTCGCCGTGTGCTGTTATTGTCCTCATGCTGAAAACAGGACTTAATTGTCACGTCAGCCAGACGTCACTCCCCAAGATGCAAGAAGAAAGCAAAATATAACTTTTTACTGAGGGAAATGACAAAAATAGTAATGCACAGTGACTTGGATAAATAACTTTAATCTGATTACTGGACTGCAAATAGTAACGCGTTAGATTACTCATCACTGAAAAAAGTAGTCAGATTAGAGTGACGCGTTACTGACATCACTGTTAATTAGTGTATTTTATTTCAGCCAGTATGAGGAGCTCCCTCGCCAACACCATAGAAATTATGCAATTAATACAAATCAAGTAAGGGGATTTTTATGTTTTATAGGTACAATAAGTTTTTAGATTTGAGAGTTTGTCAAGTGTCTGAGTCCAACAATGTTAGATCCACTTCAGAGTTTCACTAATGCTAGCTAAAAGCAGCCATCCCTGGCAACAAACAGAAGAAAGTTCAGAATATCAACAACTCGCCTCAGTATTGCTGTCATCTGACAAAAGTGAGCTTCATTGACTCATCAATTTTTATTGGACTCCTATCACAAAGATTTACAGCCTCCTCCTGGCTGAAGACACGTGGACATGGACCCCCTGAATATTGACAGCTGAGGTAAACGGCGGACTGACAGCCTACACTCACTACAGATGACTGGAGGCCAGAGGTGTCTATCCTACAGCGGCAACTGTAGCTAAAATTATGCACATGAATTGGGAGTGTTAAGAAAACAAAATTCATTTGTCTGCAATCTGCAATCTACTGATATCTAGCAGCGAGATTTTAAACACTGTACTGTTTTAAAGAAAAAAGTGAAGATGCAGGCTCTGAAATAAAATGACATAGACTAGCAGCACAGACATAATTTATTTGTAGCTTGATATGCTTTCCTTTTGCTATCGTGAAAATATTTATTTTTCAGCAAATTCTGGGATTTCGAAATTGATTTTAAGACTGATACCAAATGTTCCCCTTTGTTTCATCTTTGACAGTGATTATTTTAGCTTCTTGAGTTTTTTAATTTACTTTTTTTTTCATTATTAGGTTAGTCATCCTAACTTAGCTTGGCTAAAGAGAGGATTTTGCACATGGTTTTATTATGACTATCTGTTTTAATATCAAATTCACTGTTAATAATTGTTTTACTTGCTTTTATTCTTTATCTGTGTTTTTCTCACCTCTTTTCCGGCTTTCATTGATTGAACAAAATAAATAAACAAATAATAAAAAAAAGCCCTTCATATTATCACCTCCATCACCTTGAGAATACTTTTACCTGCAATAAAAAAAAAAATACCCACAGCAAATCAATAGTTCCATTATGAAATGTTTATTCTAGCATGCCTGACTGTCTCCAAGGTGCCAATGAGAGAAGTTTTACTTGCATGCCTTTGAGAGGTAAAAAGGGAAGAAATATAGAGGGATGGATGAAGAAATGAAAGGAACAGATCACAAGATGAGTAGATGAGTGAGGGACCTGAGGAGACAGAGAGAGACAGAGATCCCTGTGGATTGGCTGCTTGTTTCTCTTCAAGCTTGTCTTGATCTCTGTGCTCGGTATGGGCAGAAGCATTCGCTGGCTGTGTTCTTGCTGTAGAGTTTGTTTGCAGCTTCTAATTTTAAGGCTGGTCCACAGTTTTGAGATGCAACTGAAGGTGAAAGTTTGTGGGGTTTTTTTTTTTTCTATGAGGAGATTGTGGAGATTCGCTATAATGCTGCAACATTTACTGTTTAACATTATAGCAAAGGACAAATAACGTGGTAATGATTAACAAGGAGTTAACAGCTGTCACAACTGCAACAAATAACTCTGTACACTCCTCACCCTATCTCTAAGGGAGAGGCCAGCCACCCTTCGGAGAAAGCTCATTTCTGCCGCTTTTATCCACAGTCTCATCGTTTCAGTCACTACCCAGAGCTCGTGACCGTAGATGAAGGTGGGAACGTAGATCAACCACTAAATCGACAGCTTTGCTTTTATGCTCAGCTCTCTCAAGCACATGTAGACTGGATGGATAAACTCCCACGCACACTCAAATATCCTTGAGAGGATAAAGAGCTGGTCCAGCGTTCCACAACCAGAATGAAATCTGCATTGTTCCTCTTGAATCTGAGGTTCGACTAACAGATGAGCTCTTTTTTTCCAGCACGCTGGCATAGACCTTCCTGGGGAGGCTGAGGAGTGTGATCCCCCGATAGTTAGAGTACACTTTCTGGTCCCCCTTCTTAAAGATAGTGACCACCACCCAGTCTGCCAATCCAGAGGCACCGCCCCAGATGTCCATGCCATGTTTCAGTGGCGTGTCAACGAAGAATCCAGACCCTTTGGGAACACTGCTTTCTCCTCCTGAGTCACCTGACGATTTGCCAGAATCGCTTTGAGGCAGTTCGAACTCACGGAACTCCTCCCACACCCAAGTTTTTGCTTCTCGTCCGGTGAAAGCTCAGGCTCCTTCCCCAACAGAGAGGTGATGCACACTGCACACGACCCCTACAATGCCTCCTGTGGGTGGGCCTACAAGAGGGCAGGCCCATGTCTCCTCTTCGGGCTGTGCCCGGCTGGGACCCATGGGCTAAGGCCCGGCCACCAAGTGCTCTCTTTCAAGCCCCACCCAGGCCTTGCTCCAGGGTGGGGCCCCAGTAACCCTATCCTGGGCAGGCTAAACTGTTCCCTTGTGGAGTCTGCCATAAGGGTTGTTGGAATCACTCTTTGTCTGGCTCCTCATGCAGGATCAAGTTGCCTTGGAGGACCCTACCAGGAGGCAAAAGCCCTTGTACAACATAGCCCCTGGGATCACTGGAGCACACAAACCCGACCACCACGATAAGGTGGTGATTATTAACATTTTCAATTTTTTTTTCTTTTAGAAATTTTAGATGATTAATCAGGAAGTTAAAGTAACACAATAATTCTGTTACTTTATGCCCGTAGCAACCATTAAACTTGTCCCACATACCTACAAATAGAAATGCTTGTCAGTGTCACACAGTCGCTGCAGATTTGTTGGCTCCACATCCATATTGTGAATCTCCTGTTCCACCATTTCTCAAAGGTGCTTTATTAGATTGCAATCTAATGACTGTGGAGGCCGTTTGAGTACAGTGAACTCATTGCCAAGAAACCAGTTTGAGATAATTTGAGCTTTGTGACATGGCGCGTTACCCTGCTGAAAGCAGCCATCAGAAGATGGGTATGCTGGACATGGTCAGCGATGATACTCAAGTAGGCTATTTTGGTTGAACAATGCTCAGTTGATCCTAAGGGGCCCAGAGTGTGTGCCAAGAAAATATCCCCCACACATTTACACCAAGAGCTTGAACTTTTGATAGAAGGCAGGATGGATACATACTTTCATGCTGTTTATTCCAAATTCTGATCCTACTATCTGAATGTTGCAGCAGAACTTGGTACTCATCAGACCAGGCAACATTTTTCCAATTGTCTGTTGTGCAATTTTGGCGAGCCTGTGTGAACTGTAGCCTCAGTTTCCTGTTCTTTGCTGACAGGAGTGGTACCTGGTGTGGTTGTCTGCTGCCATAACCCATCTTCTTCACATTTCAGGGTGGTGGGTGGTGTGCATTCAGATGTTCTTCTGCATACCTTGATTTGTAATGAGTGGTTATTTGAGCTACTTTTGCCTTCAGCTTGAAGCACTCTGGACATTCTCCTTTGACCTCGGCATTTTGCCCAGAGAACTGCTGCTTACTGGATATTGTCTCTTTTTCAGACCATTCTCTGTAAATCCTAGAGATGGTTGTGCACAAATATTGCAGTAGATCAGTTTGTGAATACCAGCCTGTCTGGCACCAACAACCATGCCATATTCAAAGTCATTTAAATCACTTTTCTTCCCCATTCTGATGCTCAGTTTGAACTTCAGTAGGTTGTTAAAATCATGCCTACGTGCCTAAATCCACTGTCTTGCAGCCATGGTGAGTGTAGAAAACAATGGGGCTGTTGTAAAAGTTAGAAGCGTGTTACTCTTTAGACTTACTGTAAGTCAAACAATGCCAGGGGAAACCAAGCAAACTTGGTCCTCATTGTGGCAAACCAGTCCTAGCTGCATAGTTCTTGCAGGTACTATTGTAATATTGTATTTTGATTACTGTATTACTGGTAGATTTGTAGAGTTATTCACTCTAAAGAAATACAAATTTCATTTAAGAAATTGTGTGCAGCCACTTTTGTAATCTTCTTGTTTACTCCCCTGTTTCCTCAGCTGGACAAAACAGAACTCCATGACCATGTAAGGCCTTTATTAATCCAATGTGACATTTTGAAAACAGGATTTTAGTGAAAAGCTGGATTACTTTCTTATTCTTCAGCTGCCTTGTAGTCTTTCTTCCTTTGGCTGCAGCTCCTTCTTCCTTTTATTGAGAGTACCCCCCTGGACTAAACAGTGTGCACAGGGAGAGAGCATTAACATTTGTATGAAAACACAAGGCTGTTGTTTGACATACGATAAATGGAGTGTTTTCCTAACTCTGCTTCAGATGGAACAATGGGGATAGAACTCAGCGAAACGCTGTCCATTGGTGCACAGTAGCCGTGCCTAACAGCTACATACATCAACACAATTGCCTTTATTAGTCTGTCTCAAAATTCATTGTTAGGTTGTTTGTATGTTTGAGTTGGCTTGAGGGGAACTGGTGGGGAGCTGATGATGTGTGGAGGAGTCTGGTTGTGTGTATGGGAATGGAGGTGGAGTGGGGATGGGTATATATCAAGCCTACTTAAGAGGCTCAAAGTCGATGGCAGCAGCAATTTCAAAGTTGCACACACGATAAATACAAAATGAGAAGAATGTGAGTGGGAGCAAACATCAAATCCCAGAGCAGGGACAGTGTAATAAATCATATGAATAAATCCACCAGCTGACCACTAGGGAGCACTAATAATCCAAACCGGTCATGCCCTCTGTCTCTCTTTTTCTCTCTGTTTTTCTCTGTTTTACTCCTCTGACTTTTTTAATTTCTGAATCTCCCCTCTCCCCATTCCTCCCTCTCTGTTGACATATTTTCTCATTTTTTCTTTCCTCCCTTACTGTTTTTTGTCTTTGTCTCCTTATACACACACACTCTCTCACACGCATACATATATACACACACACACAGAGCATACTGTGCCTGGTCCTATAATGAATTAATCATAGCTGGGGCAGTTGTGTATTTGAACAATGCCACCCTGAGAAGTTGGCTGGAGTTTTTTGTGTGTGTATGCCAGTGGGAAAGCATCTAGCTGCAACTGAAGCAGTGATATTGAATTCCTGTATGTCTCCCTCTCTCTCTGTGTGTGTGTGTGTTACTTCAGAGTTTTATTCAGCTCCAGCTGTGTGTGTGTGTCTGCACACAGATAAGGTTGACCCGAAAACCTCTTCAAAATAGATGGCAATAGGAGAACGAGTGGTACATTATGGCAAATTTACCACCTATTTCATTAAAAGAAGAGTCATTCATACCTCTTCGGTGCCCTTCAAGTAAGAGTCATTTGTCCTCCACTACCCTGCTTTTCCTTCTTGTGTCTGGATCGAGTTTGCCATCTATCTTACAAATATGAGTTCTGTATACTGTACTGTAGTACTGTATATAAATGTAAGTATTGTATTTTACAGTGATTGTGCTGTCTAGCCTAAATGCCTCCTCTACCACTGCTGCTCGTCTACCTTTTTGAGCTATTAGTTTCTGGAGTCACGCGTTAGTTACTTTTCAGCACCCCCGTTTAAGCTCACCAGATATACACTGATATGCCAAAACATCCTGACCATCCCTCTCTAATATGCTATTGGGTTGAGGCCAACAGCCGCAACCTAATGAAACATGAACTCTACGAGACTTCTGCATGCACTCTGTATATCTGGCACCAAGCCTTTAGCAGCAGGCTTTAAGCTGTATAAGTTGCATAGTGGATCTGCCGCAGATCAAACCTGTTCAAACACATTCCTCTACACATTGTCACTGTTTCATGTTTGGTCCGCTCCACGAGCCTGGCTCTGTGGAAGTACTTTGAGTTGTCTTCATATATGACAGCCTAAAAACAAATTGCTCAAATCTAAACTATTCAATGCATCTGAGCTTTACTATTTATTCATTCAGGACAGCATCCTGGCTGATAAATAACAGGAAAGTGCAGTGCATGAAATACTGATGCTGTTTACTTCCCTACACTTCTGCTTGTTAACTTTGTTGGAGAATGTGGGTGATTTCTTGTCTAAATAAAGTAAAAGTAGTTTCCCTCGCTATACAATCTTGTTTCCAAAAAGTATATATGCTGTAGGGCTGCACCTATCGATTGTTTTAGTAATCGAGTAGTCCATCGATTATTCCGTTGATTAATTGAGTAATCGGATAAGAAATGTTTTTGTCTTAGTAACAGTTCATCTGCATATTTTAACTTCCGTAGCTTAACTGCAGATTTTTCACTGTGTGAAAAAAACAGCGGTGGATGGAGCAGCTACAAAGTTCTCTTTTCTTCACGTTAACATTTGCTCATCAGGTGGTTGATGAAAGGCTCTTCCAGCTGTTTCCCAGTTACAGGAAAAAGCACTGCTGCTTTGGATCCTGGAAAAACGTTTCCTTTCACTCCACCTGAGCTCACTATCTCTATAACGCAGGCCTAATACGCTGCGCATAATGTGATTACAAACAGAATGCAAAAAAATAATTCAAACTATGTATTAACTGAAAATGGTACAAAGAAAGTCTGTCTGATGTAAAGACAGAAATTTGAAAAAATGTCAAAAAAGGTAAAAGAAATAAAACAGTGGAACACCTTACAATGGATTAAGTTCACAGACAATTACAGTTTGTTTAAAAAAAAAAAAAAAAAAGGTCAGTTACCCCCTGGCAATCATCGTATTCTAGGGAAAATGAGTACTCCCAAACTGGTTGTGAATGGTTACTGGCAGTTGCTGTGAAATCAGTTGTATTCCCTGACCAGTTGGCGAGAGGTTGCTTGCTAGATGAAATTGGTCACAAAAGATGTATGCTGCTCCATCAAAACTTCCTTGTGACTGTGTGATCGCTAGAAAATTGCTACAGTTGCCTGTAGTTTGTATGGACGAAATTGTCTGCAAACGCTTATCAACTACTTACTTACTGAAGCATACTTACGCATACACAGGGAAATTATGCAGTCTCCATATAGAAAGGCCCTAGCCAACCAGACAGTTCAAACCTAGAATCTGCTCTCAGGTTCCTCCCCTAGTTCCACCTTTAGTTCTCATTATCAAATTGCAAAGAATTTGAGATTTCAGCATCCAATCCATATGGCTGAGGGAAGGCACTGGGTTGTGTCTGGATTACAAGCAGACACAACCCAGTGCCATAAATTGCTAGTGCCACGTTTGAAAATTTGTGACAAAGCACATTTCATCATATTAGCACCCAAATGGACAAAAAAGCCATAAAAATCACAAGCCAAAAATACCATTGATCAGGCCCAAACTCATTTAAAATTGACCGAGGCAAACTGAAGGAGGAAAACTGTCTGGTAATCTGACCAATTTAAATAAATATTCTTTTTGGAAATCACATTGAATCCTCTTTAATAAGGAGGTACGGGACCATCTAGACTGTAGTCAATGCACAATGCATATACAGGTTCTGTAGTGAGATGTACTGCCAACCACATTACATGGTTTACAGGGAAGGTCTCACTTATTTCAGCAACATGATGCAAATCCAGTATTGGCATGTATTAGATCGTTGTTCTATATTAAAAAAAGCCTTGGTGGTAAGCTGACCTGTCACCCACTGAAAACAGCTGCTACATTATGAAACAACAAAACAAATGTGACACAGATTCTGAATGTCTGAGCTTCAGCTGAACCCTTAGCTACTGTATCAATCAAGAATTGATTTTTGCCTTCAAAACAGCAAACTACTACAAAATTACTTTATGTAGTTTCCTCACTTACCGAATGCTCGGGGTGGTGATAAAACTCGGCGTGAAATTACTGTCGTAACTTTTTGGAAATGTGACACAACCTCCATGTGGATGCTGGAGTGACGGAGGGGTTGAAAATGCAGGTAGAAATGCAGGGCAGCAGCAGCACCGACACATTATAGGAAGCTATGGGGAATTTGGCAGCTTAACTAGATCGTCAAATTGGAACAGTGTGTTTTGGTACATCATGTGAGGAAAGCGTCTTATGTGTGATGTGCTTGCTTCCATTTCTCAGTTTTACTATTTGATATATGAAATCAATTTTGTTTTACACAGTGTAAACATTTTTGAAAATGTGGATGGAGATGTAGGGAAGTGCAATCTGAAAATTACAGGAACATCACAGAATTCATTGTTCGTTTTTTTTTTCTTTCTTTCTTTTGATGGTATCCGTCTGTACAAAATAAATTGCAGCATCTAACAGAAAGCAGGATGTAGATGAATGCTTTGTACACTTATTACATGATAGTTGTTGCTGTTATCTCTCAGTTGCCTCTTTAATGCCCTGGTCTGACCTGAGTCTCCCAACCTGAATGCTGTATCTGGCTCCCGTATCTGATCTTCTCTCCTCTCTGGGGTTTCTTTGTCAATGGCTGTTCTTTCCCCGCATTTTATTGAACTAAACTCCAGGCAAGTGAGGAGGATTTCACAGATAAGCTATCTGGCCCTGGCATCACACAGAGAAACCATCAAGCCATGAAATATGTGTCTGGCTGTGAGTCAGGGTGACAGCGCTGCATGAGGAGTGGGGACTAGCACACACACACAAAAATGCACACACTGCGGATTTGCATATGCCCTTGCACACATAAATACACACATTTACATACACTCTGGACAGTGTAAAACGATACTGCTTATTGCATTTTTTTTTTTTGCATTGACACACACACACGCACACACACACCCCTTATGCAAGCAGATACGGTCTGTTATTTCTGTCTTCATGCAGTTTGGGCTGCTGCAAATTTATGTTTTTGATTTATTAACTTGTTATTAAGGATAAAGACTAGTATCAGAAAACCCCTATAATACTTAAAAGATGTGATATTGGTGCTGCTCTAGTTTCTTCATAGATTGGTCCATCATTTTTTAAACAAGTGTTTGATTATATAATCACCATATTTCCAACAATGAGCTGCAATATATGCTGTCTGCAGGTGGTGACTCATACTAATTCAGTCAATAAAGATTTTCATTTATAATACGGGCAAAAAAGCCACCATGGAGATAAAATGTTTGGTTGTGATTGATATTTCTCAGCAGATACTGGAGACATCACTATGACAGTTGACACAGATGGCCATGGTTGCCAGAGGATAAATCCTTATGCTTATGACTTTGGTGAGTCCCTTATTTTTGGTCATGAGTGTTTTGTTTCTTATATATATGACAACCATATACCCAAAAAGATGATTTAGAATGCAGTAAGTTGGAATAAATGTTTCCATCTAGTGCCATTGTTAGGTCAAAATATACTTTTGTCACATACTTTGTACCTGCAAAATTATTCACATTGCTGTCAGCCGCAGCAGTTGTTCAGTGCAAATTAGCAAATGTTAGTCTGCTGGTGTGACTCTTGACTTGGAGTGGGTGGTATTAAAATTTTTAGGGAGTATTTTTTTTCACTGTCAATATTACATCGTGGTGTTACAAAATTAAAAGTGGTACACCACTCAAAATACAGTTCTGCTCCGTTTCAATCTAGTGGCTTACATGAGGTTTAGGAGAAATACTGCCACATGATTTGGATTAATTAGAAAATGTCATTTGCTTCATAAATTAGTTTTACTTGCCCAGCCTTTACCTTTATGGACAGGCTACCCACAAGGCAGGCATGCTTCAAATCAAAGGCTGGGCCTGTAACACTATTAATGGAGTGGCAATTTACTGTTAGCCTATGTTTATTTCAGCAATATAAAACAGTGATAAGAAGTGTCCCTATTCTCTGGAACAAAATACAGTAAGTATCTGAATTGATTGGAGGTATAAAGAAGGAAACTTTTGTCTAAGGATAACATGTGGTGTGTTACCTGTAGGAGTTAACTAGGTATTGTGGAAAATGGATTTTGCTTCATTATATGTGTATGTTTATCACAGTAATGACAGTACAACAAAATCCATTTTTGTGGCACAATATGATGAACACTCGTACTGACTCGGTCTTGTTTTCATTGTATACTATAAAATGGCACAATGTGGAAATGGATAGACCCTTAAACATAGCTGTGAGAGAAATGTATTCTAATGTTAATTTTCAGTAGTCATTGTGCACTCACTGCCTACTTTATTAGGTACACCTGTCTAGTGCTGGGTTGGACCTCCTTTTGCCTTCAGAACTGCCTTAATTCTTCATGGCATACATTCAACAAGGTGCTGAAAACATTCCTCAGAGATTTTGGCCCATATTGGCATTGCAGCATCACGCAGTTGCTGCAGATTTGTCAGCTGCACAGCCATGATGTGGCTCTCCCGTTCTACCATGTCCAAAAGGTGCTTTATTGGAATGAGATCTGGGAACTGTGGAGGCCATTTGAGGACAGCGAACTCAATGTTTTGTTCAAGAAACCAATTTGAGATGATTTGAGCTGTGTGGCACGGCACGTAATTCTGCTGGAAGCAGTCATCAGAAGACTGGTACACTGTTGTCATAAAGGGATGGACATGGTCAGCAGCAATACTCAGACTGTGGCGTTCAAACAATGCTCATTTGGTATTAAGCAGCCCAAAGGGTGCTAAGAAAATATCTCCTACACCATTACACCACCAGCAGCCTGGGTTGTTGATAGAGGGCAGGATAGATCCATGCTTTCATGTTGTTTATGCCAAATTCTGACCCTATCATTCCAATGTTACAGCAAAAATCGAGACTCATTAGACCAGCGATGTAATGTAATTTCCAGTTGTCCAATTTTGGTAAGCCCACGTTGATTGTTGCCTCACTTTCCTGTTCTTAGCTGACAGGAGTGGCACGTGGTGTGGTCTTCTGCTGCTGCAGCCCCTCTGCTTCAAGGTTCAATGTGTTGTGAATCCAGAAGTGCTCTTGTGCATACCTTGGTTGTAACTATGTCTCCCTATCAGCTTAAAGCACTCTGGCCATTCTCCTCTGACTTCTGTCATAAAAAAAAAGAAAGAAAAATTTTCGGCTTATCTGCCAATTCTCTTTATCAAGCCATTCTCTGCAAACCCTAGAGATGGCTGTGTGGGCAAACCCCAGGAGATGATCATTCCAGCCCATAAAAGAAGAAGTTGAATAGGTGTTTAGCATTTGTTTCAGTCTTATGACCACATTTGTTCTTGATAAATATAGAAACTAATCATACACTGTTAGTTTCTCTCGCGCTGTTTCTGTCCCTCTCTTCCCCTCAAACCATCACATGCACTTTTATTCACCCTCTCTCTTCTTGCCTTTGCAGGACATGTATGAAAATGTTGAAAGCAAGGCCCACCAGGCCATCAGGAATGAAAAAACAAATAGCATAATTCAGGAGAAAGCCCCACATCTCCAGGCTGTTGGACCTCACCAAACTTTTTTTCTGTAATTTGGATATGTTTGAAAGTGCAGTCACACAGTAGTGTAGTCAGAAAAATGAAAAAGGCAGATATAGGCAGAAAAAGAGGTAAGGAAGACAGAGGGTATTCAGGCAAGGAGATGGAGAGAGGGTATGAAATAGTACGGGGAAGGAGAGATGAAAAACTAAACACAGACATTGGTATGATTGAATGAGGTTGAGCTTGGCTGTTGGACCAACAGCAGTTTCCATTCTCTCCAAGTCTGTAATTTATATTTTCCTTCAAGGCGCCTTATGATAAATGAAAGTATGTTGAAAAAGGGCTATTGCCTATTCTGTTTTTCTCTTTCACACTGAAGTGTTGGGCCTTATTCAGGTCAACATTTAAGAATGAAATGGAGAGATGACTCTGTAGGGTTTGGTGTATACATGCACACATGCTGTTTGTTTGCCACTTAAAAGCACGTCACTTCCAAAAGCAACACAGGGAGTTAATTGGCTGTTGCTGTGACACATTTGCTATTTGAGCTGTTTTGACTTAAATATGACTTTGTTTCTCTGTAGCCATTTTCAGACCAGACAGTCCCGGGGACTCCGTAACTCCAACATGGTTCTACTCACAGCCTCCGGGCAACTTTGCAGACTGTTGTCAACGTGTTGTAGCTGTTTACTGTCAGCAGGGGGCAGTGTCACAAGCACTGCCTGTGTTGCTCGCGCTACCGTCGATCCTCACCAGCCTCAGAAAAGAGGGAAATGACAACATGGAATGAATCCGAGTGTTAAAAACGATGAGAAATGGCCACTGCGGCCACCGTCTGTGCTTCTTGTGCTATATTTTTAAATCTTTGATTTTTTTTTTTAAATTTTATTTTATTTTCACACTCCTTGATTTGTGGTGACCCCTATGCAATTAAATATAATGATAATAACTACACACTGGAGTGTTCTTTGCCCAGGAACACTTTAGGAACTTTTATGTTTGCATTGCTAATGTGATGGATTATCCAATGGACTGGTTCTTATATAGCGCTTTTCTACTCTACTTTGAACACGCTTTATACGACATGCCCCATTCACACACATTCATACAAGCACTTCTTTCTACAGCTAAGTGCTTTCTATCTAACATTCACACATTCACACTCTGACGGTTACATCTTGCCCAAGGATACTTTGGCATGCAGACTGGAGCAGCCAGGGATCGAACCTCCAACCGATTAGTAGGTGACCTCCTCTACCTCCTGAGCTACAGCCACCCTGTATAGCAACAGTTACACTACAACCACAAAAAGTGGGATGATGATGTGATGGGAGCTGTTGTATGTTGTGGGTTTCAGGATAATAGTAGAGTTGGAAATAGGAAGCAGAACTGAACTCTTTTAAGTTATATAACATAACATTATGATTGCAAGTTTTTTCATATGCAAGTATACAAGGAGTCACTAACCTTAGAAAGAGGTTAGTGGCTTCTTGTCAGGATAGTGTCCAGTAAACCATACCAATTCTGAACTGCTTGGCTTGTTGACTTCTCATACGTGCTTCATCATTTTCTCTCTATATTGCCTCACTGTGTGTGTGTGTGTGTGTGGATGCCGCATGTATTTGGGAGGACATGCTGGCCATGTCTTTTATATTTCACTTTGATGAAAACTTAATAAACCTCGGACTCACTGTCCTTTTCTCTGTTTTGTTTTTACACTTGTATTATCTGTTGATTCACAGCTAATGTCAAAGTCCTTCTATAATTATAATAATCCTTCTTATAATACTGATACGAAATGTTTACATTGTTTATATGGTGATTGCTGGCGCTGCCTCAACCTGTGCTTACGTCTACAACCCCAATTCAACATAAGTGGGGTCATTGTGTAAAATGTAAATAAACACAGAATGCAATGACATGCAAATCTCATAAATCTGTCTTTTATTCACAATATAACATAAACATCAAATGTGTAAATTGAGAAAATGTATTATTTTAAGAAAATATATTGGCTCATTTTGAATTTGATGGCAGCAGCACATGTCAAAAAGGTTGGGACAGGATGTTTATCACTGTGTAGCATCCCCTCTTTTTTAACACCAGTCCATAAATATCTGGGAACTCAGGAGACCAGCTGCTGGACGTTTGGGAGAAGAATGTTGTCCCAGTCTTGTCTGATAAAGGGTTCTAGCTGCTCAACAGTCCTGAGTCGTCTTTGTTTTAGTTTTTGTTTCATGCCGGTCCAAATGTTTTCAGCTGGTGAATGGTCTGGACTGCAGGCCGGCCAGTTCAGCACCTGGACTCTTTTACGAAATCCTGCTGTTGCAATAGATGCAGTATGCCGTTAGCATTGTCTTGCTGAAATATACGAGGTCTCCTCTGAAAAAGGCATCTGGATGGGAGCGTCGGTTGCTCTAAAACGTGTATATACCTTTCAGCATTGATGGTGCCTTTCCAGATGTGCAAAATACCAGTTCCATAGGCACTGATGCACCCCTGTACCATGCAAGCTTTTTAACTGAGCGCTGACAACAGCTCATCACTGATCCATCTCCTGTTTAGTCTGGAGGACTCGACATCCATTTAAAAAAAAAAAAAAAAAAAAATTCAAACTTCCATTCCTCTGACCACAGAACAGTTTGTCACTTTATCCACTATAAATGAACTGGATGTTTCTTGATCATATTCACATGTGGCTTCTTCTCTGCATGATGGATCACTGAGGAACATTATTCTGAAATATTTCCACAATTTTTTAGATGCAGTTTTTTGCAGATTGCCGTGTTTATTTCTCAGAAACTCTGCGTCTCTAAGATGCTCTTTTTATACCCATGCACAAAAAAGCATTAAAAGGGTTAAAGTGGGATTTGGCAGATGGAGGAACCTTTAGACCTGGTGTGGCAGTGAGGGGAAAATGACTTCCTTCAAAAGCTTTGTACTTTGACCTCTGGTGGAGTTTCCTGGATTTTGTGTTATCAGTGTGTTGTTAAGAGATTGTTTATTTATTTACCAGAAAACTGACAAAAGACTCTTGTCTGAGAGTGCCCAGAGGCTACCTTTGGATGTTTTTTGGTGGAGGATTGAAGAAACTGATCTCAGCAACCCCACCTCTGGTCCTGGTTGTCCCAGCTGCAGGTTTCCCTCATCAGTGCTCCAGCTAGCTTTGCCCGGCTGACTGGTCAGCAGATTGTGATTTAAACTGTTGTATGTGCAATTATTTTTTCTGCGTGCATTACAATTGAAAGGATTACAGTTTCAGACCAAAGTGCACAGACCTGCAGCCTTTTATTTAATTAATTCATTTCTTTTTGTACATCTGTTTTTTCTGTTGTTTTGTTAAAGATGGATAAAGTAGTTAATATGGCAAGCCACAAAATCCAAGAGACCAGGGCTTCTATAAACTGTAACTAGTTACATGGAGGAGGTGCTACATTTTTATTTTTATTTTTTTATTGATTGCACCATTTTCTGTCCACTGGAGGCACATCACTTAACTTTTCCCATGCATGCCGTAATTTCCACAGCTTCCTTAGTGACACCAGTGGAGTGATTTATAATGCTTTCTGCTATCATCTCCTGACTCAGAAAACAATTTTAAGAATCAATACCAGACTAAATGACTGACGATGGACATTTTTGGTGTGGTGTAGAGTACTGCCAGGTGCACGCGTTATTTTTCTACGTGCGGCGTTGCCCCATCGGTTGCTCTCGTCCGGACCTCATCATACGCGCTGATTTGACATTTCCTCTTAAAAGGCCATAGATAGATCGTGTGTTTGAAGACTGGGTGCAGGAAGGCTCTGCAGTATATGAAGTAATGAGCCTTGCCATACTGGCAGCTCTATTTTTGGTGTGGTTTAGCAGGCTGATTTTTTTATTTTTTTTGTGGCAATGCTACACTGTTATCACACACAGAGAAATAGTAATCTGTTCATAAACGCTGTATCTGTTGCTCTGTTACATTTATCAATTAAGCGCCCAATTGATCAATGTATCTGATGTGAAACACACGTGGATGGCATGTGGAGTTCCTGAAACGATACTCAGAATGATTATCAGTTAAGTTGCACTGCTCTGAGAAACAGATTTACTGATACTGTTTTCATGCACATTGAGGAAAGTATAAAAACTTATGAAGCCCACAGAGATTTCATTCAATTTACTCAATTCACTCAGCTCTAATCTCACAGACTGCAATCTTTTCTATAATAAGCATCTGTGTTAAAATGGCTGCACTGTTTATGATCAAAGCAAAGATTAACCACTGCAGCTTGGCTGATTTTTACCAGCAGTCTCAAATCTTACAGTCTGTGTCGCTGGTTTTCGGCTTATCTGCCATCTACAGATGCACATCTGTGAGTATGTGTTGACCTTGGCTCCTCTGGAGTGTTTGTACACGTGGATGAGGGCGCTTGTAAAAGTGTGACAGAGAGTAAAGCAATGAAGTAAAGAGAGAGAAATGTTGAAGAAGACAAACAGTACCAAACATTTTGGTAGTGCTTTATAGTAAACTCTAATACCTTATCCTCATTGGCGCACCAAGTTCTCATCTCTTCCATCAGTTTGACTTTTCATACCGAATATATAGCTGAGTTTAACAGCCGATTGTGCTGAAGTGGGCTGGACAAATAGGTAATTGGAGTAAATATGGATTTGTCATTCTTGTGGTATTTATGCTTGATTTTTATACTCTAGGTTTTTGTATTTTATTTCCTCCCCCGCTTTAATGTGGTCTCTTGTGTGTCATTAAGGCACTATGTAAATGTGGTGCTTGAGTAATAATCACCATAATTATGAGGGAACAAGAGTAACTGCAGCTGGAAAATAAACAGAATATGTCCAATTTGGTGTTAAAGTACAGTCTTTAAATCATTTATGCATTGTAGTAATTTCTTGCCATCAATGTAGACTCACCTGCCAAAAAAAGGTTGGGAGCCCCTGATGAGATCCATGCAGAAGTCTGCACAGAGGCAGACTTGGCCCTGTGGCTAATGATGATTGCCAAGGCTCCATATACACACAGTCACACAGAAAGCTTGGCATACAGCGAGGCCCTGGCACCAAGTGAGGCTTGCTGTGTGCAAGTTCAGATCAACCCACCTAGCACCCACCGCCCCCACCCCTCTCGTCGTCATCTCCAGATCTCCTGCTTGGGGATGCCGCTATGCCACCGTGTGAGAAACAGGTATAGAAAACACAAAAATGCTATTAGAGGGAAAGTAATAGATCAGAGGAATGGAAAGTGAATGAAAAATGGAAAAAAGGGAGGGAATGATGAAGGGAAACAAAGTGACAGAAGAGGGAAATCTGTCAGTTGGCTAGGCTTAATTGGAGGGGATTCTGAGTTCTGGCGGTAGTACATGGGATTTGGACACAGACTATGGACTGTCCCTGGGACCACTCAATCATGCTGCTGTTGACAGATTTCATCCAGTGCTTCTATTTAGAAAGTAAACGAACCCAAAAAATGTTCAAATTTCTGCCTGCTGACAATACAAACTTAAAACGCACGGAGGAAGTAGCTCTGAGCGCCGTGTGCCTCAAGAGACCCGTGACTTTGGATTGGGATCTAAATTTATACGGTGAAAATTCAGAGTTTTATAGCAGCGTGCCAATTAAGGTTGTGCTTGTGTGAAAGTGATAATAATAAGAAAGACAGCTTCGTTAAATTTGAGATGTGTTAATCCAAAAGATCTGTCCTGAAGACCTCACAGGAGTCTTTTGATTGGGAAGAAAAAAAAAAAACTATCCCAGTCAATCAATTTTGTTCTGAGTGTTGTGTGGTTCATTGTTAATTTATTTCCTTTGACTAAAAACATCATTTGTCCTATTCTAGACATGTCACTCGTTAACTATTGTTAGCTCTGACAGTATTGACCTGCAGTATAATAGTTACTGTTGATTGTAATCAGCGGCCTTTGTAGGAATTCTTCAGTGGCTTTCATTGATTGAATTGAATATTTAATTGAATAAGGAGTGAACTACTACGTAAGTAGCTTTCATACACAGTGTAACACATGACAGGCATGTAGCCTACAGTAGTGCCTGTATGTGTGTGCCGTGGGTAATAATAATTTTATTTGAAATCAAACATATTCACATTGTTCAAAAAAATTATTGTCATTTCTCCACTTTAAACCTTTATAATTGAATGTCTTCAGTTTTTCTGTTGATCAGATAAAACGGTGCATTCCAGGGACTCTCCCTGTGCTCTGAGAATCCACAATTGGTATTTAAGCCATTTTAAACTATGTTCTGACATTATATCAGTTGCTGTCCCACATTACAGGATTATATACTGTAGTTAATTATAATTACAGATGATTTTTTATAGCTCAGTTTTTCTTTTATAGCTTTAATCTATGTTTGCATCTCAATTAAGAAATGTTTTCCTGAATTAAATGTACATTCATCATGAGACGCACACTCACTGGTCACTTTATTAGGTACACATTGACGGTTGTGGCTTGGGCCCCCCTTTTGCCTTCAAACTGTCTTAATTCTTTGTGGTACAGAGTCAACAAGGTGCTGGAAACAGTCCTCTGAGATTTTGACACATAGCGAGATGAGAGCATCACAGTTGCTGTAGATTTGTCCATGCTGTGAATCTCCCATTCCACCACCGTCCAAAGGTTCTTATTGAACTGAGATCTGTGAAGACCACTGAGTACTGTGAACTCACTGTCATGTTAAAGAAACCAGTTTGAAATTATTCAAGCTTTGAGACATAGCGCGTTATTCTGCTGTAAGCAGTCATTAGAACATGGATGGGGGAGATATAGAGAGAGATGGAGATGTTCAGGTTAGGCTGAAGCATTTAAGTGACGTTTAGTTGGCAGTAAGGGGGCCAAATTCAGACACTACCGTGCAAATATCTCTGCAGAAATCAAGACTTGTTTTTCCCCTTATCTTGTCCAATTTTGGTGCCGATGCAAACTGTATCCTCAGTTGCCTGTTCTTGGATGACAGGAGTGGCACCTGGTGTGGTCTTGTGCTGCTGTTGACATGTGCATATACTCCTTGATTTTAATGAGTGTTTAGTTACTGTTACCTTTCTATGCCTTTCCCCTATGTGGGAAAATCTCAGTAGATCACTGAAATACTGAGACTAGCTCATCTGGCAGTAACAGCAATGCAATGAAAAGTCACTAAAATTCTGATGCTTGGTTTAAACTTCAGTAGGTTGTCATGAGACCATGTCTAGATGCCTAAATGCACTGAGTTACTGCCATGTGATTGGCTGATTAGATGTGTGTTAATGAGCGGTTGAACATGTCTACTAAAAAATGGCCAGTGAGTGTGAATCTCAAGAAGAGGAAAATTTTTTTTAAAATTAATGTTAATTTTGAATTTGATGCAAAAAAAAGCTGGTGTCGGGCCATGTTTGTATTGTGTCTGATGATAACTTGGTAGAAAGATTGCACAACTGTAGTGTGAGGAAGTGTCGTATTGGCACATAGTAGCTCGCTAGTTCAAAAGTTAAATCTCAACAAAACTGGTCCAAAAACTCAACATCTGTGTGAAAATGTGTCACACTGCTGTTTTAGAGTAATTAGAAATGTAATAACTAATTCATCTTTATCATCCTATAGTTGCTAGATGTAAATAACTAGTTACATTAACGGGATAGAAAGTATGGACTCTTCATGACCTAAAAAGTATATTCTTTTCATTTTATACTTTATGACAGTAAAAAGTTGACACATTTCCTCTTAAGCTGAAAGATGGCATTTTATTGCAATTTGGCAAACACACCACAAACTCTCTGCGTGAAGTTGATACACACGTTGTCACAGCTGCACCAATCTGTCTCTTTTTTGTGTCTTACAACTTTTATTTCTGACATGCAGTGAATTGTTTTTCCTCATCGCCTTTGCTGCTTGATAACTAAATTGCTTTCACCGTGTTTTTGCAGCATTAGCTTGTCTTGACAATGCTCTGAGCAGCAGCTGGGATTGTTGTGACACAGTCAAGACATACATCAGTCAGCAAAACCGTTACACACCCAAAAGAAGCCAGCAAAAGGGGAAAATTGGATAACAGGCAACTGAACTGCATTCATCATTTGTCCCCTAGACAACCCAAATGACACCTGTATTTAGTCTTTTCCAGCCATGCATTTATTTTTATTTTTTATTTTTGTAAAAGGAGAGGAAATTTACAAAGAAAAGGAAAATGAGTGGATAAAAAAAATTGCTTGTGCCTTTGAAAATAATCCAAATTTAATATTGCTCTCCACAGACATAATCTCAAAGGATGAGATCGCTAATGAATCCCGCTCTCCTACTAATGAGTGTTACGCCTGTATCGAACACTGATTTGTCTTCTTCCTCTGTGCCACAGAGCTTCATTGTTGACTATTAAGAACACATCACTGACGTCTGCTGACTGTTAAGAGAAGGCTGGTAAACATTGGCCCAGTCACAACTTTTTTTGAGACACGTTGCTGGCATCAAATTCAAATGAGTTGATATTTTTTTTCTTAAAATGATACATTTTCTCAGTTTAAACATTTTATATGCTTTCTGTGTTTGATTGTGACTAAAATATGGCTTTACGAGATTTGCACATCATTGCATTCTGTTTTTATTTACATTCTCCGCAGCATCCCGACTTTTTGGAATTGGGGTTGTAAGTTGTTTTATCCTTCTACAGTTACTGTGCATCTGCAAATTGCTTTGCACCCAAGTTTCACCCCAGCCTCCACCTCAGTTATGTCTAACTTAATTAGAGCCATATCGGTTGTCAGTGATGGCTCTACTGTTCTGTACAGGGTTCTTGCTGCTGTTCTCCCCATCTTGGGCTTTCCGTGTATGTCAGTGTGAGGGCAGGAAGGTCGCAGAACAGAACTAAACCATACCACATAAATGACTACAGATGGAAATAATCTTATTTTAATTACAGTATGGTGGTCCACACTGAATTGCAATGGGCCATTATTGGCCGAAAGCATAGGTCTCTCTGTATTAGGAGTTTCCTACATCACCCTTGCAGAGTATTTCTTTGATGTGTCTTCTTCTGGCCGAGTTTGAAAAAGGATCATCTTTCAGTAAAGCTTTGAGGGCTGACTGTTCCCGCCTGGCTTTTCTCTTGTCAAACAGGGCAAGAGGACTTCCTTAAGGAAGGTTTAGCTGCTTCTGCAAAAGGATGCAGAGCAGAGGGAGTTTAGTCAGTAGAGAGTTTTCCCTCAGCCCTGTGTGCATCTTAGAGTCGTGTTTAATCAGTCTGGATCAAGCCAAGAAGACTGAGATTTGTCGTGGCAATGCTTTAATACCCGCTATTTAAAGGTACATGCAATCAGTTTATGAACATAGCATAAAATGTCAATGATATATCACTAAGTAAAATTCTCTGATATTTATTGAGCTGATAGGGATCAGTGGTGTAACTACCTTGAATATTTATGTGATGAATTCATTCATTTTGCAAGCTCACAGTTCCCCCACCTTAAAGTAACACCTTTAAATTGTATGTTTTTGTCTGATCAGGTATCCACAACTCAGAGATGCGTAACCCAGAAATTAAAAAATATATTAACTGTAAGCACTTATCAAAAGCATTTATCAATTTTCTTCCCTGTTGTTTTACAAAACAAATGTAAATGGAGCTACAGGTTATAAAAGCATTTTTGAAAACAGAAGACAATTTGCATGTCACCCTCTTAAAATAATGGCCTAAATCTTTTTTTTCAGAAAAGGTAAAAAAACTGAACCAAACATTAAAAATATGATGATTTAGGCAAAAATAAAGCTTTCATTAAAAAATGACTTTTAAGAGGGTGACAATATTAAAAATGGTGAAGAAGGAAGTGTGAATGTATGAGGAGAACTAAGGAATATCTCGTCTTTCCTTTTGCACATGAATCGTTTTTCTTTATTTCCTATCTTTCTTTCATTCATCCTTTTGTTTTTGGTTGCCTGTGACCTTTTTGTGCAACACAGCACACAAAATTCCTTTGAGGATCAGCCAGTTTCTTTAGATCATGTGACCACTGGTTGTTTTGGCTCCTTTGTTAAATGATATTAAACATTTGCCCAATTTTGAGATTTTATGATATTTCCTGTGTACATAGAGTGCAGCAGCTGCGTGTGTGCTTGAGGATTGCGCAGGGTCGCTCATGTGTTATGTGGCTCTACTTTGTGTGTGTGTGTGTGTGAGGCAGTGTGTAACTTGTGACTAAGGACTGTGTCAGTTTGAAAGAATGTGCAGCTGTGTTCCTGTTTACAGATGACTGCCCATTTGTATTTACGCGCCGTCACTGCTGATGAGTTATTGACTGCTTTATTCGAACCCAATATAAGCTGACACATCCTCTTCCTGGAAGCCATCCAGAGAGATCATAAGCTGTTGTAATTACATGGCAGGCTGGACAACATGGATTATCTTTGTTCAAATTCAATTACAGAGGTCAAATCTAAAGAAAAGGTGCAATGAGCACGACCAACACTCCTTTGTAGGCCACTCAATGCCTTTTGATCTGAGCATTCTTGCTATACTGAGGTACACTTTTGACTGTCTGTCTTCACATCAATAAATCAATAAAACCAAATTTTATTTTGTTTTCCTCTCCCACAAGGTGCTACAATTTTCTCTCTCTCTAGGCCTGAGAAGTGGTGGCCTGGTGAGGCTTATGAAGCTAGATGCAGATGAGATATCAGAGACACTGTGGTCAAATTTGCCAGGGGAAAAAACATCTTGTTAGTAGTGGTGCCAGATGAGGCTCAATATTTCTGGTACAGTTGTCTTCATTACAAGCTGGGGAGAGTAAGATCAATTTAATGCATATATTTTAACTAGTCAGTAAATAGGATTTAGAACTATCCCACGGGCATTTTTGAACCATAATACTATAGCGAGCATGGTACGTTCCTATAATGACAATCAGTGTTAGCATTTTGCCCACCATCATGCTTTTTTTTTTTTGTTCAGAGCCAGCAGTTACCATATTTTGGAAGAAATACAGCTATGTTATCAGTTTTTATGATGCAGGAAACTGTAGAGGCTGAAGCTTTTTGTTTTTTTTGTACCAGGCTGTAGGCTTAATATGCTTTTCAGTGTTAAAAAAAATTGATCCATGGGGATCGACTCAGTTTTGTAGCCCACCTCAAGTGGCACCAAGAGGAGCTGCACTTCCTTGTGGTCTTCATTTTTCAGCACTGGAAGTTGCTCTTCACATTGTACATGCTAAACAATTAATGTAGACCATTGTCACAGTCTTACTATAATGTGTTACTGGGCTATCCTTAACTGCTTCATCCTACTGTATGTTAATTTGTGTACCAGATTATATGGAACTCTATTGAATAGTTCTCAAGAAATCTCATTCAAACCACAAATGCCAACTTGATACTGGTGCACAAATACTGTAGCTGGAATCACATAATGGTAGGCTTGATCCTCTGGGAACCATAAAACCATCCATCCATTTTCTTAACCACTTACCCAATTCACGGGGGCTTGAGCCTATCTGAGATGTCATAGGGTCAGTAGTAGGGCACACAGTGGGCAAATCAGCAGTGTATCACTGTAACGTTGGTGTAAAAACATTTTTGTTGATTCATCAAATACAGTTGTAGAATAGGAGTCAAAGAAGTGGACAAACATTGCTGTCCACAGAGAATGTTAAATTGATCAGCTACCTCTGAGCCGGCGCAGTTCAAATACATGATTTAACTCCTCCAACTCCTCAACTGGAAGTCTGAGCGAGGAGGTTAAACTACTGTCACCATTAAGGTTTAGTGCTGCTCACTGTCAGTGTTATTTCTTGACATTGTCACTGGAGTCTTCTTTGGCTCTTTCCTTGCCCGATCACCTCAGTTTGTGACACATCTAATCTGTCTTCAGCATAGCACTTGGAACCCCAAACCAGGACTCTTGGCTACCTATTTATCTTGTCAGCACACATTCTTTTTCTATCATTAACTACCCTGGTAAGCTGCTCTGTCCTTCCCCAGTCAACTAATCCTCTTCCTGAGGTGGGCATTGCCCTCTCAGTCTTTCTTGCTGTCATTCAGTCCTTTCTCAGCTGCCTTTCTGTTCTCCGATTTATAGGAGGGTAATGACAAATTGATACTGGGGACTGCTGGATGAAAGCATTTGTGGGGAAATTACAGCTAATAAAACAGACATTACTTTTATTAATAAAACATAAAATACATAACAGTTAAATGGATAATAAATAATAACTTCATGCATATAAACATACTCAGATTGAGGTATAATCAGCCAAACTCCAGCACAGAATCGTCATTTCTTGTACGCGACACCTGTCTAGTCCATCCTATTAGAGTCCTCTAAATGAATCGTGACAACATTTAATGAAGTCATTCCAGGCAGATATGATATGCTGTCCATCAACTAATGCAAACCTGCTGTTAATCCTAAATTTGAATACAAAACTTAACATTCAATTTTATAGAAAACGGAAACAAGCTAAGGACCCGTGGATGGTTTGCTGTTAAAGAACAGGTTTATGTGTTAACACACAGTCTCCTCTTCAACACATCTATTGAGGAAATAGATCAAGGCTAATTAACTGCCAGTGGCACTGAATATACAACATAAGTTTAATGGATTAACATCAGCTGACATTGATAGGACAAATCTGGACAAATCTAACCCTGCACATCGAGGAAATGAGGTTCTGTATCTTTTCCAATTTAGTTCTGTCTCTGGTGCACACAAGGTGCATTACATGCCCATTTCCAATCAATTATAATAAAGTTGGAAGCATCATAACTTGGAAAGCATGCAGTTTACCCCTCCCAGTGACCTCTTGTTGTCAACAGCCTTTTCAGAAGTGCCATGTTATTACCTTTTTCCTTTTAAAAAAAACACCTAAACCACAGCACATATGTTACTCAGTTTTGCAGAAGGTGATGACATGCAGAGAGCAGCTAAAGTAATTCCATTCAAGTCATGTGTATTTACTGCAACACAGCACAGAGCATTGCATTTACCACGAGGCTGCAGCTGATAAAGCAATTAGCATTTGCAATGTGTGATATTTATTTATGGTGCACGCGTTCATATTTTGAGTTTCACTAAATTAAATAAATATGAACTCAGTAAAGCGGCTGTCTTCCTCGTGATACATTTCCTTTAAAACCACCATGTAGATGTCACACCTTTAGTAGCAAGCAGCTAAAAATGAATTGTAATTAGTTTGCTCAGCTGCTGAAAATATACTCTTTAAACCTCACAGAACACTTTAGCCAGTACTGAAAGTCAAAGTTTCACTTTCTTTTTCCTGCTGGCATGCTAAAACACTCACTGGGTGTAATTGCAGCAGGGTTCACTTTGAAGATTACACCTGCTTATGCTGAGATGTCAGAACTGAAACATGCGGATGTGATGATCCTGACAGGGAGACGCGTCACAGCTTTTCTTGGCTGCTATGCAGTCATCATCCAACTAGTCAAATTCTGCTGGGGAGATGGAACAAGACTTTTCTTTCTGGCAGCTTTGAGTGCTTTTGTTGGAGAGCGTCTGACAAATCCAGGGGTACTTAAGTACCACTTTATCCGCACTTTTTAGACATGGTTGTTTCAGCTGCTGTGATGAGTTCCTGTCTAGAGACAACATCATCATCAATTATCTACATTTTTCCCCCCACTGTAACACTTTGAGAACTCATGAGAAGATTAAAAGAAGTGCAGGGAAATCTCAGGGTGTTTGATGCTTTCTTTTCTCATTTCACTCTTGAGGGAAAAGAATTTTCACATGAAATTTACCGTATCTATTTGAGCATCTTGGTACAGAGTTTACAGAAGAAGCGGATTGCTTAGAAATGCTATAGAAAGATATATTAATATTTTTATACTTACCCAGTTAAGTAATTACAGCTTATACGTGCATCTTTGATAGATTCTCATTTAGCTCAAATTTTTCTTCTTTAACGGTGTAATGAAGTTTTCTTTCATTTCCTTCTCTGACAAAACTCACACGGCTCCAATTCTTCTAGCTGTAGAAAGCACGAGTAGGTCAGGAGTTTCAATTTTTGTGCAGACCTTACCTGCATCACTCTGCTCAAGTGAACTCTTTGGGGATGTCTAAGTGCTAAACCTCAGTGTGCCCCAAATACATTTTTTTCCCCCACAAAATCCATTAGAGGACACAGCTCTCCCCTGCCTCAGCCTTCTCAGCTGCCCACTTAGCTCTTGTTCCTTGTTCCTCTCTCAGAACCAGTGAGAGTAGATCTGAAAATAAATTTTACCACACTACTCAAAAAGATTCAATTAGTTCAAGTCAATTAAACTTCTGGGATATTGATCGGGTCAGTTAAGTAGCAGAGGAGTTTGTTCAGTTTTATTCATATAGCGCCAAATCACAACAGTCGCCTCAAGGTGCTTTATGTTGTAAGGTGAGGACCATACAATTATTACAGAGAAAACTGTTTCAGAACAGTCTCAAGAGCATGGAGGAGATTATATCCTCCTGGGAAGGAGGATATAATCTCGGCACCGTGGAGCCCGATTGGCATTTGCTGTAGAATAGTAGAATTGGCAGGTCCACCACTGGTACCCTGTGCTTTTTAGAGAGCAGGTTCACCCTGAGAGCACATGTGACAGACGTGAAAGAGTCTGGAGAAGCCGTGGAGAATGTTATGCTGCTGTTATGCTGGGTCTGTGATGGTCTGGGGAGGCATATCCATGGAGGGATGCACAGACCTCTACAGGCTAGGCAACGGCACCCTGACTGCCAT
>JAVDPK010000267.1:166931-183987 GCA_034780415.1 Cichlasoma orientale
ACACACACACACACACACACACACACACACACACACACACACACACACACACACACACACACACACACACCCTTACTGTCTACTGGGATCATCACATCCATCACAGCTATGATCTTCTGCTCCCTGTCAACCAGCAGCTGCTTGTTGGTCTGACCCTAGCCCTGTTGTTTTCAAACACCTTCAGAGGTGTCTTTTATCAGAACTTGGGGACTTGTAATCCATATGCAGCACATATGTTCCCGTACACTATCTCAGCCACTTGGTTGCGTCTTTCAGTGAACACTGTCCCAGCTTGCATCATACATCCTCCTACTAAGTGCTGAACTGTTTGTGGAGCAACATGGCACAGTCTTCAGCTTGGGAACTGTTGGCTGCAGTAGACTCCTGCCTCTATGGAGCTTAGGGCCTCTTCTTGTGCTACCATAATCAAAGCCTTTGTGCTGTCCTTAAGGCCAGCCACTGGTAGGATTTCTTGATGTCAGCCACTTCCTTTAGCTATCAATGATGCATCCCATGCAAGGGCTTGGTTTTCCATGACAGTTCCTCTTCCTGTTCCTCATCACTGTCTGTCTTCAGCTGACTGAAGCATTCTTGGAGCAGCTCATCTCGGAGGACCATCTTCCCGATGTATTCATGGATGCTTCATTTTTCATCCTGGATTGTGGCTCTGACACTCACTAATCCTCATCCTGGACTTTGGAAAGAGACCTCTGTGCATTTTGTGTCTTGACATTGTTGGCATCTATTTCCTCCTGTGGCCAGCACATTATTCCAGCTGGGTGTCTGATAACTGGTAGGGTGTATGCATTGATAGCTCAGATCTTATTTCTGCCATAGAGTTGGGTTCTCAGCACCCCTCATGCCGTCCGGTGGTATTTGGCAGTGGGTGCCTTTTTTTTTTTTTTTTTTACATCTCTATCATGGTTCCCTTTGGCCTGTGAGATACCCAGGTGCTTGTAGCTGTCCTGTATATCTGCTATTCAGTCTGGAATTTTCTATTTAGGATCCTTGGTCTGAAGAATGTTCTCCAATTTGCCAGAAATTTACCAAACATTTCTGCACCAAAGTCCCCCATTATCTCAAGAGGAATTATAGAAATGACTGGCAAGCAGTTTAATGGCCAAGAGAAGTCTGTTCCTTCATTATTCTATGACAAATTAAGCAGATGAATGATTTGGAGTTGTTTCCAAGTGTAGAATTTGCTTTTGTAGCTGTTCAACTCTCAGTATGAGTTGTAAAGCTTTGTTGATACAAGTGGAGGAGCTCATCAGACTGAAAAAAACAATGTATCAAAGATAGCAGAAACTTTAGGAGTGGACAAATCAACA
This sequence comes from Cichlasoma orientale, assembly GCA_034780415.1. NCBI lineage: Eukaryota > Metazoa > Chordata > Actinopteri > Cichliformes > Cichlidae > Cichlasoma > Cichlasoma orientale. The sequence continues at coordinate 168,260 of JAVDPK010000267.1, forward strand.
GTCTGCTACATTCTTTAAAAAGAAGGAATGCACTGGCCAGCTCAGCAGCACTAAAAGGTAATTTGTTATGAACGTTTAATTAATAATAAATAAATAATAAATGTGGCGAGCTTGAATGCCAAACTGTCATTGCAGAATTGTTTGGTTTTACATACTCTGCCAAATCAGTAAAGCCAATAGAGCTTTTCCCACCTCACTGCAAATAAAATCTGCCACAACCAGTTGTGGCCACTTCATCACCCACAAATATCCACTGCATCAACAAGCTCTCAGCGCCACTTACTTTATGTGGATTTGTTTTCCAACAGATGTCTGCTAAATGCTTTAAGAAGTAGGTTATGCTTAATGTTTGGTCTTACAAAGTAAGACTCATGACTTATAATTCCAGTAATCAGCTTTGACATCTGTATCTTCATTCATGTAGCATCATTTGCCTAAACTGCATCATCTCTCCCCATTAGTCAAAGGGGATTTTTGCGCCTATACACAAACCAGGCTATGTTTTCATATTCTGTCCTCTTCTGTTTTCTCTTATACACATCCCACAAGGCAAAGGCAGGGGTACAGCTGGGAGAATGCCATGCTGTCAGCACATCAATGAAAACATTACTTTCATTAGGGCCCATTATATCGCCACAGACATCCTTGTTAAAATGTCATTTGCTAATTTCTTTCAGTGCTCATTTCCACCCTGCTGTCCCAGCTGGATTAACATATTATTTATTAGGATATGAAAGAAAACAAGCTCAAAGTCGATTAGCTAAAGTAAACAAGGACATACTGTAGAATGAAAGAGAGGAGGGTACAGTTTCTTCATACCTTACATACCCACAGGGTACATATTTGATGATCTGTATGTACAGGAGCTCTTAAAATGCCATTACCTAGAATCTTTGGGAGGCATTCCTAGAAAGGGTCACTCAGTACTCACATTACTCTGATGCAATCTTTCTGTCACCACTTGTAAAAAAAAATGTGTATCATTTTGCTTGGGTGACGAAAGTTGTCTTATTCATGGGTATGTTTGTGGGCTATATTCTGATAGACATGTCAATAGGAATGTGGGCCATAATAAAGAGAGGTTGATAAAAAGAACTCTACAAACTACAGCATGTTGCAGATGCCTATACTGGTAATACATGTAATCATACTAACATTGGTGAAAAACCAACAGCACGCTCAGATGTCAGTTTTGCAGTTATTTGGTCACGACCTAAGTATTTGTTGAATGACTAAATGCCAGGTATTGGTAAAGAAAATGTTTAGAAAACAAATGATAACCTTTGCACTAAATAGAAAAACTTTTTGATTAAAATATGAACTGTCAATTTTAATGAGAGGGAAATCTATCACAGAAAAAACACGAACATGCCAGATGTTTGTGTAGTAAAAATCAACTTTGACTTCGGACTAAAAACGAAATGAAAGTAAATTATTAATTAGTTTAAAACTATACTGGGCTCATTTTTTTTCTATTCTGGGTTTTAGGATGCTTTATGCAGGTCTTCTGGTTTTTCAAGTATCTCTGTGTGTATGTATTAAACCCAATGTGTCTGCTCCTTCCCGCCTACGAACCTCACAGTAGACTGCTGTGTATAAAGGCACTCTCTTTCTGGATGGCTGCCTATTGAAGTGGGATAAACCAGAAGCCTCAGTAGTTCTAAATCGGTTTGGGCCAGTGCCACTGCAAAGCACATTTCTGTGTCTGCAGGATGCCGTTTGCAGAGCATTGTTACTGTTATTTTTGAGTTTTGCCTTAAACTGAAAGATACACACAGATTGTTTTACATCATTTGCAGAAAACATGGAAATGTATTTTTCTCAGGACGAGTAAAATCAAAGAGAGTTTGCAGATGAAATGCATAAAGTACGTGTATTTGTCTTGGTAATACATTATAAACGCACAATGCATACAGAGAGTTGCTATGAACCTTAATGCAATTCATTTACAGTTAAAGTTATGATCATAATATTTTATAACAAATTGTTTAAAATTTGTTATTGTCCTTTTTTAATGTTAAAATATGCAATAATAATAGCAATATACAGTAAAAATATTCGTAGCCCAGAGATGCAAATAGTAATAAGACAACTTTAAACTGAACTGACTACACAAAACCAACACTATCACTGACTGACTTTTACCAGTGGAATCTCCCCACTGGTTACTCTTATAAACCCGCACAAGGAAAGTGACAAGTAGGGGTCCACACAAGAGATGTAGAAAAATAAAATTGAATTTATTAAAACTTAATTTAACAAAATAAAGCATACGTGAAGGTCATCAATATTTGCAATGCAAGCAGAGGATCGATGCGTGTCACACGCTCTGTGGGGCTGTTGAAGGTGCTAGCACAAAAGGTTAATGCCAGGTGGATGGAGGAGAGAGACACGTACTGTAAGCCGAAGTGAGCTGCACGAGCTGACAGCCCTCTCATGTCAGCCAGTGTCCCTCTAAGGTAGACTTGGATTGCCTCCAAGACTGTTGGAGGGGCATCACAATTGAGAAGTGAGCAGCGAGACAAAGTATAGTGACATTTTGCTGAACTTAAAAAGCCACTTAGTTGCTGCTGCTGTGAGAATTATAATAACTCATGTTGTGAAACAGTGGAATCAGTTTATATATATATATATAATGTGTGTGTGTGTGTGTGTACAGTATTTGCAATGCATATATAACAGTATAACAATTTATCCATACTGATTCATCTCTCTCCATTTCATGATCTTTGTTCCGCAGCAGTACACTGTTACCAATACATGAAAGGGAACAAAATTCCATAACAGGCAAAACAAAAGACAGCCGCATAATGCTGAGCACAGCCTCCCGAAAAATGAGCAACACATCTTACTATTACACAAAATCTCTCTGTCCACAAATATCTCCCACACGACCAGGAGCTGAACAACCAAACTTGGCACACGTGAACATGTTAAGCTCTCAAAGGTTCTTATCTATATCACATGTTATAATGTTGCCCAGCAACCACCTACCAGCGGGCCATGACCCATTTGTAGTGTTTATGGACCTACAACCTTATAAAAGCATTTTCATTTCATAATGATACGCTCTAATTTATATCCACAAGCCTTAAATTATGCATCAGCTACTATGACGTCATCATAGCCTAGCATGCGCCCAACAATTGACTAAAATCACAGACAGAGCAGTACTGTAGCATGGGGATATACATCACTGAATACAACCTTTCATTATCACAGCACCTTGTGGTCAGATGTCTGTACTACTGTAACAGTAGTAACACTGGGTTTTCAGAGGTTCTAGCTCACTTTTTCCTGTGGTACAACACCATGGTAAGCTGCTCAGGAGCCTGTTCTGGAGCAGGTCAGGTTCAAAATAAGAAATCAACACATACAGAACCACTGCCTATTAACCAATCACCTGGAAAATAGCATCATCATTTCTGGAAGATCCTATTGCTTCGCTGCACAGACAGTGAGATCTGGTAAACCGTCTAAAGTTTCTGCCTTTCCCTAACAAGAAAATAAGAAATATGGATTCTTAGGAGAAGCCATGATTTTAGTTTTTTTCCTCCTGGCAATTTTTAAAAATGCATTTGAATTATGTTTTTATATTTGTTATTTACATTCTCTGAGATTATTTAACTCTGCCTGGTTTGCAGCTTAAAGAATGGCTTAAAAATGAATACCTTGAATTAACTAACATCTTAAACATCTTTTGACCTAATTCTAGTCAGATCTTCCTGAGCCTTATTGATCAGGCAGTAATAATAAGTTCATTAATTTGCACAGTCTTCATTTTTATCTGCCGCCTTTTATTGCCTTGAAATAGATTATGGTTATATAGCACTTTTTCACTCAGTGTTTAAAATGCTTACACCGTACAGAGCTTTTTCTGTTACACACACTCGCACAAGTTACTTTGGCTGCAGCAGCTGTGCTGCACTTACCTGACCTGCCCTTGTTTGATTGGTCATTGATTTGTGTTCTATTGCTCCTATTTTTTTTAATTTTATTTTGAATTCATTTTTATAATGCATTGGGCTTTTGTAGATTTTTTCACATTATAGCTTTATTACAGCTATTCTACTTTCTTCATTTGTTAAAGATTGCCTTTAATGTTCTGGCTGTTATTGCACAGGAATTTTCCAGTCAATACTGAATTAATTAGATGACTTTATAACACAGGCAGCAGGACTAAATGGAATGTAACACAAATATTGTTAAATCATCATTAAGTGACAACTCTGCTGGAGATAGTTAGCTGGCAAGCATTTAACCTTATAAATTATAACAGTGCATTATAGTAGACAACTGCCAGACCTATTTAAGAAAGTCAGAATAAAGTGACCCAGCTGCAATATTATTGAGTTCTTTAAAGCTGCATTCTTTTTTCTAATCACCAACAAGGGGAGACTTCTCTGGTTCCAAAAAGAAAGTCTGATGGTAAAGAAGTCTATTGAGGTAATATATGACCTCAGTAAATAATTTGCTAATGAGTCTATGGTCTCAGTTGCTATTTTCAATTCTTACTTATTATTCTGGTATTATGGTGCCATACAGTGCAAAAAGAATGATCGAGTTCAACATTTTAGTGGCGGCTCCTCCACAGTTTACTTTGGCAAACTTTGTGTCTTCACTCATAGTGAAGAGCTTCCACGCTAACAGCATGTTAGCATGTGGCTTTTTGCCCGTCACCAGTCAGGGTTGAGAACACTGGAAATCATCATCATGATTGATGCATCTCTAACAACAACAACAAAAAACCAACAACCAACCAACAATAACAGTAGTAGTAGTAATAGTAGCATTCAGTTTAACAATCCATGTTGACATTTTTCTGCCTTGTTGATATGTGTGTATGAAATATTGATGAACCACAGATTTGTGCAGGCATATTGTTTGTGAATGAGGCCCACTGCGAGTGAGAAGTTCTTACGGTACGTATGCAGTGCCTTCTGTTTCTCAGTCAGAACAATTTTAATCAGAAAAGTAAAGTGTGAGTTCAACCTATAGTCTATAGTATTTATTATCATGGTTACTCAAAGTACCACAGGGCTCATAATGCCATCTTATAATGTTTCATTTAAAGCAGATGTGAAGAATTACAAGTTCTAGGATGCGTTATGCCTATACTGTATTAAATGCTCATATCTATGGCCTACTTAGCTATGACTCACACGTGTGGAATGTATAAATGGGCACAAGATCAAGTAAAGGTAACATTATGTCACTTACTGTAGGTATTTTAAAACTACGGACGTATCAGAAATTACTTGTGAAAATGCTGTAAGAGATAATTGATGCAATTTAGTTTGCAATTACTATAAATTGTTCTTAACAGGGACATTAGGAACCACAGTGTTTTCATCACAACTCCATATCTGCTCTAAATACAGAAATATGCAGTTTAATCATCTGTGCCTTTGTGAAACCGCATCAGGAGGCAGCTTTAACAAACAGCTCTGCTGCCTCTGCTGCTAAAAGGAGAAGCTAAACTTGCTGTTTTCTTGTGATTTAACAGCTATTACTTACCCGTGCCCTCTGAAGACAGACTAAAAGATAAACATAACACGGCATTCTACTGGTCCATAAAAATTCTTGTTATCATGTAGGGAAGAGGGATTGCAGTCTAAGTGGTCGCACAGGCTCGCTGGTGCAAATTTCATTCTTATTCCCTCCACTCGGCTTGAAAACGCAGCGTGAGAAGGTCGTCTCTTTCCTGCCTGCTGATGCTGTTGTTGAATGATTTCTAGCTGGACTGTAGTGTTGAGTGTCTGCACACAGAGACTGTGCAATGGCACAAGACAACATATCAATTACCCCCATCCTACTCAGGAGGATCACATACATGGATCAGAGATAAAAAGGAAGCAGACGAGGAGCTTGGTTCATGTCCAAGAGAAAGAGAACTAAAAATGTAACATTATATAAACATTACAATTAAACTAATTAATAGAAATCCAGGGGATGTTAATATCTCATTTATTCACTGCATTAGTGTCCAAACTGAAAGGAGAAAAAGATGGATGAGATTAAAAAGAAAACAAAACCTTTACTTTGCCGTCTGGGACCGATTGCAAGTAGTTCCAACGACCAACTGGGCGCCCAAGGTTGAGTGCCTCAGCCTCTGGGCACCCACCTTCAATCACAAGACGATTGCACAGGTTGCCTGGTGGGAGACAACCTGCCTCCAAACTATCTCAGTCAGACTGACTGCAATCAATCTCAGGCAGATTGGCAAAGATCTGCAAATTATTGCCATTTTAATTTGTAAATGCAGGCAGATTACCTACACACTGCAATCAGTCTGAGTCAGTCATCTGAGCAACTCGTTTGCCCCATCATATATTTCCAAGTGAGGACAGAATCTAATGAATCACACAAATGTGAGTTACCAAGGTTTGTGGCAGGCAATTTACTGCAAATTGCGCTAAATTTAGCACAAAAAAGCGTGTCCTAGTTTGTGCCCAATGTGTGCGATAGTTGCTGCTAGGAGTGTGTATTTATTGTAATGAGAGGAGGAGATGTTATTAAAAGTAGTGTGTAAATGGCACCAGTGGATGGCTCAGAGCTGTGAGCGCAGTGCCAGAACTTTGGCTCTGTCATTTTGCTTTTTTCTGCTCTGCAATAATGCCGGTGTTTTGTTGAAACGGATCAGAACTGAACTGAACTGAACGGCCCGTCAGAGGGAGGAGGCTTTCCTCTTCAGACTCTTGCATTCAAGCGCAACAATACAAATGGTTTAACACGCCCAGAATTAAATTCCCATCCTCTTAGCACTATCTGACCAGCTGTGCCACTTCTTCTTTCAGCTGTTCCCTTTAGGGATCACCTCACCGGATCATCTGCCTCCATCTCATCCTATCCCTTGCATCCTCTTCTGTCACCCCAACCCTCTGCATGCCCTCCTTCACTACATCCATGAGGCAACCCTCCCCCTTTACCCGGGCTTGGGACATTTTTCTGTGGCCCCCTGTGGCTATGAAATAATCAGTTACTCTTTTTGTACTCACATCTGTAAATCTTAATGCAGGGAAAGAGGCATCTTGTTCCATTAACTTTAAGTTAATAAATCTGGGGAAATGACTTGGCTCTGTAACACGTTTTACAGCAACATGGACTGCATGTTCTAACTGTGAATGACGCAGTGGTACAGGTTGATCTTGTCACTCAGGAGTGTGGCTGCTCCTCTCTATCAGCCCATCACAGCAAAGACAACAAACCATGTGCATAACATTTCCTCAGAGATGCTCTCACAGTAAGACTTTCCAACTGCGGGATGTGAGACAACCGTCTTGGTGCATAACTCCAATTCAGTTTCACACTGCAGACAAACCCAATGCGACATGCCCATTTATGCACGTGGCACAGTAACATTATCTTGATTAACACACGGACGGTTCAGGATTTGATAATAAATAATGTTTTGTGTTCTTATACGCATCATACATGTCATCACATGGATTTCAGGTTTATATGATGGGATAGATTATAATAAAGCAACTCTCTGCATAAATCTTTCGCTCAACTTGAGTCTCAGTTCTCAGGTCCACACAGCCCCAGCAATTTCTAACATAGGAGTTCACCCTTATATCATAAACACATTGATTCTTCTTCAGCCTCCTCTCATTTATCTGAACCGCCACACTGTTTTCAGAGAGAAACACACACATAAAACCTACACGGTATTATTTTGTTAGTACATTACTCGCTCCCTCATTTTTGAGCTACAAATTTACACTGCAGAAAGCTGGTCTGTAATGAAATGAAGTAGCTGTGTCATTGTTTGCTTTTAAATCTATAAATTATAAATTTGCTTTGTTTAGATCGAGCCCGGTCTGTTGCTCAGAGAGTTGCTCCTGATGGATTCTGTGCAGTCCCCTGGTGTACAGTATATAGTAGTCAGGCTTTAGTCAACCCTCATTTCTATGTTTATTGCTAGGAAAAAGGGAGATATTTATTTATACATGATTTATTGAAACGTGCAAACATACACTGAAATACAGTATACGGCAAAAACAGAGTTTGTACAATTCTAACAAGCTTGAAAGTCAATATTTGGTATGACCACCTTTATTCTTCAGCACTGACTCTCTTAGACAGCCTTGTAATTTCTTTACGTAGTGCTCAGGAATAGTTCTCCAGGCTTCTTGAAGGACATTCCAAAGATCTTCTTCTGCTTCAACAATGTTGTGCGTTTTCCTGTCCACGTATGCTTTTACTGCATTGGCAGTGTGTTTGGGATCTTTGTCATGCTGGTGCTATTTTCTGTGTTCATAATTAAATTAATTCTGACAAGACCGCCAAGACCGCTGGCTGAAGTCCAGCCAAAAACCATGTCAGAACCCCTACACTGTTTTATAGACAGTAAAACACTGTTTTACTGTCTGTTTTACCTCTTTCCTGACCTCCTCCATACATATTGATGAGAATTTGGATACAGCCACCCTTTCATTTTCTGATGAGGCATCAGTAGAGGGACCAGACACATCTCTCAGGTTCTGTGTCAGGTCTTTACTGCATCTTTTCTTATGGACGTGACTTTCAGATACTGATCATCTGTAGAAAATTCTTTAGGCCTCCCTCTTCTTCTTTTGTCCTCCACTTGTCTAATTTGCTCCTTGCTCTTTGGGAATCACCTTGTTGGTGCAAAAATACTATTTTATATCTGTTAAACTCTTATCTGTGCCAATGTTGTAGATTCAGCTAAAGAAATTGGAAGAAATTATGTGCTTATGCTAGCGGCTGCTAGGAAGAAAGTGCCTGAAGGTACAATTTCAAATTGGTTCTTTGCTAAGTTTTCTGTGTAGAAACAACACCGGCTCATCCCCTGAGTTAGGTATGCGTTTTTATACTTGAATAATTTGTAGGTCAGCGTTAAGTGGCTTAACAAACAAACAAAAAAAATTCCTCTGAAAATGGTCAGGTACAAAGACTGGACTGAAAATGAGTGAAAAAGCAGCCAAAGAAATGCCTTCAAAAGCCTGAAGAGCTATTGCTCAAGACCACTTAAAAAAATGTGAAGAAAGTATGGAAGCAAAATCTGAAAAAAAGGGGGTCACTCTAGCCTTTTGCACTGTATAAATACCACTGTATAGGTCAAATTCAGTTTCACTAAGCGGGAATTACATCAAAGGGCATACCTGTATTCACTGGCTTTCATTTAATTGAAAATATGTATCATGTATAGTTTTAATATATAATTTGTTCCCTGTGAGATCCTTAAAAATCCACACACAAAAAGCACACTTTATAAAATTTTTAACTAGTGATGCATCACTGGACCTGAACAACAACAACAACAACGACAACGACAACACACTTTTCTTTACAAAGGTACAAAGTGCTTCACAGAAATTTACAATTTATTAAAAATCCAAGAAATAGTTAAAAAAAAATTAAAAAAAAAAAAAACCCCAATAATGATAATACACAAGAGGGATTTAAAAAAAAATCAAATGTTCATGAAAGCTTTTTGTTTAAAACATGTTTTAAGAAGAGATTTAAAAGACAATAAAGATGCTGGCATTCTGATCTCAATGGGCGGACAGCTCCGCAGTCTGACAGCAAAGGCTGACCTTTGTTTACTCACTGAGACCTCAGAATAACCAGCAGAGCACCATTCACCAATCTAAATAAATGCCTAGACACCTGAGGGGTTAAAGTACTCATGCACTGCAGTGCAAGGCCATTTAGTTGTTTAAAGGTTATTAGTAAGATTTTAATGCACAATTTAATAGGCAGCCAATATAAATTTTCCAGTACTGGAATAATGTGTACATATATTTTTAGTGCCAGTTAAAAACTGGGCAGCAGTATTCAGAATCAGCTGGAGACGGTGAAGACAGCCCTGACTGATGCCAGTATAAAGAGCACTGCAATAGTCAAGGCAAAAATAAGGAAAAATAAAAAAGAATGCGTGATGTAGTGGAAATTGGTAGCAGAAAAAAATTATCAAATTCTGGAAATTATTAGAGGACTGAAAAATGTTGTTTACTTGAACCTTGATGCAAAGCTCTGTGTTGAAAAGCCCTTCCAGGTTATGTGCAGACAGTTTGGCATCTTTGGTCAATAAACCAGGCTTACAGTAGGCCACGGTAGTGGATTTTTTTGGACCAGTAGCTAATACATCACATTTATCATCATTGAATTTTAGAAAGTTTTTAGAAACTTTTTGTGCTATAGCTGTATTCCCTTCATTTTTCAGCAACTTTTTGAAGCCTCTGTTACCCATCAGCAACTTCATATCTTCGCTCATATGTGCATTCAAACATCAAAATGACATAAATGATGTTTGAAAAGAAAAACTGTTGAATGGATACACGGGCCTCTCTTTATTCAATAAAGATGAAGGCTACTGGGGCTCAGTAGTCTGCCTTCAGATGTTTTCAATTCTCTTTGAACTTCCTGTTAACACTGTAAGTGTCTGAGTCTGTTTATATTAACATCTGATATTTACATCTACAAGCCGAACAAATAAAACACAGAAAGCATTCAGAACAAAAGCTGCATTATTGTGCATTATAAAGGCATTCAGAATTCAAATTGCATACCCATTACTATCTGGTTACACGGCTCAAACTTGACACTTCATATTTTTTTCGTTGTCGGTGTTATAAAGTGATTTTATTCCTCTCTGATGAATAATTTATGCATTGCACATTAGTTCCCGAGCATACCTTCTGACACGCTCTTCATTATAACCAGCATCACAATGAGCACTAATACCTGTGATTATTACTTACACCTCCGCTGCAATGATAACGATTTGCTTGCACTTCACTTTAGTCATGAACAGAAACTGTGAGGCCTGTGACATTTACATTGGTGTCTCTTCTTAATGATCTGGCCACATGTTGCATTAGCGGCCCACAGAAACTGACTATACTATACTATACTGATCTGAAATTATTTTTAGCGCAGAATCAACAGAGTCTGGACTGTAGGTAAAATCAGTCCTAGTAGGCTCAGGATGCAACTTGTCAACTGCAAGCAAAAAGCAGGTTTATTCTAGAATATATGTCACTTCATGTTTTTGTATATGAATTGCAGACAGCTAGGTTTCAAAAGCTGGCAGTGAGCACTTGATGTCATGTATTTCTTTGATGAGATATGCCCTGATTTACTTAAAAAAAAAAAAAGCCAATTCTTAGATTTTCATTGTAGCAGTTATTAGATGGCATTTAGCACTTCCTTTGGACCATCTTCAACACAACAACAGTCCTGGTCATTTGTTCAAACAGCTTCAAACAGTTGATGTTCGCAGTTGCCTGACAAGTGAGCTGTTTTGTCCGTGGAGATAATGATCGGCCTGCCCTGGAAGAAGAGAGCTCTGTTGCTCCCTCAAACAATGAATAATGTTTACTTTCTGTAACAAAACATGACCTTCAGTGACATTCTTCTACTGCTTGCATTTTTTTAAAATGAAAGCATAGCATAACTGGACAAGAGTGAAAAAGGCTCTGTTTACTTGCATTCAGAGGTTGCAGGTGACACCAGTGAAGTACCACTGTACTTATTTATAACAACCTTTTCATTGCTAGTATCTGAGAGCACCTTTCAAGGACTGTCTAACTGCTGTCAAAAACAGAAAAATCCCGCAGAAAAAAGCAATGTTTAGATATGTTACATACAGACAGCCAGTGATGAAAAAGAAAGTTTTCACAAGACTTGTAGCTTGTAGAACTGCCTATGGCAGCAATAACTTGAAGTAATCATTTTCAGTATGACTTTATCAGTCTCTCACATTGTTTTTGAGGAAATTGGCCCACTCTAACATTGCTTCAGATTATTGAGGTTTGCGGGCATTAATTAATGCACAGCTCTCTTAAGGTCTTGCCACAGCATTTCAGTCAGGTTGAGGTCTGGACTTTGACTGGCCCATTGCAACACGTTGGTTGATTCTGTTTGGTTTCTGCCAAACATGGCACTGTGCATTATGGCCTAAACATCTCCACTTTGGTTTCCTCTTTTCAAAGGACATTGATCCATAAGTCTTGTGATTCATTCAGATGCAATTTTTGGAGGAAAGAGGCTTTAACCTGGCAACCTTTCCAAATAAAGGTCTAAAGAGGGTAAAGCTCCAGCATGCAAAAAAGCTGTTCTTCATACCACAAGTGTTGCTGGAGCTTCAACCTCTTTAAACCCTTGTTCTTCTCCATGCAGCTTGGAAAACAGATTGCTGTCAACTTAATACAGAAACTCTAAATTTTGACTTAGCTCTGTTCGGCAAGTTCTTTTATTTATTTATTTTTCCTAGTGGTGAAAACAAGCTTCCCTACTGTAGATGTAGTTTTTTTTTTTTTTAATTATTTCTCTGAGCACAGTCTGATCTTGGAGTCAGAACTTGCTGGAATGTCCACTCTCGAGAAGACTGTGGCATTGTGTTAACACATACCTGAATACTCCAGACAAGCAATTTGCTAAACCTTTTGCCTCTATAGAGTTTGTCAGACTTGCTGATGAACAACTAAACAAGTGTATTTAATTAGCAGCTACTTACAACTTGATTCCCATGGAAGCAGTAAGGGTGTAGTTTTTCACAGGACTGCAGAGAGTCCTGTGTGAACTTTCTTTTTCACATGACTGTAGACCTGTACATATTTAAACCTGAAATAAACGGTTTGTTACTTAAACAGGAAAAAAAAGTTGTGAATATAACACTGTCAGTATGGCGAGAGAAGACACAGTTAAATGACATGCAGTAGTGGTGTATAAACGTATGAGGAGTGAAAAGATGAGCGGAGTAGAGAAGAAAGGTTCAGTGGAGGCATAACTAAGGAATAGCTGAGCATCACCTGAACCAGCCGTATCTATTAGCTTGATCAAAAAGGAAAGTTTTAAGCCTAATTGTAAAAATAGAGAGGGTGTCTGTCTCCTGAATCCAAACTGGGAGCTGGTTCCACGAAGAGGGGCCTGAAAGCTGAAGGCTCTTCCTCCCATTCCACATTTTGAAACTCTAGGAACCACAAGTAAGCCAGCAGTCTGAGAGTGAAGAGCTCTTTTGAGATACTGTAATGTTATCCCAGTGTATTTGCCTGGAATCTCCCCTAGACATCCTAGAGCTTCCTTTCCCAGCATACATTACAACATTGACTAGTGGTGGGCTGACGATAACATTGCTCTCCCAACCATATTTGAGGGATTTTAGCCCAAACTAAAAGCTTTTCCATATTAACAACCTAAATTTAATTCTAACCAAACTGTTTGCTTGAAAAAACATGACTAAATTTAAGTGACAAAGATATGCCCAGGTCTTTCTGTAAAACAAAGTATTTTAATTTCCACTCAGTTTTCTCCATAATTTAATTTTACAGCATGCAGTCTGTCTAAGAATTCAGATTTATTTAATGACTACTTGGGGATTAATTTACAGGAGAAATAAATTTAAAGTAATTAATTATAACAAGTAAAAAGGGACAACAGTCAATATTTAGAAAATTAAAGCTATTTGAGCCACCCACATAAATATACAATACTTTGTTGAACTTTTCCTTTTCAGAACACAATCAAGACCGTATTTTTATGTTTATCGCTATCCCATCCCTCCACTCGAGTTTTGAGAGATTGCACAAAAGCCTTCTCCTTTCCTTACTGTGCCCTGTCTTGGTACCACATTGTGAGCCTGAGAAAATCAGAACCATTAATACTTTACTCTTTGGGGAACTGTGTGTTCAAACTTTCTCAAACTCAAACTAAAAAAAAAAAAAAAAAAAAAAATGACAGTAAATTACACAGTATTGGAACATATTGCAACTGTTGTTGCAGTTGTTTATGATGGAGCATCCTTATATTTCATCATATCTTTCTAGGATTAATGATCCACTAGTATCACAGGTGAGTCTCTGCTTAAACCGGGTTCATGGTCTCACATAGATGTTGAAAATTTATTATGTTTCTCAAAACCGGTCTCTCTTGCAAATGTGACACTGAGTCTCAATGGGACTATACTTGTATAAATAAAGGTTAAATGAATAAAATAGATCCCATTCAGTGTAGGAATGAACAACCAAGGTGAAGAATGAAGTACACAGAAGTGCCTCTATTACTAAATGAATGTCTATAGAGGATGTCATAAAGAGCTGCAACAATTACCCGATAAACTAGCTGGCATGAAATCAAGCAAGTTAATTTTCTAACAAAAAAAATGGCAAACACATAAATTATTTGTTTCAACTTGTCAGATGAAAGTATGTGATACTTTTCTTTGTCATGTAATGCAGAGAACTAAATCTCTTTTGACTGATCAACAAAACAAGATATTTGAAAAAAATCCAACCTGGTATTTTTACTTTGATTTGTTTTTGTAGACACAAAGCACAGTGGGACATTAGTCAACAATGAAAATAATTATTAGTTATAGCCCATACCTGAACAGTCTATACATACAGATTTGTTCTAAGATTCAACTAGTATATTCTGTTACTTTGGTAGTGACAGAGGGGTAAAAGTAGGCTTTGGCACAGGAAACCTTGAGATCTGCTTTGTCGGATTTGTACTCTGAGCTGGCCTCTGAGCTGAGTGCAGGTGGACAGGCTATATGCTATATGCTACTTTGGCTTTCAGGTTAACTTCACTTTGTAGCTTTAACTTACACCAGATGTTACATGGGCTATGATGTAGCTGATCCCTAGCCGTAACAAAAGCCATAACAAACGTATAACTACCAATTAGCCCCTCCCTACATGCCTCCACATTACATTGCATGCATATAATGATTACATTAAGGCAATAATGGACAGATTATAAGAAATCCACTATATGTTTAAGTCATCATTCTACCTTCTGGACCAAAGCCTAATTCTTTTTTCTTTTTGATGGCAATGGGCAGGCCAAAAAAACTTGTACTTCCTGATCTTGCTGTCATTTCTGGAAAATGTGCATGAACCTGTTGATGTCAATGCAATGTTTTGTTTTTCAGCAAGTGTCTAATGCAGTAGTTTGTTGGAGCAGTGGCAACAAATTACTGTATGTTTAGCAAACCAAAGCAAAAAGTGATGTTGAGAGGGGGACGAGTATACTTCCAGGACTTCATCACTAAGCTTCATCACATGAAAAATGAACATGTATTGCATTATTATGTATGCCAGAAGTCCAAACCAGATTGTCCTGGCTCACGTCTATCATGTCACAAGTATATCTGACCCCCATGCATCACAAGTCAGGGGGAAAAAAAATATTTGATCCAGCTCTGCTTTCCTGTGGGTTTGTTGTGGGGAGTTTGAAATCTTGTTAGTGAGATTGAGATTCATTCAAAGGAGCCTGCTGAGGCAATTTAAGCTTTGCTGGCCATTACAAGTTTATCTGGGCACACTGAAGATTATGACTTTCCCACATAGGAAGAGGCATCCAAGACTTTAATTTAAAACAACTAAAATAACAAGTTAAATGTCCTTTATTGAAACTCATGGTTGTAAATAAATGTATTGTAGTTATTTCACCATGTTATATGGATTTGTAGCTTTGGCAACAAACATTTTCAAATTATTTCCTTTGTTTGCAAATACCTGTATCACCCAATTAATCGTGAAGAGAGAAGCACAGTTTAAATAGGATTTTAGTTTAGCCTTGTGGATGGCACATAAATAGGGATAGTCACCAACTTTCCCCCGCTTACAATGCTGTCCTGAGCTCCCTTCCCAGACGTCTGAACCCCCATTCACAACCTTGTTCCAGTGACCCCAATGGGCCACATGAAACAATGGAGCGAAGTCCTTTATTGGTTTCAACCGAAACCACTGATT
>JAVDPK010000267.1:187398-217513 GCA_034780415.1 Cichlasoma orientale
ACACACACACACACACACACACACACACACACACACACACGCGCGCGCGCGCACACACACACACACACACACACACACACACACGGGTGTAGAAAGCATGGCTCTCATTGTGGGTCGCTGGAGTCCCAGAGCCTTAAAAATGGCTTTGTAACCCATTCCAGACTGATAGATGCCAATGACTTTTTTTTATTCTGTTCTTGAGTTTTCTTAGATTGCGGGATTACTTTTTGAGAGATCTTTAGCCTACTTCACTTTGTCAGACAGGTTCTATTTAGGTAGGTTTGAATAGCTTTTTTTCCCCGTAATAAATGAAATCATCATTTAAAAACTGCATTTTGTATTTACTTGGATTAGTTTTGCATCCTGACCGGCGCCTGACCAGGTGTAAATGCATCCATCTTTCCAAGACATTCCTGTAACCTTTACTCTTCCTAAAGGGCAACCCACAATTTTTCCTCTGTCACTCATCCAGCTCATTGAACAGACTTTTCTGTTTCATCAAATGTAGATCAATCCACACTGAAGTGTCATCTGGATTTACACAAACAGTATCATGATCCTGGGTTTTGTCCTTGCCCAGTGTTTTGTATTTTTTTGGTACTTGAAGTTCTGTTACTGTTAGATTTCTTCAGTTTGTTTCATAGTTTGCTCATGGTTTAGATTCTTCATCTTTGTATTTCTCCATTTAGTTTATTCTTAGTTCTGGCCTTTTGAATTTATGTTGTCCTTGGGTGAAGAGTTCATTATTATGATTTCCTATGTTCTTGTAATGTTTGGACTGTTCAGTTTTCCTTGCCTTCCCTATGTTTCCCGTGTCTTGTCAAGTCGCCATCTCTGTTTGGTGTTACTTCCTGTTTTATTTTTCCAGTCCCTTGTCTTGTGTGTGTGTTGTGTTCAGTTTTACTTTCCTTGTCTCATTAGTTAGATTCAGTTAATCCTGTTCTTCCCAGCTGACTCCACTCTCCCCAATTACCTTGTGTGTGTACTGTATTTAAGCCCTCAGTTTTCCTCAGTTCTTTGTCTTGTCCGCCCCTTACACTGTGCCTGCCACACAGCTGTTCTCTGACACACAGTCTACATTTTTGCACTGGTCTGCTATGTGACCTCTGCATTCATCTGCTTATACAACCAAATCTATTATGGTTTATATATGCTATGCATTTAGTAATAATGAATATATTGACCCAGTGTCACTGTTTATTTTACATTTTTTTCTTTTTTTTCAGTTTTTTTGTAGTCAGTCAGATTCACGTGCATTTATGACCCGCTGGACTCCGCTAGGATCAACTGATTTGATATGCATCTCTCTTGTGCATTCAATTCAATTCAATTCAGTTTTATTTATCTAGCAGCAAATAACAACAATCGCCTCAAAGTGCTTTATACTGTAAGGTAAAAATTCTACAATAATACAGAGAAAACCCCAAAAATTAAACGATCCCCTATAAGCAAGCACTTAGCGACCTTGGGAAGGAAAAACTCCCCTTTTAAAAAGAAGAAACCTCCGGCAGAACCAGGCTCAGTAGTCTATAAACACGCAGAGAGTCAAAGAGCAAAGAAGAAACACCCAGTGCATTATGAGAAGCCCCCAACAGCCTAGGTCTATTGTAGTGTAATTAAGGGTGGGTTCAGAGTCACCTGATCCAGCCCTAACTATAAGCTTTATCAAAAGGAAAGTTTAAAGCCTAATCTTAAAAGTAGTGAGGGTGTCTGTCTTCTAAATCCAAACTGGGAACTGGATTGAGACAAACTCACAGTTGTCTCAATCTTCAAGACAACTGTGAGTTTAGTGCTTCCGTTTCAATGAAACCAAAAGCAGAAGATTTGTGTTTGGGGAGTTTCTATAATTCAATCTTAGTTTTACTGTAATTTAAAATACAGCTGAAAAGAGAATTTATTTTAAGCATCGTCATCGGATAATATCAGAATCAGATTATGAATGTCAAGAAAATGACCTCATATCCACATTATTTGTGGATATGGAGGTGAGGTATATTCTTCTTGTGGTCTTAGTCGGATAAACGATAGCGTCTTCCTTTCTTTTCTGATTCATAGGAAATTGAAGCAGGTGTGAACAGGATGGTAATTGTCTGTGAGATCAGATTCACTTACCTCGCTGGTGTTTGGCTCCAGGAAGTCTTTTATTCTCACTTGCACCCCTTTCTGTCACTCTTGACACTGATGAAAAGCATATTGACAACGTCTCTCTGTAAAACCGTGTAGCAAGTAATGGCCATGGATTGTTGGAGCGCGTTGAGCACAGAAAGACAATAGATTTCATGATCTTATACAGGAGTGAAGGCCAGCTCGATGCCAGCTCATCAACAGGCTGAGCCATAAAGAGGCTGTGAAATGGGCAGGGACAGGAGGTGAATGTTGCAGGCAGTGCTAAAATTGTCACTCTGTCTAACCTTGTCAGATACAAAGTTTTCAAGGCAGACTGATAAGTGATAGGTTTGTGTTTTGGAGGTCTTATTTGAAGACTGAATACCACGGTCTCTAGCCATATGAACCTTTATGTGGGGCTGCAGCATTACCTGTGACCAGGCATGAGATCATCGAAGGCTGAAAAACTCTGTGATTTCTCATGGCTAAAAATACCATTTGAAGTCAAATACAAGGGGACATGAGAACTTCTCAGATGAGACGAGTGCATGATCAATTCCGTTCAGATTTATTATTGTGTTCTGTGAGTTTTGAGGGCATTAACGTTTGCACAGCCCACCTGCAATAGCAGCATCACAAATCTGAAACCTGCACATGGTCATTAAAAAATGCACAGAAAATAATGGATTCATCGTCTTGTTTTGTCCAACCAGCAGTCCAGAACCCAGAGATGCTCAGTTCACAATCATGTGAGCTGCGGAACAGCATCAAACATAAATGAACTAATACACGTTTAGCATTGACAGAATCATCTTATTTGGGTGGATGTGTCTTGCCTCATCTTCTGACTACTAGAAACCTCAGCAGGTGTTAAGCACACCTAAAATCTTAAATGATTATGGAAGCAGAAGGTCAAAATGAAAGTTAAAAAAGCAGGTATTTTGAAGTTATGTCCCATAATTTAT
The DNA here is from genome assembly GCA_034780415.1 of Cichlasoma orientale. Taxonomy (NCBI): domain Eukaryota; kingdom Metazoa; phylum Chordata; class Actinopteri; order Cichliformes; family Cichlidae; genus Cichlasoma; species Cichlasoma orientale. The sequence continues at coordinate 190,470 of JAVDPK010000267.1, forward strand.
GCCATCACTACTGCCTCTTTATGCAGACTTTAAAATGGAAACACTCTGCAATGATTTTTGTTAAGCTAGATGGAGTGACCACCACTGAATGAGGCGAAAACTTCTGAGTTACTGAGCCCGCTAATAGCTGCTGGCAGTGAGTGATTACAACTAATTTGATTATAACAGATTATAGCAATTGAATGGGCAGAAAACATTCAAAATGGATCTCAAAATGCTCGTGTCTATCTGTAAAGTAATGTCAGCCTGTAGTTTTTTTTTTACTAGTGTTTTTTGATGGCCCTGGAAAAAAGAACCATGTAATATGATACTGCTTACATGGAAATCACAGATTATGTTCATGTACGCAGCAGGTTAGGTGGATGTAAAAAAAAAAAAAAGATATTCGTCTACATTCAGACATTTAATTTAATTATAAATGAGTAATCAAAAGATCATTTGGGTTTAAATTGATCTGCTGTATTCCTGCAAATTGATGTCTGCAAAGATAATAAAAAAAACATAAGCAAGGAAGAAAAAAAAAGCTCATTAGTGAATTGTGAGGCTCTACAAATGATCAAAATAGGGTGAAGACAGTTTAATTAATTAGCTTATCTAGTTGTCCTCATACTCATTAGTTGAATGACATTTGCCAGAAGTGCTGAAGATATTAAGTCAATTAAGTGGCTGATGATTGGTTAAGTCACTTTTTAAGCAACAATTCCAAACACACTGTGCCGGCTTCTCACATCCGAGATTTGCTGCTCTTAATGTGTCCTAGATAGTGATAAATTAAATGATTTTGGACTGTTGGTGAGAAAAAACAAGCAATACCAAACATTTTCTATCTTTTAACACATTGTAATCATTGTAATTAAAAGAATATATATATATATTGCAAAGATTTACTGTTTAATGTACATCAAAAACAATGAAGTGAAATCACAATTAAATGATTTTTACAATATATTTATTTCATTTTTTTTCTTACAAAACAATTCCCTCATAAACCAGAACACACAAAATGCATAAAGAAAACTGTACAGTCAGTTTTGTCATGTCTGAACGTGTTCTAAACATGAACAATGATATCTACAACAGTGGTTCCTATCAATGTCTATCACACCAAGCGGTTCAGCTCTTCGGCCCCTTACTTTAGGGTTAAAGGAGAGGTACAGAAATAGTCATGTGACACTGAAGGTAGATCCAAACAAACAACATAAGTGAGCCAGTTATGTAGTTATATCAGCAAGCGCGGGTGCAGTCTCTTTGCTCTTGCTCTCCTTGACTCTAGTAGCAATGTTTTACTGCTGAATCAACCTTAAGAGAGAAGCTGAAAGACGTGACAATGAGAGGACAGAAAAGTGACTTTTACACAAGCAACTGTGAACTGTATGTGACTGTGAGAGATCACCAAGAGGTCCATGGTAATCATATTGGAGGCCTACTTTCATTACATGCACGTGTTAAGAGTTGTCAAATACTGTTGGTTACTCATTTAGAGCCATTGGGAAGTGACTTTGGATGGGATAGTGACTTTAAGAAGCATCAGAGCCAGATTTTTTTCTTTTTTTGAGACAGAAAACTGGATTACAAATTTAAGAAATTTCCATTATAAGCATGATAGCATAAATGTATGTCAGATAAATATTTATATATATATGTATATTTTTCTCTCCTCAGTGCAACAGTGGTCTAGGAAACATCATTGAATCTTTGCCTTCAAAAAGTTAAATCACTCATAGTTTCATGCCGGAAAGGTTTTCATGGCTGATTAGCAGCAAATACCGAAGTCACAAACAAGAAGGACAAATCTGCTTCACTCCTGTGTTTTACTTTTTCTTTTCTCACAGAGCTTGAATTCTACCCTACACATTGCATCGCATTGGGGAGTTACAGGCACAACTACATATTGGGGAAAAAGTTATTATTATTTAATTTAGGTTGGGTTTTTTTTTTTCGTTCAAGGAAACACACACAAGCAGATACACCACAAGACTCCATTTGGATTTACAGTAGTTTTCTCACACTCGAGCTGGTCTTTGACATCTTAGTATATGAAGTTAATATCTCTTTTCTTTAAAATGTGTTCATGGCCCGCCATTAAAAGGTCAGGAGCTGTTGGATCTCAAAGGCTGTGAGCATTTGTGCTGTGATTGCAAAATGTATAGGATTTCATTTCAGCCCCCCCCCCCCCCCCAAAAAAAAAAAAAAACAAAAAAACAAAAAAATCCTCGTCATGTTATTAAGCAGTGATACTACTTCCTAAAGTACTGTTTTGTTTTGTTTTTTTGTTTGTTTTAATTTCAATTAACAGCAAGTCCACGCTAGGCTTCATGCAAAGAATAATGCTTTTACCTACACAAATGTGTAATCTACACATTCAAAACGATCTTCACATCACGTTCCTTCATGTCCCGATTTTGAAAACTTGCCAGCACAGTTAGCAAATTGATCAAACGTTCAGCTGTTATCTATCGTCATACTGTGCGAGGAGATGTATGGGCAATCAATTGAATAGTTGCCAAAAAGATGGGGGGTCATGTTAAACACCTGTTAAATATATTAGACCAACTGTGGGAGAATGTTTGCAATTTCAGGTGGTTTTAACGGAAGATGATAAAAGACCTGCACAAAGACCCTGAGGAAGCTGTTGAAGTGAGACGAAACTGAACTTGCAGCATTTGAAAATCATTGTACGAAAATATGCCTCAAATGTAACAGAAGTGGCAGTGACCCGATGAATCAACAGTTATTTCACACCAAGCTCATCTTTGATACACATTGTAGTTACATTCAGTATCAAATTGAAACTCTGATTTCATTCAGATTAAGGCATTGTGCGTCTAGGTAAAAAAAAAAATAATTTTTTTTTTTCCCCTTCTGGCAAGTCAGACTGTCCTTAAATAGTTTGCAGATCTGGACCACTCGTAAATTTGTTGAAATAAAGTATTACATGTTAAATAAATTTTTTAAAACTTTCTATCTGTTCTACATAAGGACACATCTGTTAGCATGAAGTGTTTTTCCTAAAGTAGCTTACTGAAATTCTTGCAGTCAAAGCGAAATAAGAAAAGAAAAAGTCTTTGCCCCAACAGTGGAGCCCATTTGCACCTACGATGTAAAAGCCATCAAAAGTCCTGTCCAAACTCAGCATTTATGTGTAGACTGGCACTAATATGAAGAGGCAGGAGTACTAAGAGACTTTATGATTCCAGTGATTTGCGATGACATTATTACATCTGCAGAGAAGCCGCAGCGCTGTATTGCTGCTAATGGATCATCATTACGATGATTAGTGCAAGTGGAAAACGTAGTTACATAGAACATGACGCAGTTCATCCACAGACACAAAATATCTACTATTTTTGACAGATGGAGATTTGCTGGTGTTTATTCAGTTACTGCGCTCAAACAGACACTTTAGCCTTTTTGTTCAAAAGTAGGTATACAGTGTTTAGGTAAAAGTTATACCTAAAAAAAACACACCTAGTCATTTATGCAATTAGTATTCCTGGAAAAAGGAAAACTGTTTAATACAGTACATATTGCTGTAAAAATGTATCCCTACTTTTGAGACAGGTTGCAAGGCTCGAAAATATAGATTCGATTTTAGTGTAGACGTGTGGCTGCTATCCAAAAAGTTTATTCTCTTACTAATTACCACATGAAAAGTGTCCAGTCTACCTGACTTGATGTTTGATCTTGATGCACGGCTCTCTGAGGGGATGTACAAATGCTCACAGCCTGTCAGATAGCAGCGCTGATGCTACTTTGGCTTGGCCTCAGCATATGGGTCAGTGTAAACCGGAGTCATTACCCTGAGGGAATCTGCTAAGTGGTATAAGTGGCATTTTCAGGCTTCACAGCACCGAGCTGTACTGCAGGTTCAGAATAAATGTGAGACAGCAGGGGACAGATTATAACATTGCAAGAGACCAAAAGATCTACTTTTCATTTCTTGTTAGGCTTCCACTGCAACCGAAACACCCATTGTCGACAGCTAATGGACCAATTGAGCTCTTTGGATAGACAATGTAAATAGGGGTATTACACGTGTGTATAAAGCCAACCTCTGCCAGCATTAGGAGAATGAAAGCTTTCAGAGGGAGAATACAGTACAATACCATGACAAAGGCGAGTAAACAGATGGTGGTGGTGGTAGCTTTTAAAAGGACTCAGGACAAGCGTACACTAAAGGCAGACGGGACAGACAGTTTGTGGTAATTATATGCAGCACTGGTGAAAACGACAAACATTGTTGAGATAAACAAAAACTGGAAAGCTTTTTAGTCTAAAAAAAGTGAACATTGTGCATAGTTCATAGTTCGTTATAACCCCTTTTCAGGTACCTATTTGCTGTGATAACATGGAAGGAAGTGCAATAATGTACAATTCTGTATAGTTAAGTGCACATAGATCACTGTTGCACTGAATGGCATTGACACTTTCTCCCAATAGAAATATCACAACAGATTTTCTGAATATTTTCTCAATTACTCTATTTTTAAGTTTACTTTTGTTACAACAAACCCAGGCAGGTTTCCCTCTTGCTCAGTCCCAGGGTTGAGTCCGCAACTTATGTTCACATAAATCTTAATAATAGGTAATTTGGCCTGATCTTTTCCTTTTTTTCCCCCTAATTTTAAATCTTGTTCTCTTTTTTTCCTTTGTCACTCATACCTCTCCAACCCAGACAACTGTGTTCCCTCTCTTGATGTCTGACACCTCGCAGTGCGGCGTCCTCTGTTTGCCATCAAGAACAAAGAGGGACTCGGCCGACGGTGTCACCAGATATTGTCCAAACAACCCACTTGAGACCACCACTCTGTTGGGGCCTCCCCAGGGCCAGGCTTGGGGGGGCAGGGGCTCCTTGAGGCTCCGGAGAACCTCAGTGTGGCCTGACGACAGATCGGCAAAGAGCAGGTCTGTTCCTGAGCCTGAGGTGGCCACGGCCACATGCTGGTTGGACTCCGTGAAAGAAGGCTGAAAAACAAGATCAGAGACAGCCACGGGTTCATCTATTTCCTGGTTCAGACTCAGCTGCCCTTGGAATGACACTGTCTGTACTATCAGCTTTGAACTCTGTGAGTCAGGTATCACAATGTAGCGCCCATCTGGTGACACAAAAGCCTGGCCTGTGACATTGAGGTTTGGCCCAATCACGGTATCTGTCACACTGTCAATAAGGAGCTGGGGTGGGGTTAGAAGGCTCTTGGTCTGGCACTGGATGAAGTAGAAGCCACTCAGGTGTGTGTAGGCCATGCTGACCGGGATGCAGCTGTAGTTCTTTAGGCTGATGGTCTTGACACGGTGAAGGGTCTCCAGATCAATCTTGTGTACCGCGGGCTCATTTTTGAGAAAGACAAAGGCAAACCTAAATTGGCAAAGTTCAAAGGAGAGGTTAATAGCCCTTCTAGAATTTTTGATCAGTGATTAATACACATCGAGATTCTCATTATAATTCTCATTTGCTCTTTTCTCCTTTGCTTTAGAGGGATGGCTATGACGAGAGAGCAATAAGGTCACTTGCGTTTTAAGGTGAGAGACTGCTAAATGTGTATGGATTTACCTCACGTGAGTGATGATGAGGTTAGTTGGAGGAATGAAGAAGTCGTTCACCCTCTGAAAAGTTGTGCGTATGGCATGATGAACCTCACCCACACTGGCTTGAGGAATTACCTGTAGACAGTGGCAGCAAAACGTAAAATGAACATTAGACACCAGTACAAATGCACACGTTTTTAATGGTGGTATAAATCTCAATTTTTTTCCAATTTAATCCTTTAAAATTTAAATTGACAAAGAAAAATTTTGTCTCTTTTGATATTTTTTAAAATAAATACTTTAATGAACAACCAAGTGTGTGACTTTCTAGCTTTGTAGGAATGCACTGCTGCTAGTTTCCGTAAGGGAAATTACTGTAAGGCTCATATGTCAGGTCTTAAGAATCAGAGCTTGTTCAGGTGACACGCTCATATATTGTGAAACAGATAAACATCTACATTATAAGACTTGAGCTGATGAAACATGGCCCTAACTCAGTTCTCTATAAAGCATCTTGATTAGTGATGGTTGTCTAAGGAGTGCACACCACAATAAAAGCCCCATTTCTCATGTCATACAGCCGGCACTGAATCAGCATGCTTGCAAAGGGCCAGGAGAGCGCGTCCACTTTTGAAACAATCCTGATACACCTTGCCCATGACACATGCTTCATCACACATGCTGCCACGATCAGGTCAGCAGTCAAGGGCAAGAGAGGTGGTTTATAGGACATTTGAACCTGCTTGTTTTTCTTCTCAGCTGGCGACCTCCTCTTAAAAACAGTTCTAGGTTTTAAAGAGCAACTAGCAACTAGGCAAATGTTGCTGGAGAGCACATAGAGTATTTTTTTTAAAACTGGAAAGAGCTAAGTGTTAAATCTATTTTGATGTCTACGCCTACAACTCTAAAGCTAAACCTCTACCTGATGCCTAGTGGGGGGGCACTCTGCATTCCTTCCTCAGAAATATCAAATATAAGGAAATAAAAATAGCTGTTTAAGTTACTTTTGCTACACCGCAGAATTATTCCTCAGAAGTGTTCTCTTTTTCCACACGGCTGAATATCTCATCCATTTTTAACAAAACAGATCAGCCCGTTTCTTACTGCTTCCAAGACATGAAACGAGTCCTCATTAACAAAAAGTCATTACAACAGTTGAAGAATACAATGATGGGAGTTAATGAGGTTCAGTGTACTATTACTCATGTATTATTAGGCAACTATGGTGGTCTGTGGGCTGCAGGTGCTTGCAACTTAATGCCACTGGGTTTCATTTGTTATTGTTCATCCTTGGATTTCATATTCATGCGCTCCAGAATAAGGCCCAGTTGTGTTTTTCACTGCCACTGCCTTGCTGGTTTATCTGATACCTGAGGGGGATTTTTGTTCTAACCAAGTAGCTTTTGGCTCTCCACAACATTCACTCTGCAGATGTCTTGTGTAGTTTTTCTTTTGTTATTTCCTATTCAGCCAAATGAGATGGCATTCTTCAAATACACAAGTCATACAAGGCTGTTTAATATTACATAGCTGCATAAATTGTGCTTTTCTAGTACACTATTAGATGACCCTATGAGAGGAAAATCAAGGGAACAGTTTACCCTGACCGGGTTAGGGTTACCAAGGCCCCACTCTGGAGTCAGGCCTGGGGAGCATGTTTGAGGGAGAACGCCTGGTGACCAGACCATGTGGACCGCCCGGGCGCAGCCCGAAGAGACCACTTTCTGTAGGCCACACACAGGCACACAGTGTATACTGCGGGTGGGACAGTGCTGACTTCAACTAAGGATATAGTTGGGCAGTGGAAGGAGTACTTCATCCTTAGTCCCACTGACCCATCTTCTATAGAGAAAGAAAAGTCTGGAGATGAGGGGGGATGACTCGCATGTCACTTGCAATGAGGTAAATAACTGGTGGCACGGTCCCTGGGGTGGATGTTGTAGGACTATCTTGGTTGAGATGGTTCATCCCTTAGTCGAACCTTGGATTCAGGAGGAAAAATGCAGTTTTTGCCGTGGTCATGGAATGCTGCCCTAGCTCTTTATCCTCACCAGGATATTCAAATGTGTGTGTGTGGGAATTTTGCCCATCCAGTCTACATGAGTTTTGTGGACCTGGAGAAGGCATGTGACCGCATCCCTTTAGTATCTCAGGGTCTTGTTCATGAGTGAGGGAAGAGGGGAGCGGGAGACTGATAGAAAGATTGTGGCTGTGGCAGAAGTGATGCGGACGCTGTACCAGTCCACGGTGAAGAGAGAGCTGAGTGTAAAAGCCAAGCTGTCAGTTTACTAGTTGATCTATGTCCCTACCCTCACAAGCTTTGAGTAGTGACCAAAAGAACAAGATTGCAGATTCAAGTGGTGGAAATTAGCTTTCTCTGAAGGTTGGCTAGCCTCACCCTTAGAGATAAGGTTAAGAGTGCAGTCATTTGAAAGGGGCTCAGAGTACAGCTGCTATGCCTCCACATCAAAAGGAGTCAATTGAGGTGGTTCAGGCATCTGACTAAGATGCCTCCTGGGCACCTCTTGGGTGAGGTGTTCCGGGCATATCCCACTGGGATGGTAGGCCCAGGGGTAGACCCAGAACACGCTGGAGAGATTATATCTCTCGGCTGGCCTGGGAACGCCTCAGTGTTCCCCTAGATAAGCTGGAGGAGGTGGCTGGTGAGAGGGAGATCTGCGTGTCTCTGCTTAGTCTGCTGCCCTCGTGAACCAGCCATGGATAAGGGGAAGAATATGGATGGATAGATGGAAAATACACTATTAGAATTACTAGTTGTTCTTGAAGAGCAATGAAACACACTATGAATACAATGGAACTAAGAGGCTCACTACTGTATCAATACTTAGTGCAACATTTTACAAATTAAATTAATAATTTGCATTTTTTACTCTTAATGGTTACAGTATACCTTATATTTGTAAGACAGATCATGCAAATATTTATGTCTAGTTCTTTTAATATCAAAGCGATTCTCTTACAAACAGGGAAATTGAGCTACGATAAGTATTAAGGAAATAAAAAGTTAATAAAAGAACTGTCAAATTAATCAACAAAAATGGTGAGACTTGCTTTCCAGAACGGCATGCCAGAATTCTCACATCTGATGACCCTATCGACACAACAGTAATGAATCACTGCTGCAATAATTAGTCCTCTTTTATTATTTTTAATTGACAGTACCACTAAAGAGATGACAGGAATCAAATTGGAGAGAGCAAAAAGCTCAAGCCTCCAGACAGACTCAAAATAGCTTCATTATGGTTAGCGGCAAGGGTGGTGGATCTATTTTAGAAGTTGTGGGCATGCATAGAGTTTTGGGAAAGTCGTGGTTTGGTTCGACAGCAAACTACTTAAATGTAAGGGACCTTAAAAGTAAGAGGAAAAGTTTGATACTTAGATATGCAATAATATATTTTAGTGTGGCAAACATCCTTCACACTAAAGAGCAATAAGCCTGATAAATGGGGACAGAAAAATAAAACCTCATCCTTGAGATGCGGTTTTATGATAAAACTACCTTTTATGAAGAGAATCAAAAAAAAAAAATCTAATTGAGTTGGCCAGCCCAAGCTGGACAGTCTCTATTCCCGGTGTGCACAGAGGTGAGAAAACAGACGGCCAAAAATAAATAAATAAGTAGAAATTAAAAAAAGCAATGTGCCTGTGACTTAAATATCTTCTTGGCACATAGACACAGAGTGGACAGACAGTCTGAAAGGCCCTGACTCTGTGCCCGGCAGAGATTCCTCCATTTGTCTTCCCTAATGAATTGACAATCACATTCTCTTCAGCGGTTATGCAGAATTATTGAGCCATCCTCAAACTTGGCTTCTTAAAAATACCGCACACACTGAACTGAATGCACACCTGCACGCAGCTACACACCTTGAGTGCTCAAATTAACATGCGCAAGCAGAGACGCGCACTCATACACATGTATGATCCGCCGAAGCGAAGCGGTGCCTCTGGTAACGACAGGCTGCTGCCGAACAGGTCAATTACTTTCAGTCCAAATGATAATGACATTATCAGACCATTTATTTGTGGTGTGATCCATGTGGCTTCCAATCCATTATGTAGTTTGTCTGCAATTGCATTTTTTGATTGATTCATACCCTGTTCGCTAATTATTCATTACTTCTGAACCACGGCAGGAAGAGGGGAAATGAATAAAATGAAAAATACAAAAATACCTTCTCTGCACAGCTGTTATGCAAAGCTGCTCTTTGCACTTGTTTCAAATTAAATGAGGAGAACTTTGTTTTCTTCTGTGATGAAAATTATCTTTTGATAGAATTTTCTGCTGTTTTAAGATTACAGCTCTGATAGAAGTTCAAAACCACTCCGGTATAATCACCGTGAGTGTTCCCCCAAACTGGAATAACTACACAGAAACAAATCTCCAGCTTGTGCACCTACACTCTGTGAAGAAAACATGCAAACCTGAAGAAACCGAAAATCTACGCACACATATGGAGTCTGGCCATGCAGATTATAAATCAGTGGGAAAACTGTTAAAACCCACGTACAGGCAGTTTTCCTTTTCACTGCTTTTTGTTGCCAAAGCATAGTGGCACCTTGTGATCCAAAAGCATCTAACACTGAAGTGAAAAATAATTATGTAAAACGGACGCATTACAGAATAAGTGTTATTTATAGAACCTTCCGACAAACAATTGCAGTATCATTAACAACTACACGAGCGCTTAAGAAATAACTGGAGCAGGAAAAAATAGTTTATGCATTTGAGTATATTTCTGAATATAAAAGGAGTCTTTTCACTCAAGTGAAGTGAAATACACACTTCACACTTCACACAGTGTATCATCTTTGTGCAGCCCTTATAAACATCCCCAAATCATAAAGAGAGAACACAGGACCTCACTCGATTACGATGCAGTCCCTTCCCCCAAAGAGAAAAAGCAGAACAATAAACATGTTTGTGTCATTTGCAGAGATTACATTGGGATCCCTCGGTAGCTTTACTCATGGTAGCGTCCTCCACTGATGCACAAGCAAACAGGCAGATTTATAAATACTGGCCTGTTAAAAACAGCATCATCCTCCACTGGTGCCAATTCGGGTCCCTTCCCTCTTCCCTCCACCTTCTCGACCCTCGCTGCATCTTCCTCCCTATTCCCTTGTCTCAACCCATTCCCTGAGGTGGATTAACTACAACCACACCTGTGATCATTTCTCATTTGTGAAGCCTCCAGCAGTAGCGGCCCAAAGGGACACCAGGCACAAGCTGACAACATCACAGCTGCGAATTGCTGTTTTGCTGGCTTGGTAAACGCTTTAAAACATACATAGATTAGTTTTTGTCACACAAATACTTATCACATAAACCAGGATGCTGGTGCACAAGTGTGCGCTCAATTAAGCCATGTTTTTTCTTGCTTTGTAAACTTTTAGTAGCTAATGCAGAACATAGTCTCTCAGGAAATACACAAAATACCACAAAAACAAGTGTAGACACAATAAGCCGGTCTGTTTTGTACATTTGTAACTGCTCAAAAATTTGTTTCATGTATGATGATCGCCACTGCAATTAAAAATCAAGGCCGCAACACAGATTAGCTCCCTTTTTGAGACAAAACAAAGCTTGAGCGAAATGCTTAAGTGTCACTTTAGTAGTTAACATCCAGTTGCCTCTTGTTCCAAGTGCTGTTTTAAGGTTAAATATTTGGCTGGTCTTTTAAAAGGAACCCCTGCAAAGTACTTTACACTTACCTGAAGTGTTGGGTGTGTTTTGTCCATATCCCCCCACGTTAGGACCCACACCTGGTCATGTGATTTGTCGTAGAGCATCTTTACTGGAAAAGGGTCTGTTGCTACAGCCTAGAGCGCACAAACACAGTGTGGGAGAAATAAAAAAAATAAATGTGTGAAATTAATAGTCTTTTTAACTGCACAGAAATATAGCTCTTGGTGGTAGAACATGCAAAAGGGCCAAGACAAACATGATTAATAAAAAAAATCTTATAAATTATTAGATTTAAGACCATTTAGAGAATACCTACAAACACCAAGATGATTTAGAATCACATTTTTACTATTATTCAATTCTAAAGTTGTTTTTTTTTAATAGGCCAATGTCCATGATTAAAGGTACCCTGTGGCCTTTTTTTGATCACTGTTTTAATGAGTACAATGTTTTATGGCATTATGGATGCGATGTCTTTCATAATAGTACCATGAGAAGAAAAGAGAACTGTGCCAGCAAAAGGAGTGCAGATAAATAAACACCGAAATGAACAATGTAAATCCTTAAAATTTTGATTTGCAAATGTACTGTTGAGAAGAAAAAATGTTTAGCTCCTAAATCGAAATCTTCATGGCATATTTGATTACTGTGAACTTGAGCAAAGTCTTGCCAACTGCAGTGCATAAATCTGGGCTGAACTGCCTGACCTGTAAGAACCTTTTAGCAACATGTCAGATGCTTTACTCAAATACCACAGACATAAAATAACAGCTATAATCTGATGGAAAAACGTATTCACATAACAGCTATACAGTATAGATGATCTGTGGATTTATGGTCGAACAGCATACTTGCTGACCAAATAATCCACTCGGTAACAAATAAAGTCAACAGAAAACGCTTATCGCACCAGGCCACTGATGGAGTGCTAAGGCGATAGGATGAAGGACTTTAAACACAATTTTGCAGTATTACTGCTGAATACATTTTAGTGAAGGTAACTGAGACACATCAGTTGATGAACCAGAAAGATGAACTTGAAGAGACGGTAAAAAGAAGAGAGAGAAAAGGGCAGATAGAGAGGGAAAAGAGAGAGGTGGGAAAGATTGGGAATATACTAAACCTCGGATCTGCTGCAATGTCAACAACAAGGAATAACACAATCCATTACCCTGCTTCTGGCTGGGTGGACAGGGAGCTGCTGACACCTTCACCAGTGGAGCGAGACCGCAAGCTTTTTGTTCAGTAATGGGAGGGCCAGCCCTCTGTTCTGCACTGGTCAGCCAAGTGTCAACTCAGCATGTGCCTACTGTATGTATAGTATGAGGAGATGTATGTGTGTGTTGATTCCTGCATAATGGGAACAGAGGTAAATCTGGGGTCACGCCTCAATGCAGCAAACTGGGAGGCAGTGGACATGTAAAAGTCCAACATGCTGTAATTGTTATGTTAATGGTGGCATTAAGGACCAACTTGTTCAAACAAATGTTTGTTTTATACAACAAAATCTCAGCATTCTTCTGATTTACCTAAAGAAAAAGATTCTTGTGTTTGCTGGTTTTAAGTTAAAGGAAAAATGACTAATTCTGAAAAGCTGTTTCTTTTTAGGCTTCCAAAACATCCAAAGCTGCTAAGCTCCGATTCGAAGAAAAGATAAGAAGCAAAGGTCAGAGGGTTACAACAGTAAATCCCAATGTGCCAGATACACATTTAAGCATTCTGTTTGTTTTGCTACCATTTTTTTTTTCTATCTTTTTCTCTACAATGATGTTTGATTTTTAGTTGTTTTGTACTTCAGAGTAAATTTCAAAAACTAAACCTAGATAGGTGTTCTAAATGATATAAGCAAAAACCCATCTAATACAGATACAGCCACTCAATTTCTACCCCCAGCCAGCTGACAACCAACTGCCTGCCGGTTTCCGGCCGATTACCAGCTGCTGGCGTATCTACTTTCCACTATGAGCACTCCCCTTCCATTGAATTGCAGAACCAAGAAGTGGCACAAAAACTTTGACTTTTGTATAGTTTCTAAATGTTTTGCTAGCATTTCATGCTGAAATGTTTTCAGCTGCCAAAATATAGTCATTACAAGCTGTTGATGAAATTTAGTCGTTTGTCTTATCTGCTCAAAAACTTTGGACTTTAAAAAAACCTTCAAATCTTTTGATGAAATCTAATAAGCCAGTGACATAAATTAGGTTCACATAAACTTTATTGGCAAACACAATAATTATTTTTTTAAGGCAAACACACAAATAATTATTACTCAAAGTGTGTTTTTGCTTATTGCAAGGACTGGTAGTGGTTAAATTCCACAAATTACAAATGTGATGGATGAATCCTTCTGAAAATCAAAATACAAATGTTAAGTGGAGATCATCTCTACCAGTTTTTTGTAGGTATCCTGTTAAAGTTTTTTTTTAAAGTTTTGATAAAACACAATATGCCAGAACCTGGATCAGATAACCCTGAACCCTCCCTTAGTTATGCTGCATTAGGCCTAGGGTGCTGGGGGGTTCCCATGAAGCACTCAGTGTTTCTTTTCATTCACCTCTTTTTGCTCTGTTTATACCCCCTCTGCATTTAATCACTAGTTATGATTAATCTCTGTCTCTCTTCCACAGCATGTCTTTTGTCCTGTCTCTCTCCCGTAAACCCCAAAAAGTCGTGGCAGATGATTGCCCCTCCCTGAGCCTGGTTCTGCTGGAGGTTTCTTCCTGTTAAAGGGGAGTTTTTCCTTCCCACTGTCACCAAGTGCTTGCTCATAGGGGGTCATTTTGACTGTTGGGTTTTCTCTGTAATTATTGTAGGTCTTGGTGCTATATAAATAAAATTGAATTGAATTGAAATTGAATAAGACTTTCAATACAGTTCATTGGGTTGCATCCAGTGGCTCCACTGGCAGACGGCAGAATTAAAAGATATAGTAAAGGCTGATATATTACACAGCTTTTCTGCTTGTCATTCAAAAAATGCAATTAAACTCCAAACCTAGTGATAACCGTCTAAGCTGGATAGCTGTCAAAGAGCTGAAGAAGTGAAAAACTCCAAAGAAAGTAGGTTTATTTAGTATTTAATCAGAGTCTATGCTTTAGATGATCTCCTGTAGGTCACCTGAGAGTATGTATTGCTAAAACAGAAGTACAAAAGCATATGGGTGCCAAGAGGACCACTTTCATCATTGGGGAAACTAGAATATCTTTAAATTGCTTGAGCAAAGATGCTTGTTTGAGTTTAGAGAAAAAAAAAATGCATTCCAGAATCTTAAATGACAACTTTGTGCCACTGATTTCCTGTGGCCTCAAAAGGAAGCACTATAGTAAGTTTAAGTGACTACACAGAGGTTTTTGCCATCTGGCTTTCTTTTTAATTAGCTGATGTGCCGTTTGTTTTTGGACCCAATGGGAGGCTTAGCTGGCACAGGTCTGACACATCATAGTCAAGGTTAGATCCCTTTGTTGGGAAAGATAACAAATATGCCATTTGCTTGCTTGGAACAGCATGAAAACCATGAAAGCCTGACTTGTTGTGGCTTCTCCACATGTTTACAACCTTCATCCTAGTACCTGTGGGGAATTTTGGATGGGATGATTCAGAAACATATGAAGCCTTTCTAAAACACAGCTTTTCACTATAGTAAGCAAATGATAAAGCACCCAAGAATAAAATCAGCTATATGAGTTCTTCCTTGAATTCTGCTTAAACATCATAGTTTTTTTTTTCTGTGGATGATATTACTATGAAGTCTGATCTAAAACTTCTGAAACTGTTCTTAAAAAAAAAGCAAGACTCAAATTTGATTGAAATTTGCCGCCAGGCACTTTATTCTTGGAACCTTATAAACCAACATTTGCAACATGCAGTGGATCTCCACTGATTTCAAAAGGCAGCCGCTGAAATGGTTTGTCAGGGGAAAAGAGAAAGACACTTCTAGGTAGCAAGCACTTGCAAGCCCGGTAAGCAGGCACACTTTAATGCACCCAAATGTCTTTGCGCAACAGTTCAATTCATTAGTGCTGAATGTTCTCCCTTTGACACCTCAGGACATGAAAGTAGACCTCAACACTAAGAGTATGACCACAGATCATCACCCAGGGCCCGTTGATGGAGATCCTTTAACAAGGTGCTGTTTCTACTCCATGGTGCAAATCACAAATGCGCATCTTCAAGTGGTCACAAAAGCGTTTGTAAACACCTTTCAGACAGGACATGACAACTGTGGTCAAAGGTCACTTGAGCCACAGCACATTGCGATGAATGTCCACATGGCCTGCTGAAATGAGGCAGGTGGCCAACAGCATGTATAAAAGGAAACAGTGAGGAAAAGAAGAGCAAGAGGGAGAGTGAGTGTGTGTGTGTGTGTGTGTGTATGTGTGTGTTGGGGGTGTGTGTGAAGTCCCTGAACTATAAAAATGCAAGTCTGTGTTTGCATGGCAACTTCGAAAGGAAAGTAGAGATGTCTGTTAATTTTAAACATTCTGTTTGCTTGTTTTACAAAAGTTACTGCTCTTTCATTCGTTTGACCTTCCTGATTTTTGTGCAAAATCACACCTCATATTTACAGTAGGACCTCTATTTCATTTTATATAACAGTGACCACAGCTTTGCTGAGCTGGCATAACCCTCTTTACATTGATACTTCTCAGCTGTTGCTTTGAGACCATACTGTAAGACATATAAATATTTTACCAAGGAAATCTTGAGGAGATGCAGATTGATGTTGTACAATCATTCACAGTAGCTTACGTGGTATCAAGGAAAACAGGTCATATTATCACTCCATTTCTATGACTATCCTGTCACTGAGGGTATTTTTATAATTCAGACAATTATTCTCTTGTTTCTTTCATTCAGATAAAGGCCTTTATAATCTTTTGCTTGCAGCTTTGTCTGACTGCCACGCTACAGACACAATATAGACAGATGCCAGAGACGGGTTTGAGGCACAGCAGAGCCACTACACTTATTCTTTTGGGATGTTTCCAAATTAGAGACCTTATGTAAAAAGAAAATCACAGATCAGTGTGTTAGTTCACCTTTGATATTACAATGAATAGATAATTCTTAATTTTCTATTTAAAAACGTGCTCATGCATTTCCTCTGCCTGTATACAAAGCACATTGCAGCCTGCCACCTTTTCTCCTGTTTTAAAAGAAATGACAAATGTGCCTTGAGATAGCAAAAAGAGAAGAAAAAAAAAAGGATGCATTAACCTCCTGCACCCAGAGGCCAGCGAGGGTCTTCAAGAAATAGAGGGGGGAGTAGAAGAGGAGGGATAGGGCGGTAACGTGTTAAAAAGCAGTCGGATGAAGTAAAAAAAGAGAATGCGCAGATGATCAGGTTTCAGTTCACTGTAGGATATGACCTACAAAAACAGATTATTATGCATCAAAACAATAAATTCAAGAAAAAATTAATGCTCAAAACAGTAATACGAGTTTGTATGATTTTGGTCTGGTTTTATGTGAAAGTTTAAAAATAACTTCGCTAAATCAAACTCATATCCAGACCCAAGCAACTGACTATTGATTAGGGTAAAGTTACCGGGGTGAAGTCATCCGTTTGTGATGGCAGCTTTGGATTTTTGATCTTCTCATTTTCTCATCTCAGACTTATGCTCATTTCCCTTTTCTCTTCCACCGCCTTCTCCGTGAGTTAGGCCTATTTTCTTTCATCCTGCACCTCAGTATAAATGATGCTGACCCTGGGAAGGACCCCTGAGGGACTTAATCTCTAAACAGCCGTTACAGGTAAGATAAATGGTAAGGCAGCTAGCACCCACCTGGGCACCATATTGTTTCAAGCTCTTGAAGTGCATTTGACTTATTTTACCTTGCATGTAGCTTCTTACATTGCTTGCAGTTCAGTAGTGTGTTAAATCTGAACTGCGTGTGCCTCACAGTGTGATGTTTGATATATAGTCAAACACTAATTTGAAAGTGTTCACTTTTTTTCTTTTTACTTAAAATATAGTTTAGCTGAGTACAGGCTAAACAAGTGCAGTGAAACTGCATGAGGCAAAATGTTGATGAGTTTATTCAAATAATTTTTGAGCTAGAACATTTTGGATTTCATAGCTTTAAAAAGCAGCTTCATATTTTCAGCCAGTGAATGTCAAGTGTGCTGATTGAATTAAAATCCCATCGCTACTGGTTTGCCAGCTCTATAGCTAGGGAGTTAATCAACAATAACTGTTACTGTTGATTAAAAAAATAATCTGTGGTTCACTCAATATCAAATTTGCCAAACTTGTGACAAAAAACAAACAAAAATCACCAGTTTATACGGAAAAGAGTGTATTAAACAACCGGGTAGCAATTGCTGGATGTTGTGATTGATTTGGTTCCTAGCAGGCTGCCCCAGTCACCACTAGTTTGCATGGAAGATGCCGACTTGTCTGCAAACACTCGCAAACTACACGCCAAGGGGTGGTGAAATTGTGAAGTGTAATGCAAACCAGAAATGAATACCATTCACTTTCAAAGTAAAAGCTGTGCCTTAAGAAATGTGTTGGTTGCAGCGGTAAGGCGTATGCTAGTGACCAACACTATCACAAGGAGGTTTTTGGTGCATCATTCAGATTTATAGAGAAAATCTTCTTGTATAGAAGTGAGGTAGATCTTTTCTATTAGGATATAGCATTATAGGGAAAAAATTAATATCAGATATTTTATTTTAATCTCATTTGAATACTACAGAAACAGTTTTTGTGATCTTGATGTGCAAATTAGTTATGCAGAGCTGACTTAGGCTAGTTGCAACCAAACATACCGGAGCCCAGGCTGAGAGAAGCTCTTTATGGGCCTTATTTTCCTTACATTACCAAGCTTAGATTAGCGTTGGTATCTGTAACAGTTAGCATTAAGGAGCGAATTAAAATGACTTTTTAACATGCTGGATATTTGTCTTTGGTGTGTTGTGACAGGTCTGCCTTAAAACCTGCTCCACCCACCTGCACCACCTTCTGTGCTTGAATATCGACCACCAGCACTCGGCTCTGGAGGGGCTGGGTCACGTAGATGTACTTATCTCTGATGTTGACTGCTGAGGACCACACGCAGTGTTGAGGTGACACCCCCTCACCTTTAGGGCACATCTCCTCCTGGGAAGAACCAACAGAGGAGATGATGAGAGGAAGAGAAGGGCAAGAGAGGAGGGAAAAGGTTGGCAGGATTTACTGGTGTGTTGATGATCAGCACTGTGCTGCATTTTACTCTACTATCCATCCTTGATTACAGATTGGCCAAAAAAAATTCAGAATTAGTTTCCTTTCTTCCCTTTAATTCCAGACAAAAATGCAGGGAGACCAAAGGTGACGGAACATGCAGTTTCATCATTGTCCTTTTATGAAATAATAGAAATGGGGAAAAAATAAAGTGTTTCATTTACACAGCAAAATAGTTCGTTTTGATAGTCAAAACAAAAGCTGAATCTGAAATACAGCAAAGAATTATAAATGAAAACACAAGACAGAAAAAAGTAAGACATAAATCAGTATTTTTTTTGCTTTTATTTAGTCAAATACTTATTTCATCATTGTTTGAAATAGAAAATTAACTATTAATTAGACCAACAATTGCACTTATTAAAATCTGAAAAATATTACAAGATTCATATTTACCGTATTGTGAAGCTCAACAAAGGTGCATATCTTTACTACTGCTTGCTCCTCATTTCAGTTCTACTTCCAGCTCTGACAGCAATGATTGTCTAAATGGCATCAGCAATAGCTATTAGTCATTGTGGATAGGTGATGCCTATTGTGGATAGGTGTTTCTATTCTTCATGTTTAGAAGGCAGACTTTGCAATAATTTGACTCAAATATCGACTGACTCAACATACTTCTCCTGCAGGCCACTGTAGTCCACTGTCTTTGCTGACAAGACAACTTATGCACACACTCTCTCACTTACACTATACTGATGTAATCACTAATGCACACACACAGAGGTTGTGTTCTCAGAGTTACCACCTCCTCTCCGCCTCACCAAAGTGGAGAAACTGCTGTTTATAGCAGGAACTGGCTAACACATGGCCTATTGAGTTTGTATTGATCTCTAATACAATTACAGCCCCCTGTAAAACCCAAATCCCTCTGAAGTACAAGAACTTTTACCATCTAAAGCCCCCTGCTCTGGGAGAAGGATGTTCTCTAGTGGATTAAAAACCCCAGGTATATAGTCTATACACTCTGAAGTCGCGAGCTGTTGACTAATGGACACAAGTAATCCCATTACATTTAGTAAGTTGAAGAGTCATTCGATGACAGTGGGAAGGGATTAGGAGGAAAGATGGCCTTGATTTTGGGGGGAATTTCCCATCATAGTGGAGTAAAATGTTTTAAAAGGTTATTAAAAAAAATTAAATAATCAAAGTTCCTTAAATATAATTTGTTTTTTATAATTTGGCTTGACTGTATATTTACTGGTTATTATTTACTAATATATAAGCATCAATGCTGAACACTATGCGAAGCTAAGCAGAATTTTAAGTCAATGATCACAGTCAATGTCATTGCTTGCCATATTCAATTAGGCAGTTCTAGGTGTTGTCTTTTAAGATCCACCAGATTTCTGTTGACCTGTTTGGGATTAGGATGTTTACTCACTGATCACTTTATTAGGTACGCCTGTTCAGCTGCTCATTAATAAAAATATCTAATCTGCCAGTCATATGAAAGCAACCTAATGCTTTTAGGTATGTAGACATTGTCAAGACAACCTGCTGAAGTTCAAACTGAGCATCAGAATGGGGAAGAAAGGTGATTTAAGTGACTTTGAATGTGGCATGATTGTTGGTGTCAGACAGGCTGGTCTGATTGCTTCAGAAACTGCTGATCCACTGGGATTTTCTCACACAGCCACCTCTAGGGTTTATAGAGAATGGCTGGCAAAAGAAAAAATATCCAGAGAGGAGTTCTCTGGCCAAAAAAGGCTGCGTTGCTGCCAGAGGTCAGAGGACCAAAATCTCTGAGGAATGTTTCCAGCACCTTTTTGAATCTATGCCACGAAGAATTAAGTCAATTCTGAAGGCGACAGGGCGCCCATCTAACTATCAAGCTGTACATAATAAGGTATCTGAGTATTGATTAGCCACAATAGATTTTCAGAAAAATAGAATATTAAATATCTTAATGAAGTCTCGTACATGCAATCCCATAAAAAGCAAAAAGGCAAACATTCCATAAAAACGTGTGGATGTGAATCTAAAACGAACCCTACTCCTGAGTTTCTAGGGGAGTGCTATCAAGTTGATATACGGCCTGGCAAGGGAACGAGATGCAGACAAACCAAGAGACGGCCTGCCCAGATAATTACTGAGACCAGCATACTAGACTATAAGCTAACAAATCAACACAATTCTTGATCACTCTCACTGAATTTGTAAAAGGTTGGATATGAGGAGAAGGTGGGACCCTCTGACAATGTGTGGGGCATAACCAACTTGTATAGTGACTCTACCTAGCTCTATTCAGTCATCATAAGAAGTAAAATAATATAAAATAAAATGAAATTACTTAATTTAATCAGTGTTATTTTGACTGGACTAGAGGGGGATTGAGAGATGGCTTGTGGGTATCCACAGGCTATCCTGATTTACTTCCTTCATTCAATGATCTTGAATTTCAAGGACAAAACCCTCAGATTTTAAAGGATAATTGTATGTTTCTCATCTATGACCACCTGGTACCTTATAGACAATCTTACCTTTTACTAACTGGCAGTGAGATACTTTAGTTTTGTACCATGATATAATAAATGCATGCCACAGCTACTATAAAAACACACACTAAGTGGTGATCTTCTACCTTACCCATAATGTGATTTTAAAAGACATCTGCTCAACAATGACAAACACCACCATCCTGAAATCTATTTAGTGAAATATGGAGGAAGCTTGAAACTCACCTATAGGTTCCTCATTAGCTAATGGGCACTTTTTGTGTGTTTTCCTTTTTATTGAATTTATTCCATTATTAAATTCACATGCACTTACATAGGTAGCGACAATCCTCTCTGTGCGTTTCATGTGTCTGCGTATTTCACATTCACTAGGCTGAAGAACAGTGATGCCCTCATCAGAAAACACGTAGAACATGTTTCCCACACTTAAACCTAAAAAATCCAGACAAGAAGACAGAAAAAAAATATTGTCAAAATTCTTTTAAAATGCAACAAATCCAAATTAAAAATGAAACACTGGCAGACTGAACAAGCCAGAAATTAATTAAGCATAAATCAACCACTAAAACAATTTTTGGCATAAACCTTTCATCGGGTGGCGGTCTAATAAATTTGTTAAGCAGGTGGTTGTGATTGATTTGTCAGACTATTAAGATATTATTTTTGCACAATACTGTGAGGCATAAGGGCACTTGTATTAAAAAATTAAACATATGCAAGCATGCAATGCCGAGTTAAACAATGAGTTAAAAAAATCTTTGCTCACATACAACCCCAACTGTTAATAAGGCAAAAGCATGCATAAAAATCCAAGTGCTTATACTGTATTCTAAACCATTCTCACTTCTTTTAGTCTTATAAACCGTGTATGGTGGCCACGTATATAAAACCAAATTAGATTCGTATTCTATTCTAAACCACAGTGGGTTTTTCAGTGCACTAGTACATCGTACTTGTGGTAATGCTGATGTGGTAATAATATTTACTACATAAATACAGGATGGATTTGTATACGGCTGAAAACCACAAAGCTGTTTTTCTTGCAGCCACCATGCTGGGTCTGTGGTATTATTTGTAGAATACATAAAATCCCTGCTTCTGTGCAATTGTCCCCCCTAGGTGTTCTGGGGGAAAAATTAGCAAGGATGAAACACTTTGGGCATGCATGGGAGGAGAGCAAGACTTTAAGAAAAGTTTTGCTGGGGAGAAAACAACTCTGTGAATCTTCTGGACAACAGGGCAAACGTCTTGGTGAATCACAGCTATCCAGCTGCAGGCCCTCTGCAGGCTACAAAACATGCATGTCACATTTTTTTATTCAAAAGAATGCAAACGTATTTGAGAAGTGTAATGTATTACCTTCTTCTCTCCACAGAATGTTTGCCACTGCAGAATGGACGGTCGAGCAAAAGAAAATGGGGAAGAAAGGAGAGAAAAATTGTTATTTCGACCCAAGAAAATATTTATTTTCAGCAACAAGAGATGAGTCAATCCAAAATATGTTTGACTGTTTAACTCTGGATTGTTCTGTCAAATTGATTTGGGTTTACACCAAATAAAATCCATCCATCCATCCATCCATCCATCCATCCATCCATCCGGAGAAGCCCGGACCACCCTCTTCCTGGCCACCTCCTCCAGCTCATCTGAGGGGACAGCAAGGCATTTCCAAGCCAGCCGAGATATACAATGTCTTCAGCGTGTCCTGCATCAGCCTGGCGTCGCCTCCTGGTAGGACATACCCGGAACACCTCACTCAGGAGGTACTCAAATATGACGCTGGCCAAATGTCCAAACCACCTCAACCAGCTCTTGCTTTAGGGACATATTCTAAATGATATATTCAGGGGTTTTCCTTTATTGAATCATTTTGATGATCCCAAAGAGATTTTAGTCAGACCCAAAGGAAAATCATCAGCATACATACTTATGTACGAAATGGTCATGAATAAGAAGAAAATGCACAGATTTCCGTCAGAACACTTACGGCCTCTACTGTATGCAGATGAATTGTAAATACGCACATGCACTGTCGCTCTCTGAAGGCCATTTCTAAGCCAGAAAAAATACACTGAGATCATCACTTATCCTATGAAAAATTGTTTTAGGAGTTGGCTGCAATGTCAAAATAGGCAATGATAAATTCTTCCTTTTATTGGCCTAGATACTACACTTTGGGCCCCAAACAGTTGTAATTTGCTGCCTTTCATTTGTCACTGACTTCACTGTTTCCCTTGATAGCACCAGCTGAAATGTTTAAATAGATTTAAACACAATTTTATGGACTAACAAAAAGGTCACTCTTAACTGTTTCAGAAGTGCTCACAGAGATAAATGATCCTTCCTAATGGATGGCCATCTCAGAAGCACTTCATGTGGTTGCACTGCTATAAAGGCAAGATTGATGGATAGCAATCTGAGTGAAACGCCTGGCATTCCTTAAGTGGCCTGGTCAAAACTCAGACACCATAAGATATGTGATGAAAGACCTGAAGATGGCATTTCATAGATGCTCCCCAGATTTCACAGATGATGGGGCTTGAGAGTTTCTGATAAGGAAGGAGGGGTTAAAACCAAGAAGGCTCAAAGCTGTAATGCCTGCTGAAGTGGCTTCCCACAAAGTATTGTGTTTAAGGGTCTGAATACGTTTGTAGAATTTAGTTTTTAATAAATGCCCCTCAGCCCATGGCAGCTGGAATAGGCTTCAGCCCCCGCCAAGTGACCCTGAATTGAATAGGTGGAAGAAAATGAATGGATAAACTTTTAATAAATTTACTAAATGTTTTCAGTTGGTCATTATGGTATTTCAAGGAGAGATCAGTGGGAGAAAACAGCAATTTTGTTTATTAGAAATAAAAATCGCAATGCCATAAAGTGCTTGAAAAGCAAAAGAGGTCTAAAAAATTTACAAAGTGATTATACGCTGTATGCGTTCACATAATCCACATAATCATTCATGTGGGTCTCTCACCAACACGAATGATTATTTTGGTATTATGTTTGGTATATTGTTCCTGTTTGTTGATAGTCAAATGGTTACAGGCTCACAGAACTACTCCCCATGAGCACCTCTTTGCTCCTGTGGGTCAATGTCAGGAAAACACACAATAGAGGGACACAAACCTACATACGATTCTGGCACTTTAGCATTTGGCATTTGTGATGTGTCCTATAATATCATTTGTCTCCCATTATTAAAAAGAATGGGCTAAATTAGGAGATTGTCGTGCTCGGCATTCATCTTTTATTTGGGTCTCCCTGTCCCAGCAAACATTTCAATGCTGATTAACCATCGGCTGGCATGCTTGATGACTAATCATGGTTGAAAAATAGTTTCAACCTGAGACTGAAACAACGTTGTGGAGGTTACCACAATGTCAGTTTGAGTTATGTCGTCAAGGTTGCCTAGACGTCAT
This sequence comes from Cichlasoma orientale, assembly GCA_034780415.1. Lineage (NCBI taxonomy): Eukaryota > Metazoa > Chordata > Actinopteri > Cichliformes > Cichlidae > Cichlasoma > Cichlasoma orientale. Next base: position 214,810 of record JAVDPK010000267.1, read on the forward strand.
TGTTAGCCTTTCCAGTCAGATAAAGTTTGCGCTCACCACTTATTTTCTACTATCTCGTTATTGATTGGAATAAATGAAACCAATTATAACAAAAGTTTCTCCATAGGAAGAATCAGAAGAAAGCAAACACTTCACCTGCGGACAAGTGACCGCAAGCAATCCGCAGAAATTGAAGGCAGATGGGAAATGTAAACAATCGATAGCGTGAGCACGGCATCCGCTGCTCATCCGCAAAACAGTCATCGCGGATGGAGCCTGCATTATCCACCATCTCCACGGAAACAATGTCAACGTCCGTCTATGGTTCAGTTTTTGCTGTTGTATGCCACCAGTTTTGACTAGGGAGATGATGTCGGGGTTTCAACCATGTTTGCTGGGGTATCTGGTGTGTCTGGCTATGATAGAGCTAGTGTTATGTCTGATCTCAGTTTTACTGTAAAAGAAGTCTGGCTTTGCAGTGCAGCTGCTGAAATGCAGCTCTTTAGTGTGAACTAAAAAGCTGCATCATATTCCTGCTTAACTGTTGGTCTAATATGAAAACTGGATATGGTTATTTCTCCTTCATTTTTCTACCATCTGAAGGCATAGAGAATCAGCTCACTGTCTGTTGACATAATGCTGTTTCGGTGCTTACTGCACTTTAGGAGATGCAAGCAGCATTTGTTGAAACTGGTCTGCACAGGACAGTTTTTAGCATGTTTATTTTTTAAAATAATACAGTTGTCCACACCTCAGTAAATGATTGTAATTTGCTTGCATTTTACAGTACCTGTGTCCAGAAGCATAATTATGTGGCTAAAGTTGATTTTATTTCATTATACATGACAATCTGACAATCCTTTACAGTCAGGCATATGGCCTGTGTAATTAGGTATCACTATTTTAGCTCTCCTATTCCAGGTTCTTTTTTCTACCATTATAAGGTGCAGCACCTAAAAAAAAAATGTTAAATGTTCTATGCAGCATTGTGCTTTCATGTATGGTGAAGCTCCTGCCTTTCTTTCCTGTCTGACATTCAAAGCGGCAGCAATAGAGACAGTCCATCCAGGTGAAGTGAGATACGGTTGTTACTGAAATTGGAATCAAAAAGCTTTGTGAGCAAGAAGACAATAACAATCGTTCACACAACCTGTCCAAATCTTAAACAAGAAGAAAAGCTTAAAATTTTACTTGGCAACTGGCTTAGGCAGCAGAGTCCTTTTCTTTTACTGTAACATGCAGGTAGTGATCCACATCAGCAGCAGTGGGAGGAGGGCAGGCAAGACGACCAGTGTCTAGTATTGCGCCTGATCTTAGCATTATCAGCATCTCAGTCTATTATTCAGCCTTTTGAAAATTCACAATATTTTCAATAATTTTTTCCATATTATTAAATTCGGTCAATCCGTGAGAATTGTGAGTCAAATCATGGATTGTGAGTAATCGTAATAAAATCTTTTCACCTGATTACCCCCATTCCAGCCCTGCTAGGGTTTTATCTTTGAGTAACTGCTCTCCCTTACAATATTGACTTCTACTTACTCCTTTACTATTAAGACGCCAACATTCAAAAGCACATGTACTCATTTCCTGCTGAAAATGAATGAGTCACCTGCTTTCTGGAAGCATCAATGACAGAGAGATAAGAAATATTAAAGCTGCTGTGTTTCTTTGTTGTTACAGTAAATATTGAACTACAGCTCTGTAGGACTTACGGGTCTTCTTAGCCGAATCCTCAACAAACAGGGACGAGATATCCTCATCCACTCCTACTTCGTTCTTGGCGATGCAGGTGTAGGCTCCCGTGTCCTCATAGCGAACACTGCCAATAAAGAGCTCACTACCATTCGCTAAAGAAGAGAGGGAACAAAATAAAACAGGTGTCACTCTAGCAGTTTGTTGCTGCTTTAATTCAGTCTTAGGCACAGAAAAAAAACCCAAGTATACATAATACTAATGCAAAGCTACACTACAACCTTGCTGGGAGTGTTGAGTTTTTTATATAAAGATTTAAATTTAATCAACAAATTCAATACTTCATTTCCATTTTGTTAAAATTCTGTGGCTGAATCATGAGCATATGCATGGAGCAAGCTGACAGAACACCATAAAGATGAAGGTATCATCTTTATAGGTATCCTCATCTTGATGAAATCAGAGAAAATATAGTCACAGTGTAGCAGCACTACTTTATCAAACTGTCTTCTGGTCTATAACTGGTCTTTGTAGTTGATGAATGTGCTTTTTCAGACTGAGTGCATTTGAATATCAACAAATACAAACATTAAAATAGCACTAAATTAATGTAACATTACATGATTTTCTACTCATTATAATACGACCACCCAGTGTAAGGTTTTTGCCACAGCTGTCCTAAATTAACAGAACTGGTAATTAGCAAACAGTTTTTATGTTGCTTTACTGGTGAATCCATCAGTGTGCACAAGCTGTTTAATCGAAATATTATTAATGCTAAAAATATAATTATTTTTGTTATCCATTAATTTTCAGATTTACTGTTTTGTTAAAAAAAAAGCAGAAAAAATAGTGAAGCAAATTATTATTTTTTGATTAAGATGCCAAATTACAGATATATATATACTTGCATTCGTGAACAGAAACATTAGTTTCAGTGGTTGAATGTTGCACTGAAGAAGAAGAAGAAGAAGAAGAAACAGCCTTTATTGTCCCACAGAGGGGAAATTTGGGTGTAACAGCAGCCGCA
>JAVDPK010000267.1:217613-244662 GCA_034780415.1 Cichlasoma orientale
ATGAGAGTATCTGGCCCTCACAGTGTCTGGCGAGATAAATTCCGGCCCTCGGACAAATGTAGTTGACGACCCCTGCTCTACAAGCTCCTAAATCATGGGGTGCATTTCGTTTTTCACACTACTTCTTCATTTTGGCTTTATTTTTGTTAAATAAATAATGGTATGGTGTAATATGTCATGTGTTGCTGTTCTCTTGAATTTGTATTTAAATAATTTAGAATTTGATACGGACCAGATGATGTGATATGTCCTGACACATGATTGTAATTACAGGCTTTAAAGCAATTAAATTCAGAGTCAAATAATTAGTATGTGAAAGATCAATTTGTATTAAAGAAAAGGGGAAAATAAGAAAACTGGCTGAATTGGTATGAATCATTTTGCTATGTTTGTGCACCTAAATCTGTATGGGTTGGTAAATTCCAGATAGCACAGTGTTTATCTGGTTTTGAAATAAATAGCTTCACTCCATCCTGTCAGGAAGCAGTACGGCAGCAGTGATAACCTTCAGCTCAAAGCCCCTAAAGCAAGGTTGTTACACTGCTGTCTGCAAACCAAATCAAACAGAAACTGCTCCATCAATTCAAACTGGTCGGCTGTGTTTAGATATTTCTGTCAAAGCATCACATGAGGTCAGTCTAAACTTTCAACATTCCGGCTGATTTATCAGTCATCACGTCGTCTGTCAGAAACACCATAATAAGAAAAAAACAAAAAAACACCTGTGAAAGATGGACTAGTTATGAAATTAATCCTGACACCATGAAATTAATTCTGAGGCCATCCTTACTCAACCTGCTGAGATTACGGCCAGGAGACCAAGAAAACACAGAGAAAAATGTTCTGCCTTTGTATGCGAGGGGGAAAATAATATTAATTACAAATTATCGCGATTGCTGTTGATGTCAGTTTTTTAGGGAAATGACTAGGTGAGTCATTAAAGAATATTTTAAAATGGTTTTTAAGTTGTAATTAAAGCCTTTAACTGCTTTAAAGTTTGCCTCTCCAGTGTTAAAGTAAATAGACACCTTTAATGAGCTGAAGATGATAGTCACACATTGCTACTTGGGTTTGGAAGTGCTTATAAGATCCCACTTTAAAGCACTTTCTTTCAACAGCGTTCCTCATTCACTACATCTCCAGCAACGTGTGAAGCTGCTTGATCAGACAGGTGCACGAGGTGTTGCCGTGGTCATTTCTACACGTCGACTAACAGGGACGTGTTAAGTGGCAGAGTTGAATAAATGCATCACTTACATGACATTAACAGATCAGGATCACAGCTTCACATCATAAGACTCCAGCAGACCAGACCTATTACAGAAAAGAGGATCAACAAACTCCGAGCCTAACTATAAACACAAAAGCTGAACAGAGTTGGTTCAATCAATTCTGAGTATGCCGACTCTGACTTAAACCCATGCCTGAGTGGCGAAAGAAGAACATCATTAATGGAGCTCCGATAACACAATTCACCATGACGAGGAAATAATGAGAAGAGCCTCCATTTTAATCCAGTCAACTGATGAATATAAATCCATCACATGTATCAGTGGAAACTGGAAAAAAGAAATATCGATCAAAGAGATAAGACACCGTTTTCTATCGTATTATTTAAACCCAGCAAGACTCATTTAGGTGGAAAATACGTCGAGATTCACACCTTGAATTTTCAGTCATTGTACCTTTCAAAATGTTCCTTGACATCATTTAATGAGTGTATTTCAACATGTCCGCGTATTTCAACATGAAATGTAGTCAGAATGCAATCAAACTGTCTGCAGCCTGCTTTAAAAAAGCCACTTTAAACTATATTTAGTCCTGTTTTAGTCATTTCAGCCTCATTTTCACTCAAATGTTCACATAATCTCCAACTGTGGCAGACACGTTAACATCACCGCGACCGCAACACGACAAACGACTGATTATCGATCAGTGTGTTACGTGTCTAAAGCTTCATATTAGACTAAATGTTTCAGTGCCGGGGAACTGACTGACAACCTGACAGCTGGATTACTGTCCACAGAGTCACAGAGTTAGAAAGATGTAGCCCACTGATTTTCTTCTGAGTCTGTGAGATAATCACTGCCTCCTCTTTTACATTGGCAACTGATTGATTAAAAAAAATATATCTCTGTGTTGTCACTGATATAAATAAAACTAATTGGAGCCAATCATTGGAGTCCATTCTTCAATGCAACATCTCCAGCTAATTTAAAAACCATAAACATAATTTTCACAATGTGTGAGTTTGTTTGTGTAATTTTAGATCAATGTAAATTTTCACTTATAGGAGACAAAATATGCCCATTTATTTGCGCTTGAAGAAAACCAATTAATTGGACTGATCTAAAAGTCTGGCCAAATACACTTTGGAGTGCACTTGAAAAGCATTCAATCCTAGCAAAATGGACTGCACACATGTTTATTTTAACCACAAACATTATTTCTGCCTTCCGTGCGACCCTATAAATCTGTTGGAAAAAAAAAAATCTTCCATGTTCTGTCCTGTTCTCAAATGACCCAGTCAAATTGCATATCCACAGGCAGTGCCTGCTCTGCCCCGGCTGACTGGGGAAGGTTGTCATGACATTAGCTAGTTAATGATTCCTGCATTCCCCCTGTTTCTACCAAAATAGCTCCTATATGTAAGTTAGTAATTGACACTCTGGGGAATTCAGGAGCTCCTCTGATCGATCAGCCTTGCTAACCGAGCTATGGATCGGCTGACAGGGAGGTTTCCTGTATCCAGCTCAGGAGGGATATACATTACAGCATGAGAAAGGGTGAGGCCAAATACAGCAAGGAATAAATACAGAAACAAGGATTTAAAAAACTGAAAAAGTGAATAAAACAAGTGTGAGGAGATTTGAGAGATGAAAGAAAAAAGTAAACACATGTACAAATTAAGCAAAGACATGCAGAAAGATGTGTGAATGTGTGTGTGTAAAACCAGAAGAGAGAAAATCCTGATGCAGAGCACGTAGAAGATCTCCCAGGGAATAACTAATGTGGCAAGCTCAAGAATGCAACTCAGAGAGTTGTCCCCTACTACTTCTATGAGACCACCAAGACATCAAGATGCAAAGCAGAGAAGTAGAACACAATGTCTTTCTTAGAGGATAAGACAGATAACATCCAGATAGTAGATTAGAAGATGGAGTGGTTGAGGTGGCGAGGTGCAGAGCAAAGACAGATGGAAACAGGGTTATAGGGGAGGGAGTGGGATGTGAGGAGACATGTGAGTAGGCCCAGGAAGCAAAAAGTAAGCTGACAGGCACACAGTAAGGATAGTTTTGTTTAGATTACTTTATTTGTGTGTCAGACGATGTCTACGCAGCTATGGATGGGCTGCATGTATACAGGCATTGGCAAATTAAAGGACCAGTGAATATAAAGTGCTAAGTGAGGTGCTGAACCACAACGTGCCACATGAAACACGTCTGTGTGCCTTGGCATTGATTCTATGCGTCTCTGCAGCTCAGTGTACACAGACTGCAGCAATATGCCACAGATAGCACAACAGCATCACTTTAGGGGTTAAGGGATCAATTTTTTTCCCATCACCCATCTGTACCAAACCACTGCTGAAACAACCTCAAAATCTCGGTGTCTCATAAATTCTAAGCATGTATGGATGGATGGAATGATGCATGGATGTATGGATGAATAATTTTTGGAGCTTGTGAACTATTTCAAACTTCAAAAATTTCCAACTAGGAACTCAAACTGTCTAATTTTAACCTCTGTGAAATTAACTTTGGTTATATCACCTTCCAGCACCAATGCAGCTACTGGAGCTAATTCCACCAACTCAAACCAACGCATACAAGCTGCACCACAGTGCATTTTTGAAACATCCAGAAGCATCTCTTCACATTGCTTAAAATGGTACCAGATTTATTTTTTTTGGAAGCCATGCCAAGCTCCACAGAGCAGGCAACGAGGGCAGGAAGGCGAACACCAGAACAGCACTATCCATTGAATATCAAGTTTCAAAATAAAAGACTCCATGCTCTGCTTTTGAAATGCTTTGGTGCATTTTGAAGCTATGCAAAGGACGTAAAAGACATGACATCAAAGACATGCACCAAGCATATTTCTGGAGTTAGTGCCTGCATCCGCCCAAAGATAGCTTTTTTTTTTTTTTTTTTTTTTGCACTAGCAGCATCTATTTTCTAGACAACCCCTTAAATATCAAAATCTTTGACACAAAAATGGTCCCCACACACTGCTGCACTCAAAGAGCCTTTAGATAAAAATAGTTCAACATTTAAATACTTTGGTGCTCATTTTGTTTCTCGCCAAAATAAAGTGGAATGGAATTTACAATATAAATACACACAAGAAGCAATTCACAGTGACGTGGCAACCAGAGACCACAAAAAGTCAATTACAGTTGGCAGCTTCAAGCAACAACTTCAAGCAACTTAAATAGTCATAATAACCGCTGGTGACACAAAGTTCGAGGGGTCCATATTAAACTTTTCTCTACTTTGAGGCAAACGACTGAAGCAATTATTAATTAGTGCAGGGAATGCTATTAATGGACATACAATGCTGTGAAAAAGTATTTCCTCCCTTCTTCATTTCTCAGTCTTTAGCAATTGTCACATGAAAAATGTTTCAGATCATCAAACACATTTTAATATCAGACAAAGATAACCAGAGTACATACTGCAGTTTTAAAATTATGGAAAAAATAACCACCCAAACCTTCCTGGCCCTATGTGCAAAAGTAATTACCCCCTCAACCTAATAACTTACTTTCACTGTGAAGCAATTTTGGTTCATTATTCTTTCCAGAACTGTTTTAATTCAGCCATATTGGAGGGTTTTTCCACATGAACTGCCTGTTTAAGGTCATACCAAAGCATCAGTAGGATTTGGACTCTCCCAAGAATGCCATTTTTGCCCAGTCTCTTTTTTATTGTCGACTCATCAACACTGACCTTAACTGAGGCAACTGGGGCCTGCAGTTCTTTAGATGTTCTGGGTTTTTTATGACCTCCTGGATGAGTTGTCAGTGTGCTCTTGGAGTAATTTTGAGAGGTCGGCCACTCCTGAGAAGGTTCACACTGTTCCAAATTTTCTCTATTTGGGGATAATGGCTCTCACTGTGGTTCGCTGGAGTCCCAAAGCCTTAGTAATGGCTTTGTAACCCTTTCAAGACTGATGGATGTCAATGACTGTTCTTTAGATCGTGGCACCATGTGTTGCTTTTTGAGATCTTTTGGCCAGCTTCAGTTTGTCAGACAAGTCCTGTTTAAGCGATTTCTTGATTCAGCAGGTCTGGCAGTAACCAGGCCTGGGTGTGGCTCACGAAACTCAACTCAGCTTTTCAAAAAATGTGGTTAATCACAGCTAATTCATAATGTAACAATGGGAGGCAATTACTTTTTCACATAGAGCCAGGTAGGTTTGGATAGCTTTTTTTCTTACTCGATTAATCATAATTTAAAAACTGCATTCTGCATTTTGTATAAACTAAGAAAGCAGGAAGGGGGGCAAATACTTTTTCAATGCACTGTACGACGGATGAAGTAAATACTTTAGAGGGTTACCAAGGCAACCAGCGCTTGGAAATTCGATTGCGATCTACTGTCAGCAGCAAAGGGATGTGTCACGAGTGGAACACTTCCTGTGTGGTTGGAGAAACCCGTCCTAGCTGGCAGTTATTTACTACTTTCAGTCCACAATTTCTTGCATTATTCACACAGGAGAAATATAAATGTATTTATTCTCACTCGCATTGCCTCTTCATACCTCAGAAAACCAAATGCTTTCTCTCTCAGTCATTGTTTACAAGTCTTTGTGGCGGGTAATGTGTCACTCATGACAACTATATCGTCCTCTCTTCATGAGTTATGTATGCAAATACATGCACGACACACTTGATTATTCATATTTGACCCTCTTGAAAAAAAAAAATCTTCATTCGAACTCATTTGGTAAATTAAGATTCAGGCATTAATCATTAAGCTCATCGCTTAGTGAAAAGCAGCTGCTAAAGTAAGTGGGCTTGATTTGCCAGCCTTCACACTTCCTACATACTCTTGGCAAAGCTGCCAAACTAGGCGTAGAGGCTTGAAGGATTCAAAGCAACTAAGCACTAAGGTTATTTTTTTTTTTTAAGAGTCAACATGGATTTTCTTAGTAATGGTTGCTATGCAACCATCACAAATCATGACAACAGGCAATCTTAGACCATCGGGTAAGAAAGCACAATAGTTTTTTTGTGTCAAACTGTTTATAAACACAGGTTCCCTGCCGCAAAGTGCACTTCCAATCAGAATGACACATGCTGCCACCTGTTATCTTCTACAGTGTGATTGAGAAAAATGCCTGGAAGCCCTCAGCAATAAATAAACTCATACCTCATGCAGTAACTCTGTAATACGATATCAGTTTAGCAGAGAATCATGAACTTAAACCCTGTTTTGCTTCGTTGACTTTGAAACTGTTATTCTTATTATTCATATTAGCAGTATTAGTAGTGTATCAACTACTATAACAAAACAATTTGCCAAATATGGGAAAAATTAAAACATTTATTTTAAATGCAACCAATAAAAAACTGTCCAAACTTTAAAGAAAACTATATAGTTTGTCCATAATTAAACTATAAAGAAAAATGCATTTATGTAGAGCCATTAAGTAAATCTCCATAACAATAAAATATTTAAGCTAGCCAATAAGGTTCAGTGATGTTTACATTCACGCCCAATAAAACACACAGTACACAGATAAAAAATAAATATGAGCAACACAAGTAATGATTTGCAGAGCATTTTGAACATTAAAATTTTATTTATTTATTTATTTATTCTTATACAATATTCAGTTGCATGGTTTAAACAAACAAAAATCAAGCTTTTTTTTGAGACATGTACACACACACACCTACACACACACACACACACACACTATATATATATGCAGTATGCAATTTTGTATATTCAAATAAAAAATATACCATAAATATATACATAAATAAATAAATAATATTACCATTAATCCGTCCTAATTCATTTGCAACATTGCCCATACAATACACCACAAATAATAAGGAGAGCTATCTCAATAACAACTGTAATAATGTCTTCCAAACGTAATGACACCAGTGGGTTTATGCCGTGCAAGGAGGGAGCCAGGACTCCCACTGGGAGCCCACGGTGCGTACAAATGATCTTGGTGCTTCACTGTGCATTCAGTATGAGGGCTGCTCTCTGCAGGTGGGCTGCAGCTATTAGTAAATACATCCTTTAAAGCACATTGACACACTGAGTTATGTTGTGTATATATATATATATAGATATAACTATGCACACTCAGTCAGTTAATTCTATGCATACACAGTATATCACATCTCTTCCACATACTGTACATGCATACTGCTCATTTAATGTCTCTCATACATGCACACTCTTGATGTTCTGCATATCTTATGTACACACAAGCACTCTGTCTTCCTCTCTCTCACAGAAATTCATGCTTTCTCTTTGGGAGTGCTGGCGTGGTGATTATTCATAGGAGGGAGACTGGGGATGAGCAATCAGTGCCCAGCTCATTAATCACGCTGGATGTGGACCCTTAATCTCCTCCACAGGTATGGAGGAATCCTCCGCTGCCACTCCTCATTGCTTCTCTAAATTCTGCCTTCTCTCTATCTCCCTCTCTTTCTCTCTGCTGCCTTCTCTCTTCCACCCACCTTCTCATTTTCTCTGTGATGCTGTCGTTGCATCTTTGGCTATTTCTATCTGTCTTTGTCTTTTGCAGAGCCTCTCACCTACTCAGTGTCTTTGTGACTCTATGACTGCCTGTCAGTCTTCCCTTCCGTATCACTTCTTCCTTTTCTCAGTGGTTTTAATTTGTCTCTCCATCTTCCCTGTCATTCCAGTTAAAGTGCTTCCTTGCTTGGCCATCTCTCAACTTGCTAGGGAAGCCACGGTGGTGTTTCTTTTCCAGTAGGACCTCTTAACTATGCAGCACACTGGCCTTGTTAGGATTAAAAAAAAAGAACAAGCAAAAAAGTGCATAGTAGAAAAGTGAGTTAGAATTAGCATTTAAAAACAATATGTTTAAAGCTAGTTGGGCAGGAGATCTGTCTCTGCCTGTTTTCTGCATAAGCATTTAAAAACTAGAGCTGAGGATACTTCACAGCAGCAGGACTTCTTTAGTAAACAAATGTTGGCTGTTATGTGTTGGTTGGAAGCTGTACTGTCACTGACAATAAAAATGGGACATTTTATAGTGATTGCATAATAATTTGCCACATTACTACCTCTAGGTTTATTGAAAAAAAAACAACTTTGATTGGCCCTGTCCGACCAAGCTGGACAGGGCCATAGAAGGTCCTTAATGCATCAGCAGGATCGGTACTTTCTCTGTTGTGCAAGGAGGAACTGTAACATCATTGATGGTGGGTTAGTGATGGTCTGGGGAGGCAGATCCATGGCACCCTGACTGCCATTCGGTATCAGGATTAAATCCTTGGACCCACTGTCAGACCCTACACTGGGTCCTGGGTTCCTCCTGGTGCACGACAATGCCCGGTCACATGTAGCGAGAGCAGGCAGTTCCTGGAGGATGAAGGAATTGATACAATTGATTGGCCTCCACGCTTGCCTGACCTAAATCCAATGGAACACCTCTGGGACATTATGTTCCGGTCCATTCGCCTCCACCAGGTTGCATCTGCTGGAGTCCTGGTACAGATCTGGGAGGAGATCCCCCAGGGCACCATTAGGAGCATGCCCTGACATTGTCAGGCATGCATCTGAGCACGTGGGGGCTATACAAACTACTGAGTACCATTTTGAATCTCTGCAATGAGGGTGTCTCTGAATTCAGCCCTCTGTATCATTTTCATTTCCACCAAACGACGTGGCATCCTTTTGTTCCTGACACATTACCCAGTCCATATCAGTATAGATATCCAGCATGATTTTTTATTTCTTTTTTGATTGAGAACTGTGTTCCTTCCTTGCTTCCAAGACATTTAAAGGGAACGGTTGTCTCCCACACATTATTTAACAGCCAATTTTGCAGGAACAGGCTGCTAACCACAGAGTCCATACCAAAGGTGAGCTTAGCCACAAGGGACCTGAGTGCATTGCAAGGCGGCGAGGGATATTCAAAGGACGAAACTTAATAATGAACTACCATCAGTTTGATAATGAAGGACAGAAGTCTCTTTACTGTGTTGTTCCATCCCTGAGGACAGGAGTAACCTGTCAGGAATATAAACAGATTAATTGCCTTTCTGGAGGCTTCATGGACATTTTTACTAAAGGTGGCCTCCGTACACCATAAATCCCAACTTTTAATATATACTATGCATTTTGTTGCTTGTGGGTGGGTTCATCATTTGAGACACTAAGGTTACACCAGTAAGGTAATGTAAGTGGTAAATGATCTGCACTTACACAGCAGCTTTTAACCTAACAGAGATTCTACAAAGCACTTTACAATGAGTTTCTCATTTACCCATGTTCACACTCTCACTACATTTAAGGTGCTCTGCTGCCAGTGGAAGGAACTTGGGTTTGACTGTCTTGTTTGTGGACACTTCAGCACATGGAGGAGCTGGGAATTAAACCGCCAATCACAGAATATGTGGAAAACTTACTCTACTACCTGAGCCACATCCAAACAAGGTCATTGTTAGGACAGGTAAAAATTGTCACACACCAAGTAATGTCTCCGCAGTGCATCAGATTTTTTGTGTGATATCACCCCTGAAGGTCAAAGATATTGCCACTCTTTGCGATCATCACATTGTGTTGACTGAGGTGAAAAGCATTTGTCTTTAAAAGATTCTCTGGAATACACTCCAGTTTATTACATATAGAAAAAAGTCTTATGTTTCAAAATTCCTTGATTGAAAAAAAAAATACGGTAATGTAGAACAAAACATTTTTTAAATTTCAGCCATGATATTACAGAATTAAAGATCCAAACTAATAACAGAGACAAATAACTAAGACAAAGACTAATAAATATCATTGTTGTAGGTGCATGTTTTTTTTATCCACCACATTTGTATTTATTTTTATTTGCAGGCAAACAACATGAAGTGGCTTGCATAACTTCAAGAAGAAAAAAAATATATAAAGAATTAAAACTGTTAAAACACAACTTGGGAAGAAATCTTGTGTGTGCACCATTTAGTTTAATTAAGCTGAGGGCACTTTAAGTTTCAAAGTCCAAAATACTCATCCTGCTCGGAAAGGCTTAATGGAAACAAGCTGACAGTCTGGAGCTAATCTCCCATACTTCATTTGGTCGGATGAGACCCTATTCATTAAAGCTATACTCTCATCTGATAGCGGCATAAGATCTCCGACAATCTGGATAATCTTTCATCTTTATGGAAAGAAGGAAAGTCCCCTCACCCCACTCTCTTTCCCCCCCAGCTATGCCTCTTACTGTAAACCACTGGCAGTTTTCTGACAGGGTTGGCTAAGTGGTCTTTCTCGTTTTAAAGCCTTTCAGCCTTGTGAAGGAGGAGGGTGAGAGAGATTAGTGGCCTGCAGCAGAACTCTGCACTGCAGGAGCCACAGCTTGACCTGACCTGGGGGTCTATCGCAACAGTCGCAGAATGCAGAATGAGATGCACTAAGAGTGCGCTGTGTGAGGCTAGGTGTACGCAAGAACACAGAAAAGTATGTCTTTAAATGTGTATGCATGGTATTATAGAAACTGTGCGTTTTTTTTCTATACAGATGCAAACATTAACCAACAATATCTGTGATTAGAGCTGCAGTATAGAGGAAAGCCAGCCCAATCATTCTCTTTCATGAAGCTCCCATGAGAGCAGATTTTCACAAAAACCGTTCCATATAGATCACTGGACTCTTCGGTTAAGACTAATGAAGGAAAGAGAGCATGCTGAATACTGTATTTAAACAGCTTAGTGTAGATGTCGATTTTTTTTTAGATATGTAGATTTTTGTTCTTCACAAAAAAGGAGACAAAAAAAAGAAAGAACTTAATGAGAATCTACAAAGGAAACATCCAGAAAAAACACCGTTAATTGTCTCTGTTATTTGTCACTCCCCTTTCTCAAACATAGAGGTAGAGCTCATTTATATGCTCCACATTGTTCAGTTTAAATTAATGATGTTTTGCAGTGTGACAAATTGGAAACACTTATCTGGCATTATGCTGCTGCACTTACAACATTTTTAAAAATAAATCTCTAAGCATATAAAAAATAGAAACCAGGTTGCATTCACGAAGTCTGCGTGCATTTGTGTGAATTCCAGTAATTCTCTTTTTACTCGAAGATGTATTCAAATTGTATTATCAGCTGAATGCGTTTGAAAACCGGTAAGGTCCAGTGATCCAAAGTGGGGGTATTGCTTCAGTTGTAGCTGAATTGCTTAACAACACCCTTGAGGTTATCAATTACTTTAAAACACTGGAGCATCCTGTATCCCGGTAAAACATACACCGCAGGCCAACCTCAGTATCATTTCTCACGTGTTGTGAAAAAGCACAATTGCTTCAGAAAATTTACTTACAGTTGTAGAAGTATTTACATCTCAATACAATACCCGGACTTTACATTACTTCATCATATATTCATGTGGCGTAGTCTTAACTGCTTTTTGTGAGTAATGGTCACACCTTGTAAGTGAAAACGTTCACAATAATGATCGGCGTTAGGTTAGGTGTTCTCCAAAATTACCTCTATAAAGAAAAATTACTTTGATCAAACTGACAGAACTATTTTAGCACTGAAAATGTTAATGAAAATACAAGGTTGGATCACGCCTCATTGATTTGTTTTGATAGATTAACCAAGCTGGAAAATGGCAAAGGTTCAGCTCTTTTCAACAAAATAAGTTACAGCTGAGTTGTGACTCCAGAAATAGTGGCAGGATATATTAAGAGAAGGTCAAGTTTCACCTTCATATACACTTTTTAAAATTATCAATCCAGTATTCTGAACATACATGTTCTTTAACATGTTGGCTGTATATATACAGCCAACATATGTCGCTGTGAGCGACAGGGCTGCTGCATTGGATCAGTTACAGCAGGTTGGATGCCTTTCAGAACAGTTTCTTATTCAGATTTCATTTAGCAAAAATGCTTTATAAACTCTGGGTTGATGCGTGCAGACAATATGGAAAGTAACTGAGTTACTTGAGTTGATACTAAAAGACTAGTTTGCTATGATGTCATACAGTCATGTGAAAACTAAATACAAAAATGTAGTTTTCACTAAGGACACCACATGGTTCAGTAGCTTTTACATCCATCTTTATCAGAAATAACTTGAATTTTTTTTATATGACTTTATCAGTCTCTCACATCGTTGCAGAGGGATTTTGGCCCACTCTTCTTTACAATGTTGCTTCAGTTCTTTGAGGTTTGCGGACATTCGTTCATGCACAGCTCTCTTAAGTTCCAGCTGCAGCATTTCAATCAGGTTGAGGCCTGGGGCATTGCCACACCTTGATTCTTTTCTTTTTGGACAAATAGTCTCGCACATGACTCTAGAATTCTTTAGTATACAGCAAAGACCTTTATAGTTGGTATGAGGTGTTTGTGCTGATGTGCTGTGTTTTTGTTTTCATCCAGAGACGCTGTGCATTATGGCCAAACATCTCCACTCTGGTCTCTTCTGGCCAAAGGAAATTGTTCCAGAAGTCTTGTGGTTTGTAACTTTGCGAACCTAAGCTGTGCTACCCATGTTCTTTTTAGAAAGAGACGGCTTTCTCCTGGGAACCCTTCCAAACAAGCCATACTTATTCAGTCTTTTCTCTAATTGTAATGTCATGATCTCTAACATTTAACGTTCTAACTGAGGCCTGCAGAGTCTGAGATGGAGCTCTTGAGCTCTATGCAATTTCTCAAACAATTTACAGTCTGACCTGGGACCATCGTGGCATTATGCAAAAACACTCCTGAATGCTCAAGCAAACTACAAAACTTCAGCTTTAATATAAGTGTTCAGCTTTTCTGATGAGGAAATTATCAGGTGCATTTGATTAGAAGCACCTGGCTTCTACTTACCCCATTAATTCCTAGTATTAGTAATAAATGTGCCCTTGGTTTTTCATAGGCCTGAATAGAGTCCTATGAAAAATTTATTTTTTCATAGTTAAAAACTATCCTCCATTCTAGCAGCTCAATACCATAGAATCAAGAGCCTGTGAAGAATAAAACTACACAGGAGCAATAGCCTTCAGAGTATGTCACTGTTATAAATACTAATGGAAATATTTTTGGCTCTGGTTTAAGGGTTCTTTATTATCTAATGACAAGAGCATGACTTTTCAGAATTATGACTCAATATCTGTAGATTAATGCAGCTCAGTGTTGGCTTAAGTATCACATTTACCGTCAAGACACTCCTTTCACATTTCTTCCAGTTCCAGGAAACCAAAGTAGTTTATGGTAGTAACATAACACAATTAGATTATTTGTTTGGGCTAAATAATTACAGCCTATGCTAAAACCTCTGAATACATACATCAATATATTTATCATGAGTCTCTGAGCTAGAGTTGATGATTTAATAAAAATAATGTTCCTTCATTTAAACTAAATGATCCCCCGTCTTTGCAGCTTGGGGAACACTCAACAGACCAACTGATTGTTAGGGGGAAAAAAGAGAAAAGATTTCACTGGATTTTAATGCATTTTGCTCCAGTGAGGATTTATTCCTCACTCTTCATAAAAATTTCTTCATTCGTGGGATGATCCTTTGATATACAGTGTGCACGGACTGAACCAAGCAGGGGATTGTAGGTGCTTTGTACCTGACTATATTTTCCTCTTTTACACCTTGTAATATAGGCTGATTAATTAGCAGAAAATTGAACTAAATAGGCACTGCAACATGGCGCCATTATAACCACTAACAGTGTTTTTAAAAAGCTGCTGATGAGTTGATGAAGTTGATTAATTGCTCCTTATTTTCCCCTGGAGAACTCCCCCTCTGTCTTTCTCCCTCTCTCTCTACCATGTAATGAATTATGGGAGAATAAATTTTGTCTACAGCATGCGTATGCTGAACTTCAAAATTATTATGGATCCTCCAAGCATGACAGGAGCTTTGGAAATAACTGTGAAAGTTTCAGGCTAAATTCTTGCATGCTTAATGGCTAGACTGTATGTGGGTAGCACACAGGCTGTAGGGTAGAACTGCCTGCTTAAAGTGACATGGGTACCATCCCCAAACATCTTCTGTAAGAATTTGATATCAGGTGACCTTTCTGTTTACAAGAGATGGTATATTAATGTTCCTACTGCTTGTCACATTAAGAATACGAGTAACCAGATGCACATCATGTAGAATGGGTGACAGAACGGGAGCTTTGCCACTGCTCATTCAGACCTGTCTCTTGATGACAGTTTTGTATTGGCAGTCTATTATGAGACAAAGAATGAGTCAAATCTGTCCTTCATCTGGCAATAATCAATGCAGGAGGCATAATTTTTCAAAGTACTGATGCAGGGTACAGAAGTGAGCCACAAATGGTGTCAAATCTCAGAAAGCTCTCATGTAACAGAGATAAACAATTGAGGCAATTATCCCAGGCAGTCCACTGTGATTAGATATCTTTCTCTTACATATCTGTCTTAAGATAAAAGCATTCAACTGGAGAGAATTTGTGCAAACAAACATTTATGTCATGTGTGAAGTGAGGTCTAATTTGCCTAAAATTGTGTGATTATAGATTGCATTGTGATATCTTGGTGCTTTTATCTCTCGGCTGGTGCGGGCCTCCCAAATCGAGCAGGTACTTTTCTACAGCCTACTGCAAGCCTGACTGCCACGGCTCTGTTCTGTGGCATCAAGGAGTCAAACTCAAAAGTTTCTGCATTTCTTTTCTGGATGTCTGATGTGTAGTATATCTGCACTTCAAGGTGTTCCATCTGTGTGTTGCGTGTAACTTGGATTTACCCCGGTACACCAAACCCCTCCCCCCAAAAAACTCCCAAAAAAACAAACCGCATCATCTCGGTATGAAAAAAGCCTCTGAGCTTTAACCCTCAAGGTAGCTCAGCGCATGTTGTTTTAGAAGACTGGGTTGAACGGGAGCTTGTTGCCACAGGAGATACTGTGTACTAACACTCAGCTGGGAGCATGCAACATTGAACTAAACCAGAGAATCATGCCGCACTCTTGAGAATAAAGACTTTGGAGATTTGGGAATACCTGCTCCTCTATCATCAACCTCACTCTTGCACTTTAAAAAGTTTGACTACATAAGCTTTCTGAAGCTGTCAAAGCTGCTCTTTCAAGGCTCACTGAATGAAAACTCTGGCTTTAGAAATACTTCGAAGGCTACTAAATGATATTGGCTGCTGGCTTGAGTGCCATACAGGAAACCTGTAATTCTTTTTAGCAGCTCAGGAAACTTCAGTGTGGCTTTATGAAAACTGAAGGGAAACAAATCGAAACTTCTCTATAAAACAAGAAACTGATGTCAGGTTTAGTCGGTGTTTCCATCACATCGCCTTCTACTCCACCGAACAAGATCGCACATACAGTACAGCACTCTGCAACTGATTTGTCTCAATAAAAAAGGTGAAAACAAAAGATGTTGTTTAATGTCAAACATGAAGCACGGAAAGAAAGCTTTATGTTTTGTTATCACTTGTTGGCTGTATTTCAAGTCAAGGAGTCTTGTAACAATCACATCAGGACAAATTAATCTTGTTTGACTAAAATATGGCCAATATTCTAGGAGACGTAATGATTACGGGGAATTGTGGAGGGAAGGACGGACAGATGCTGGAAGCGCCATCACTGCAAAGCCACGGACACAAGTAAATCAGCTCCCACATTACACTCGGATCCTTAGTCAATTAGATAAACTTAACTACACATGCCTGCTTGTTGTGTGTTGCGGTGTAAAATTTCACAAATTCGAAACTGCAAATAACCATTTGCTGCCAAACTCAAATACCAACCACAGGTACTACTTAACACGTCCCATTCAGGGAGTATGACTCATTCTCTTCCTTCACTGAATGTGTATAAAGACTACATGGACACAAAAGGTAACATACATTTACATCCCTTCTAGTCATACCTTTTGTGTTTCTGCCTTAGCATCTCACTTCTTCTACTACTCCTGTACTCATTTCCATCTCTATAGCCTCCTAATCTTTCCCCCAGTCTGGCCCAAAACCTCATAAATGTGAAATTATGTCTTGCCTACTTGTTTTCTCTGCTCTTTTCTCTCCACCCCCATTCAACTCTTTTATTGCTCCTCACCATGCACCTCTCTCAGCCCACCTCGGTGCTTCTCTAAACCTTGATAAACATGTGCAAACATGCAATTATACATCACCTGCTCTTCTAAATCCTCTCAATCTTCACTGTCCTTCTCTTTTCTTGACACTTCTGGCCTCTTCCCAAATCCTATTTTCTCCTTCCACCCAGGTAAACACATGTAGGCGGGCAGAATCACCAGGTTAACATTTGCATCTTGTTTTGTAACTTATCTATAGCTGTAGTCCTTGTGTTGATCCAAACACAATTTCATCCTTTTGAATATGGGGATACTAAAATGAATAGCCCCTTAGGTATTTGTTTGGGTTTGGGTGTGTGTGTGTGTGTGTGTGATTCAGTTGTTTGGAAATAAGCTTTCAGCTTGAGGCAACCACATCTAGTCACTTGTACTTTAATTCTTTTCCCACTTTACCCCGTTCCACTTTCTTTCATCCCTTTATAAGATCAGAGTGTTTGTTGTCTTGTTTGTCGGGTTCAGCTTAGTGACGTCACTCAGCGCTGGCCTCTGTTCAGCTCCGCCATACATAAAGAGGAGAAAACAACTCTTTTATCAAAACATAACCTTATCATTATGACCACACCATCTGGACCAACTTGATGATAATTTACAGAAACAGATGCTAACCCAAAGAGAGCAACGCTGCCTCTGGGAGCATCTATAGCAAATATTTCTTGCTTTCTTGCACAGAAACATTGTAATAGCGGTGTACCCATAAGCTGAAGGTATCCAGCCATGATGGATTATGTGGTCCTATTCTTACCTTGTTAGGTTGTCTTGTTTTCTGCTACCATATTCTTTTTATATGCAAAAAAAAAAACAAAAAAAAAAACTCTCCTAGTTTTTGCCCTTTTCTGCCGTGTTTATCTCCTTTGTTCTGAGAGAACATTTTCAAAGCTGATGAAGGTGGATGCTTGGGGGGATATTGTTGAGGAGATGAGAGGAGAAAAAAGAGGAAAGACATCACTCCCATGCAGGCAGACACTAACGGGGAGGTAGGCACACACATCCATGAAGATGCACACTTGTTTGAAATTGGAGAAGGGTGTTAAAATAAGAAAAAAGAGGAAGAAGAGGGGGATTGTTCCACCAAAGAAGCTAGAGAAATACCAAATCAATGGAGGCATGATAATGAATTATTTCCTCGCCAGAGTGGGAGTTAGAGGAGAGAGATAAAAGCAGACCACATGCTGTGCCGCTAACAGCCCGGGGGGCTGCTGCCTGTGAATTATGGTGCGCTGAAACACACTTGCTGCCCTCGGGACCCATTGGTTGCAAAAAGAAAGAGAAGAACAAAATAGAAATAAGAAATGGGGATGGGGCAGAAAAGAAATGTCGGGAAGGGTAATAGGTCAAACCAAAACCCCTCAAGGCCCCGCGAAGCGTGGATTTACATCTCTATGGCTAATTAGAGTCATAACGATGAAATTAAAGTGGTGGAAATGAAAGAAGGATAGATGGATGAGGGAAATTGAGAAGCAGGGGCAGAGGCAGTGTCGGATGGGATTATTCAGCATATGTAATTATAAGAGATATTAGATGTCTGGTAGAACTGTGAGTGCGTCACCAATAAGAAGTCATATCTTAATAATTCTTACATGATGTTCTACATGTACTGTGGGATTTTTTTTACGTACATATTTATCCTTCAGTTACAACATTAGCCGCACTTAGAAGGCCCAGATTGCTCAACTACTCTGAGTGGGTTTACAAGTAGATGTGCAATTTGTTCTTTATTCCATTATGTTTAACAAATCCAAACATCAGGCTTCACTCTTTCTCATCAAAGACGTCGTGCTGAGACGCTCAGTTTATCAGCTTGGATTAGAATTGGCATTTACAATTTGAAAAAATATGCGTAGAAAGTATATAACATAAACCTGAACTATACAAATATGGCATATAATAGTTCATATGAAGATTGAAATTCAGCTGCTTGTGGCTGAATATGTTTTTTTTTAATGTATACTTAATGGGCAGACAATGGACTTTAACCTGAGTGACACTTTTTTGGCAATTAATATTTTCTAAAATGTGAAAAACGTATCTGCCAATATTGCAGCTTTATCCATCATCCATGTATGATGTTAACTTACTTTTTGCTGCAATCACTGTTGGAATTTATGTTACGGGTGAACTGACTTTCTTTCAACTTGCCTCATCTTTTACAGTTATTAATTCAATACAATTCCCAAAATTCCAATATCTCTCAGAGAACACCCGGCTGTTTTTTATCCATGTGGAAAGACCAAATGCAATGCAAGTACAAGAGCGCTACAGTAGATTGTTCCAGCTGAGCAACAGTTATAAACACCTCTTGTATTGCATTTAGTTTTATTTGACTGATACCAAAACTTAAATTTGGTTGGCGATACTGCCCCATCTGGGTTTAGGCTGCTGTTCTAAGGTTCCAGAAACGGGTCAAATAAACATTTCCAAAAAACAAAAAAACCCCACCTTGTTTAAATTGGCTGATCTACTCCTCGGGGTCACTTCCTTGTGCATGTCTGGACAGCTTCCTTGCAGTTCTGCCTCCGTGATGCATGCTGGATCTTTAGTTTATCACAAAGATGATCCTTCGGCTTGATTAATTTTGTGAAAATGGATGAAGTTTGTGTGTCCAAACTTTTGACTGGTACTGTAAATCTGGTGAATGGGGCAGACAGTGAGCTAATATCATTTTGGTATGGCTGAAAAACATCCTGCATTTTCAATGTTCTGTGTGCCAGCAATCATGGCACATGCTTCCTTTCAGCCAAATCCTACCCCACACCCTGGGGGATGAATTCATGGTGCACAACTTCACGAATCTAGAAAAAAAAATGAAATCCTGGTCCCACTCCTGACCTGAACTGCTTCTTTTTTCATAAAAACTTGTGGACTCTTCAACTGAAAACTGCTGGTTTATGGCCATAGACTGTGCTCTTACAACCAGCAATAATCCTCTAGACTGAAATTGTTCATTTTAAGTTGACCATGCTTACAGACTGTAAGTACAAGTGGATATAACACAAATTCCAGAGAGTGACCTAAAAATAGCAGCTGTGCAGGAAAAGCACGTGATGATTACCTACTAAAATACTGTACAGCATTAACATCCAATAACTAACAATGTTAAAATAAGACAAAACAACACAAGATAAGTTGAGCTGAATGGTACAAATTTAAATATTAGGGGATGAATTATAAACATTTGTTCCCAGCCCCCACAGTAAATACTGAATTTTTTAATTGCTGTTATTCACTCAAGCTGAATCATTCTAACCATCCAATCTGGTAATTCAGTAATAAAATTCCATTTAAAAAGTATCAGTGAAGATTTTTTTAAGGAATACCTCAGCATTCCTGTGGTGCCGTGAGTGATCCAGATTACCTGTTTCAGTGCTGCCACCGTTTATGTTCCCAGCTTCATATCGAACATTGTGACACAACAATAATATTGATTTTAAAAAGCAGAGAGTTGATAGCAAATAACAGATCCTAAACCGATGCTATTTAGTTTACTGCTTAATTCGTTTTTTTATTCATTTGGCGACTGGTATGGGAACACAAGAGAAGTTGAATATGACAAGTCCATCACACTTCAACAACTGCTGGTAAACAACACTCCAGTAAGTGCAAAATCACTCTATCAAAGTCAGAGATAGATTTTACTCACAGGTACAACAATCAGTGTTTCTATCAAAGCACCGCACAAACAGTATTTATGTCAAGTCTGGCAGATGTTTACAAAGCATGAATGTCTCAGTTGAGAATTTCACTGAAGAGTGCTTCACAGTGCCTGAGATGCTGTGCACATTAAGTGTATTTATAATACCATAAAATAAACTGATGGCCCACTGCCTCTAGTTATCCATGGGGGACATCGCTCACATATTTTTCTTTTTTTTCTCTTTTTTGTTTAGATGCACACAGTATGCTTGTTTTTGTATAAAGGGGCCTCAACAGACACCAGAAGCCTCTTATGTTTCACTGTTGCCTTTCAGTCTGCTCATCACTTCTTCTTCTTTTTGGTATGTGCTTAAGATGTCCACCTGTTTGCAGTGTTTGCACCTAGGGATAATATAGTCCCATATCTCACACCGCACACGTTTAATCCTTAATTGTTGATCGTGCGCAGGGTTCAAATTGCTTACTTTACCTTCCTCTGGCTTTATGTTTCTCTCCTCTTGTTTCCTCTTTGGCTTTACGTTTCCCTCCTCTCCTCTCTTCTCCTCTTCTCCTGGGAATCAGCTTCACTGGGTAAGTGTTGCACTAAATAAATGATTTGGAGATTAAACAGACAACCACAGTTGTCATGGTAACTAACTGGGCATCTCTCGCTTTTGTATTCGGCACACTGCTGGATGACCACTGGCTGTAAGGAGTGGGTCTCTTGGTGCATATGAAATGCATATTTAGATGTGATTACGTGGATGCCTGTAAGGGTGAGGTAATTAAGCAGTCTCAAATATAATTGGTGGCTGGTCACGTGGTGGTGTTCTGGCAAGATGTATAGAAGACGAATTGGCTGAAGATAAAAAATGAAGCTGAACTAATATGTATGAATGTTTTTGTCATATTTAACTTCTGTTTAATTTGAGTGTGTTAATGAAAGCATATATATTTCATGCATTTCAATTTATGCAAAAGGTCTTGCACATTACAATAAGATTCATTTTAACTAATGAATTTTACATTTGTGTGGCAACATTGAATTGTTTGAGTTACAAAGAAAGATCCAAGTAATGTTATACAAATGAGACCCACAGGATGCCACTCACGCCACCCACCTCCAAACACACATACACATGCCTCCACCTCTTATCTTCCTACTTTGTATGCCTTTCAATATCTCACTTGTATCGAGTTAAAATACAAGATGCTGTTAATGCAAAGTTTAACTACAGCAATCGCACTCCGGGGGCAATCTTATTAGAGGTCACATGAAACATGCTAACAATAAAGCCTCAACATGCTTTCATTTTTGCTTAAAATAAATCTTGCATGTAAGATGTATCACCAAAGCCTTGACTGTCCCTTACCTGTTACTGCAGCTACCTGACACTGGGTAATTACCCAGAAATAGAAACGGCACTTGGAAGTCACCAGAAAGGCCCTTATACACACCGGCAATTAGCTTTAAAGGTCCATTGAACAGTAATGAGGCATCAGACACTGGCCAGGGGAAAGGAAAGGAAAGGAAAGGAAAGGAAAGGAAAGGAAAGGAAAGGAAAGGAAAGGAAAGGAAAGGAAAGGACAAAAGTGCAGGTACGTTCTCAGACTCTGAGAGAATGTGTAACCCAGGCAAGTGAGAAAACTGAACTCTGAAAAAACATTAAACAGTAATCATTGTATTTTAACTTGTACCTTTATCTTTCTGTAAACCTAACTGCACATTTTTGTTGCCAAAAGCTAACTCCCCCAACACACACACACACACACACACACACACACACACACACACACACACACACAAATAAGTGAACAGGTAAGGAAAATGCAGTTTAAGTGTAAATGTATCAAAAGTAAGTGTAAAAAGAAAAAAACACACTGGTCCTGTGTAGGATTTGATCTGCAGTGACAATTGACTTACACCTCCTCCAGCCCCCCCCCCCCCCCCACCACCACCACATCCTAACATGAACACTTTTGGTCTTTAAAATTGGAAACACTTAACCTCATGTCCATAGACACAAATCGAACTTCCCTCAGACTCTGTGGCAGGTGTTGTGTACAGGAAAATGGGAAAAAATGTCCAGGAACACGAATCAATAGATTAAATTTCACATTTTTTTTCACAAACCGCTACGAGGCTTCGATGTGAAAGGACTCGAGAGGAATTTGTAAATAGAAATGAAGGAGTGAAGAAAAGACAAGGACTTGATTGAGACAGCATGGACAAGATACAATAAAAAGCAAAGTGTGAAGTAATTTTGTGTGTGTGGGTGCAGGGGAATATTCCAAGACCTTCACTTCAAAGTTACTTTGCTGTTGACAGCTTAGCTAGAGGTCTCTCACTCACATGGCTGTCAGAGAACAGCAGGCTCTCCTTGTAAAACTGACATTTGATCTCAGCAAGATCATTTGTGCAGATTAGGAGCAAACTTGAGTAGCACAGAAGATCAAACCTTGACAGGAGCTACACAAAAATATTATCTTTCAACACGGACATCCATTAAAGCTTTTTCTTTCTGTGCAATCTGTACGCCGTGCAGCATAGAGACTAAACTCAGCAGGACGCATCTGAAAACATCTACCCGGAGGCATGGATAATACAAATAATGTGGAAACAAACTGCTCAGGGATAATAAAATGTTAATTATGATCTTTGAATACGTACCATGTGTACGGGTAAATCGTTTTTGTTGTATTAAATGCAAGCGTCACACAAAAGGACTTAAAAACACAATTCCATGGTTGATTTAAATAGATAAATTTATACATCACGCTTTATGGATATATTTCACAGGTGCCATTCAGCCATATGCACACGGTAAGCTTGTATGAAGTTCTTTCTTCAGCATTTATTTAGCTGGGCTGCACTTTGTCTTTCTTCAGCTGAACAATTATAATCAAATCATTTTCTTTTCTCTGTCGTCACTTTATCTCATTTTTCCTACTGGCTTGAGAGGAGGAAGAGTTTTTTTTTTTCTCTTTTCCCACTAGTACCACTTTACACTCTCTTTCCTCACCTACCCTTCTCAGAATAGCCTATTCCCCATCTGATACTCTCTCCCCTCCCTTCTTTTTTATCCCATCCTCCTCTTCCTCACTCTCTTTTTACCTCTCTGTCTCGACTTTTTTCCTTTGATTAATTAGTCAGCGCTGCCGAGTGGCCCTGCCAGTGCAGCCCAGCATCATGGTATAATTCCACTCTTAGTTGGCGTCACAGAAAACAAATACTCACAGTTGAGGAAGTGCTTAGAGGGGAAGAACTGCATGTGGGAGAAAGACGGAGAAACAATTTGAACAAGAGAAAACCAACCTGGACCTAATTAGAAGCTTTCCAGCTGTGTACTTATGCAAATAGTAAAAAAAATATGGGACCAATGGTTCACCGCACTGCCCCTCAATGACTAATGGCTCTGTTAATGTACAGTTACATCACCTTCAGCTTCAGTAACCTTGACATAAATGCATAAGATACCAAAACACTTCCAGCACTTTCTATTGTAAAGCAAAATGGCAACAAAAACAAAAATCCAATCAGGTGCAACATAGCCACAAACGTCTGAGCCACCAGTGCCACCGCATGGCTGCTTTCTTCTCATCACTTTCCTTTCACTCCTCTGGTCCACTCCTAAGTTTCTTTCTTGATGACCCAGAGTCGCTCATGAAAACTTAAAATAAACAAACAGGCAAGATGAAACAGGAGCAGCGGCACATTTCTGTCCATCACTCTTTATCTTCACTCTGCTGTTTGAATGCTCGTCTGTGCACAGTCTGAAGGATTTCCCAAATCCCCAAAGTTCCCACTTTTCAAGTTTTGGTCCAATAATGCACAATAAATTGGAGGCAATGGTGTATGTGTTCATCCTAGTGTAGGAGTGGAGTGTCAAGCATGGGAGCTTTAAATACTACAGCTTCTGATATAAAATACTGTGTAGTATTATTATGATTATTATTATTGTTGTTGTTGTAATTTATGAGAAAAATAAACACAATTTTGAGGAGCTACACCAGCCTGAATTCACAGAGGAATTTCTAAAATTAACTGGGACATAGAGAATCAAAACATTAACATGTCACAACGACCACATAATATTGTGTTCCAATTAATCCAGCGAATTCTACCTTTCAGTAAAAGGGATACAAAGATTACTAAAGGTGCATTTAGTGACTCCGTGCACTATCCAACCTGTACTGAAAACCAGAGCGGCTGAAATGTCACAATTAAAATTGCAGCGCAGATATCTCAGTCTCCACATTTACCAAAGGTTACTCACCATGATGCACATGCAGTCCACGTATCACCCCAGGACAGCTTTATATACTACACATGTATCCTCATAGGAGCTCTGACCTTGTGCGTCCATGTATATTAGGTCTGCAGGCTACAGATATCTCTCAGTAAGCCTGCTTACTTAACAGTTTCAATTCAAATGCACTGTTGTCTTTTACTGAACATTTAGGTAATGTGAATCACCTTGGCACCGGCATCAGTGGCACATTCCTGCACATTTATTATTATGTAATTACAGTGGTTTTAATTTGGACTCAAAGGTCACATGTACAAGCAACCGACTCCTACAGAATGTTGACATTGTAATAAATGTTAGGAAATAGAAACCCGGTGAAACCCTACACCATTAGGAGGCTACGGAGCTAATTTAAAGCCATTATGCTGTTATCTCTGTCCTGCAATATGCTCTATGGGAAAGAGAATGTTGATTACTCTGTAAAACAGAACAAGAGGTCATTCTTTTTCTGGCTCATCTGAGCAAAACCTCAGAATTATTGGTGTGAACTGCAGAACAGGCAATAGAAAAAAAAAGGCTTTGTACTGAAACACCAACTTGAGTGGTTGCTTGGAAGAAAATGGCAAAAATAGCTATCTCCAATCTTTTAAAGCTTTTTTTCTTTGCCATAAACATTCAATGTTCTTTCTATAGTGATCATCAAAATATTTACTATCAGCTGGCAACGGCCAGTGGGGGGAAAATTCCTCTTTTTAATCTACAATAATGCATCATAGTGAGGACAGCAAATCTCTAAGAGTAATCTTTTAATAAGCTCATAAAAGTAGTCCTACATTTTGATATATTAATACAATATTATAATCTATTAATATAATGAAAAATGTAACGTGACTTTAAAAGCATGAAAACTGTGTCATATGGTTTACTGTCAATATGTGCATGGAGATTTAAGGTGGTAAGCATTTCCAGTTAACCAAGTGTTTTCTATTATGTCTCCTATGTGCCAGTTTGAAAACAGCTGGTGCAGCCTGCAACTGCTAAACTTACTCAAATATGACATGGCAGGAGCTGATGGTCCGTTCTTCATGATCTGAATAAATTCTGGGAAGGATTTCATTGCTAATGTGCTACAGGAGTTATTAAAAGTTTTTTCACACAACACTCTTTTACATCACACATGTTGGCCAAGGTAATTAGCAAAAGGCAAACTTATCTTAGGATGAGAAATCAGAGGGTAATTTGGTTGTTTATGTGCTAATGCTACCCCCAAACACATTTCCTCATGTGTACTGTATAATCAAATGCAGATTGTAACTGATCTCAGAGCCACGAAAACAAAGTAAAGGAAAGCTTGACCAACACTGGTCCCCCGTTAGTCTCCTGTCGAAGACCACAGGCTGATTCACAGTGTGCGCACACAAAAAACTGGAAAAAGAAATGCTCACCTATCAGCTTTCGCAGCTGCAACTTTTGTTACTGGGATATGGACACATTCATCCAGATGACAAAAACTGTAGATGCCAGTGGCACAGAGTCAAAACTAGCTTCTACAGACAAAAGCCAACTGTGGCCTAGGCATGTGTGCTGAGCAGGGGTTTTCCCCTCATGCCCGAGAGGTTTGCTGTTTGTATTTGGGGGCAAAATAATAAGTTATTTGCAGCTTTTGTGTTAGAAACCGTTTGATTTTTTTTTTTTAGTTTTGAGAGATGGTTAAGATAACAACCATTGGAACTATCGTAAAGTCTGGTTGTTCTTGATTGCATCATTGTTTGGCTGTTTTTTGCGCACAGCTGGGTTCTTGGTTTGCGCTTTGGCCTGCTTTTCACATGCTGCATCTCAGTAGGCTTTGCAAATAGCCCCATGTTTGTACTGACTAAATAAGAGCACTGTCTAGCAATCACAAATGTATTTGTGATTGCTGCCTCACATTGGGGAATACATCAGTCAGATTAATCAGCCTTATTCTTTCACTTTAATTATAATTCCATACTCTTGGAGAAAAAAAATAGGCGTTTAAGTGGGATCCACTTAACACAGGTCCCAGTGACAGTTAAGAAAAGCAAAAAGTGGCCAAAAAGAACCCCGCTGGGATTGTAAAAGGTAGAGTAAGGGGGTAAAATCAATAAGAATGTAATCATCTAAGGAGTATTTGCAAAGCACATATTGCTCTCTATTCAATTTGTAATAAAAAAAAACAGATTTAACTGACTGCAGGACAGAGCTTTGCACAGCAGTTTATTTGCTTGGTTTATACATTAAATAAGGCAAAGGCAACATGGGAGGCAAAATAATAAAAATAATAGAAAAACACATTCTATGTTTTATTACAGAACAAGTTCAGAGACTGTGGGAACAACAGTGAAACTGGAGTTGGCTTCTTGGAAAATGGCCAAAGGGTTGTAATTTTTTACATCAAAGCTACAAAAAAGAAGAAAAGCACCAACAGAGGAGAACCACGAAAACTAAAGAAAGACTGCTGAATATGCCTTCCAACCTTGTGCTTTGAGGTATATGATCCCCAAACATGACTAAAGCTCGCATTTAAAATGTTCGCCCGAGATCAAGCATTTGGCTTCACGGAAGAATATCAACCTGGGAAAAATACCTTCTCACATCATTTAGGTTAATTATTTGCGTTCTGTTTTCCAAACTTATGTCCATATTGTAAATGTCCATCCTGCTAAACACACCTGTGATTCCTGGCTTCTTGCTTTTCCACACCGCTCACTAGAGAGAGCTCTGACTGTATCCCAGGAAAACACACACACACACACACACACACACACACACACACACACACACACACACCCCCAAACATGCAAACATGCAAAATTTAACACCATCAGCATCATCCAGAACACCAGATGTGGCGCTCAAACATAATTG
>JAVDPK010000267.1:250821-261278 GCA_034780415.1 Cichlasoma orientale
TAAACCCCCCCCCCCCCCCCCCGCCACTCCAACCCCACCAATCTGATTTACATCTTGTCGTGTACAGTAAGAACAATCCTTTCTTTGCTCAGACTTACTGTGGTCCCATAAGTACAAATACAGAGAGAAACCAAAATATTTAACGGGAAATTATACTGTTGCACATGTTTAAAAGATTAGGGTTTATATATTTAATATTGCACCGCTGTTCCTGGACTTTAAGATGCTAAAGTCAAATGACCTGATGACCTCTTTCCCACTCTAGATACACCTTTTTATCCTTGGAAAGAAAGCGAATGTTACACCTAGAGTGAACCTGGGTGCTGGCGTGAATAGTGCTCTCTTTCTTTGCTGTAGTGAATGTCCTTTGATTCAGTCGTTCTCCTTCTGCTGAGCACAGCAGCTGCAGCAGTGGCAGAGAAATATCTGTCTGTATTACAGTGCATCCACCCCTGACTCTAACACTGTTTTATTGTTCTAGAGGGACTAGGACTCTCTTTATTGCCCGTTTGAAATGTTAGCTGCTTAAGTGAGTGATCCGAAGCTGCTCGCACCATGGACGCTCAATGTCCCGGAGACGGAGCTACTCTCCACTGTTCACAGCATCCTCCAAGCTCTTACTTTATAAATGTCAGGCAGGGGAAAACAAACAGAGAGACAAAGAGCCTGAGAAGAAATTCTCTTTCAAAAGGGAAATTGAAAGCACTGTATTAGAGGACAAAAAGTCATGGATATTTAAAGATGTGATAGCTCTCAAAGGCAAAAAAAGAAAACTGACTATTCATGAAATGGGGAGGGGGGTGAGCAAGAGTATGTAACCAAATACGGTACTGTGCAAAAATCTTGAGTCACCACCAATTTCTTTTTGCTGCAAAAATGGGAACTACAGTAGGTTCAGTGAATTGTTGAAACATGCATAGATACATGGAAATGCAGCATGGAAGGCAACAACAGAGTTTGTACAATTCTAACAAACTTGAAAGTCAATATTTGGTAAGCACCTTATTTTTCAGCACAGCCTGAACTCTCTTAGGCAGCTTTCTTTCTTTAAGTAGTCTTCATCAATAGTTCTCTCAGGCCTCTTGAAGAACATTCAAAGCTCTTCTTTGGATGTTGGCTGCCTTTTGTTTTATTCTCTGCGAAGAATATCCCACACTACTTCAATAATGTTGAGGTCTGGGGAGGCCAATCCATTACTGATAGTGTTCCACTCTGTGTGTTCTCCCATTGAAATTAAACCATTGTCAATCCTACATTTTCCAATATTGAAGGTGGATCAAAATCTGACAGTACTTTTCTGCATTCATAATTACATAAATTCTGACAAGATCCTCGACACCACTGGCTGAAATGCAGCCCCAAAGCATGACAGAGTCTCCATCGTGTTTTTACATAAAGCTGTAGACACTGTTATAACGCTTTTATAACCTCCTCCATACAACAGCTTGAAACAACAGTTTCACTCCATACCTGTTGACCTGTTGCCACTGATTTTCAGCCCATTTCTTGCGTAATTTGGCATACTTCAATCTTTTCTCCTCGTTTCCCTTCCTTAAGAATGGTCTTGACAGCAACCCTTTCATTGAGACCATTTCTGATGAGGTTCCATTAAACAAAAGATGGATCAACCGAATGGCCAGATGCATCTCTCAGGTCCTGTGTCAGGTCTTTGCTGGATTTTTTTTATAAGGACATCATTTTCAGATACTGTTCATCTGCTGTAAATAGTTTTTTAGACAAGCTGGAGGAGGTGGCTGGGGAGAGGGAGGTCTCGGCTTCTCTGCTTGGGCTGCTGCCCCCCACGACCTTTCCCCGGATAAGCAGAAGAAAATGGATTGATGGATGGATTGACGGACGGATGGATGGATGGATGGACAGCACTTCTCCTTTTGTCCTCCATTTGTTCAGCTTCCTCAGGTTTTTAAAGGAAATTATGCTATTGATCAAGGCCATTTAAAATGATGCAAAAAAGTCACGCACCTTGCAAGCAATCTATAAAGAAACAAGAAGCACTGCAAGAGTGCAAAGACATTTTATTAAAGTTCGACCTCATTTGACCTTGAAGAAGAGGCGTCAGAGTCAGAATCAAAGGTCCAAAGCGACGTGATATTTAGAATTTGCATATATTATTTCCTATATGCCTATATGTTATCAATACAAACAATGGCAGTAAGAAACATACAGTCATTTTAAATAGCTCTATATAGCATTATTATTACTATGATCTTCAGATCAATCAATAAGGGGTGGCTCAAGATTTTTGCACTTTGTATTTTTTTTACAACCTTTTTTCATTGCATACATTTTCTAAGGAAACTTAATGACTTTCTAAACCAAAGTTGGTCTAAATTTTGCAAACCATGTAGGAGGTAATATTATAATTCTGTTAAATAACAATACGCATGCCAGAGGGTTTCTCTAGTGACTCGATTGTCAGAAATATATTTTTAAGTTCAATTTTATAGACAACACTTTGTATTTATTTTTAAAGTTGTTTAATCAGTGACACCAAAATAACCAGCAGACTTATTTGCAGGTTTTCTGCATTTATTTTTCACTTTCAATTACCTTTAAATGCCCTTATAGAGTACAATAATATATTACAACTGGGGAAATAACAGTTGGAAGTATCACCTTTCTTGCTTTCTTTATTTCTTAAAAAAATAATAAAATATTTTAAAACACAAAGTGAGCTATTAAAGGCCATGAGAGCTCGTACAATTCTTAAGTGCTGGTCTGCTGTCAAGTGTTAGTCGTCAAAACAGTTTGTGTAGCATTGCAGCTGAGAAATTAAAATGGTCTAAAGCAGTCCTACATTGAGTGCAATTCAGATGTGCATCAATCAAAGAAACAAAAAAAAAAAATTCCTCCTGTACTTATTGGATGAGTTCTTGGCTTTGGCTGAAAGGCAGAGGGAGGGATGGGAAATCCAAGACATCAATCCTTCCGATGATGAAACCTCCCTACAATGCCCTCCAGGATGTAAAACTGCTCTGTGTTAAATTTATGTCTGCCTGACCTCCTCTGGGTGAAATGATGGGATTATTTACTGCCATGCCGTCTGTGTGCCGCTAATATGCAATAGTGATGGACCTCCCTTCCAGATAATTATGGATATGATGGACACTCTTTGCTCCTGAGGGCAGAAAGGTCTACGAGAGCAGAGCCAATCTTGGAGGGGTGACACAAGTCATAGGAGAGCCTCATATTGCATAATCGCTGTTGGCAGCTGTTTAAATCGGCTTACTGTGAGCTCCATAGTCTGTCTAGAATTTCTTCTGTGACTGTTCTAACGAAAGATGCTTAAACCTTTAACTTTCTCCATTTTAATAAGCATCATACTGTCTTTTTAATATTTTATACTTTTTTTATTTAAATTTACAAAATGTTTCACTTTTGTATCACAGGCAGTGCTGCGAAAAACGATACGCCCCCTTTCTGATTTTTTTTATGCATATCTGTCCCACTTACACGTCTCAGATCATCACACATAAGATAACCTGAGTAAATAAAAAATGCAGTTTTTAAATGATGATTTCATTTATTAAGGAAAAAAAGCTATTAAAAACTTACCTGGATATATGTGAAGAAGTAATTGACCCTAAAACTAATAACTGGTTGTGTCACCCTTGGCAACAAGTCATGCATTCGGGATAACTTGGAATGAGTCTTTCATATCACTGTGGAGAAATTTTGGCCTACTCTTCTTTGCAGAATTGTTTTAATTCACCTGCACTGGAGGATTTTCAAACATTAACAGCCTGTTTAAGGTCATGGAAGAGCATCTCAATTGGATTTATATCTGGACTTTGACTATGTAACTCTGAAACCTTCATTTTGTTTTTTTATTTTTAGACATTCAGAGGTGAACTTGCTGGTGTGTTTTGGCTCATTGCAAAACCAAGGTGCGGTTGTTCAGAGCACAAACTGATGGTTGGACATTCTCCTCCAGGATTTTCTGGTAGAGAGCAGAATTCATGGTTCATCAGTGCGCTCTTGGAATCACTCCTGGGAAGGTTCACCACTGTTCCAGCTCCATTTGTGGATAATGGCTCTCACGATGGTTTACTGAGTCCAGAAGCCTTAAAATGGCTTTGTAACCCTTTCCAGACTGATAGATGTCAATGTCTTTGTTTTGGAAACATTCTTGAGTTTCTTTAGATTGTTCATGATGTGTTGCTTTTTGAGATCTTTTAGCCTGCTTCACTTTGTCAGACAGGTTCAATTTAAGTGATTTCTTGATTCAACAGGTCTGCAGTAATCCGACTGGGGTGCAGCTAATGAAATTAAACTCAGCTTTCCAAAAATTTATCAACTTTTTAAAATGGTAAACATCTGTTCCTATATCCCAGGTATACAAACTTGCTACTTCAGTGTTTGTGTAAATATATCCCAGAATATACGTCAAATTTAGACTATTGGTTGTGCAAAACAAACAATTTGAGTATATCTTTGGGTTGTAGGAACTTTTTGTGCAGATCCATGTTTAGTAACAAGACAGCATACATTGAAAGTCACCTCATGACTTCCTGGCTGGATGCTTCAAATGTGAAGCAGCAGCAGGAGGAAATGTTTCCTATACCAGTATATATACAGGCATAGTTCCCTGTCATTCTGATGGGGATGTTAAGTAACACTGGGTTTAAAACTGTAAACACTATATGCATAAATGGGTATGAATGGATTGAATGAAATTAATCCTTTGTTGCAACCAGAAATTCAGTCAGAGATGTACACAAATGATCACAAATCAGGCTGCAACAAGTCTGGTCCACGTCAGCATGAACTAAAGTACAGGACTTAAAAGATATGCTGCTAATATATAGGTGTGATATGGGACTCGATGGCTCAGCGGGTTGGAGCTGTTTTAGGGCATGCAAAACACCAACATCATGTTACTTGAGGACAAATATATTTTGCCTCATTAAATTTATTTAAAAAAATGCTGCATCCATCCATACATGGCAGCTGGAGAAGTTAAAGGAGATGGAGGGAATTTGCTGCAACGTGGGTCAACAGCAACACAGCAGCATGAATGATCAGCGGAGTAAGAGTGTGAGCTGTCACGTTATGAAGACCTTACTGTCTGTGTGAATATGATCAGGGACTGGAGGAGTGAGCTGATAGCATCAGGTTGTACTGTAGGTTGTCACCATGAATCAAATATCACGACTCTTGTTGATTTCTGAATTAATATCCCATATGGGACTGTTTTTGAGAAGCTATTGACGGCGTGAGCAATAATCCTGTATCGAATCAGGAAAAAAGCGGCGATTTATCATTTAAAGACATTTCTTGGCTAATACATAACACGCAGTGATTTTAAAATGATGCCTCTAGATTTCCCGAGTATAGTGAAGCTGTCAGTTTCCCTCACCATACATTTAGCAGAGTGGATCAGTGTGTGCTCAGGAAGCCTTATCAGAGCCCGTGCAGCTTGGCACCTACTAAATGAGAAACCCATCGCAACACCAAAGTTATTGGCAAAGCAGTAAAGGAGAAATAGTACAGTAGCATTCAGTCCCTGCCTGCCTGCCTGTCTGTCTGCAAGCCTGTCATCAGGAACTGACTTCTCAAACTGCACATCAGCACTATACACATCAGCTCTATATCACTTACCCACCACCACCCAGCCCCCCTCCACCTCTGCTATAAGGGACATGCAAAGTTTAGTCCAACAACGGTCTCCCCACTGATTTGTTTTTCCAGCGAAACATGCAAATATGTAGGAAAGTAATTGTTCTCATTATTGGTTTTCTTGCTGCTGATATTTTAATAATTAGTGTTGAGAAAAAAGCCTGCCGAGTCCCCGTTCAAGTGTGGCAGCAGGTACAGCTCTATTGTTAACTTTTTTTTTTCTAAATTCAAGGTTGTGAGACAGTGCTTGATCTGTTCTAATTAGTCAATTAGCAGAGCGTGCACTGGATAGAGGTTACATTTCAATTCAAATATGCTGGTTGTTTATTTTGAGGATATTCAGTTATTATGTCGATAAAAGTATTAATGTGCAAATATAAATACTTTATTAAAACTGTAACTTCAGCTTGTTTTATTAGATATCTTGGAGTTCATAAGTAAGGCTTCATATTGGGCACTGCGTATTGTTCACAGTGACAGCAGCTGCTGAGAGAGCTGGTTTTAAAGCAGCAGAAAGCTAACAGCTGAATCATCATGACTAAAATAATAATAATAATAATAAAAAACACTTAATATGATAACGCTTTGAGCCTTCTTTCATGTCTGTCATCCATTCTGTGCCTTGGTTAAGACTGGGGAACTCGTGCCTCACTTAGTGTCTTCACAGTGTGGACAGATGTGTGGTAGGATTTAATTTTCTTTTAAATGAGTCACTCTTTGCAAATGGGGAAAAAAGTTGACTGACATGAAGGTATTTGGATAAGCAACAATATTACTGATGCTTTTGCATCCCCAGCAGACTCAGTCAGTCATCAGTTTTCCGTTCCCTTCCTTTTTGTGCTGTCACTATATGTGGTTTGTCTTTTAGGGGCCACCTGAGAAAATGCCTGGATAAACAGCCAGACTGTCACTGCAGTTTACGCTGTGATTTCCTGATCAACAATCATATCAATGTGCGGCAGATGAAGAACTGATGTTCTGATAGACGGGCAAACACCTCTGTTAGATACTGACAGGAACTGTGTGCATTTTTTTCCAGCTTTTCCTCAAGAACTTCGATACCTTTGCATTTGCGACATCTGAGTCTCCAAATTGTAAACGGTAAAATGGACTGCTTCTGGCTCTACTCGAGCACTCAGAGTGCTTCATACAACATTTCTCATTCACCCAAGCACTTTTTTTCACATCTAAGTGCTTTCTATCTAAAGTTCACACACAAACACACACACACACACACACACACACACACACACACACACAATCTCACTCCAATGAACACACTGGGAGCTACTCAGGGTTCAGTATCTTGCCCAAGGATACTTTGACATGCAGACGACAGCAGCCAGGAATTGAACCAACAATGTTCCGATTAATAGATGACCTGCTCTACCTCCTGGGCCACAGCCATGAAACATAGTATGTCATAGTATGTATGAATTTGCAAACAATAATGATACCTGTTACTGATTGTGAAAAGTTAACTATTTAACATGTTAAAGTGGTCAGATAAACAGTTTGTATGGTTTCCTGCTTTGGAGATTGGCTATTGGCTCTCCATAACTTGTCCATGATAATTTGACAAAATATGTCCATGCATAATTATTTTGTAGGACCTATAGAACAAATAAAAAAAGGAGTATGCTTAGTACAGTGTCAACA
This sequence comes from Cichlasoma orientale, assembly GCA_034780415.1. Classification (NCBI taxonomy): domain Eukaryota; kingdom Metazoa; phylum Chordata; class Actinopteri; order Cichliformes; family Cichlidae; genus Cichlasoma; species Cichlasoma orientale. The sequence goes on from JAVDPK010000267.1 coordinate 258,118, forward strand.
GCAACAGCGCAAAGAATAATCAGATCCTCGGTGGCACAGAGAGAGAATATAAATACAGTTGCACTTGCACCCTCAGCCCTAGTGGGGCGGATTTAGTCAAAGAAAATAATTACCAAGCCCTTGCTCATGCTAATAGATTGTGACGAGGAACAAGCTTAGGTGTTGATTACATTTTTACCATCCATCCCCCTTTCTCCCCTACACCTGCAGTGTAAGTTACAGTAATCTCAAGGCCTTTCATAGCCCTTGCTGAGGCCTGCAAGCTGCTGCCTGATGATCCCACGAGTATACAGATTTTAAATTGCCTATATGAGGGGGACTGAAGGAAATGGCTGCCTGTGGCTGTATGTGGCCCAACTGAACCCCACTGACAACAGAAAACCCTGAACTAACATTACCCTCCCCAAATACAGCAGTGACCTTGAGGGGAGAGTTTCCACAATCTAGACTGAATGAAGAAAAGTGTTGGCAGTAGACTCAAAGTTATTAAGTAAACAGACTCTTGCTTCTTAACATCTCCATTATTGTTTTATGACTACATTTAGGCTTCAGGGGAGGATGTGTAAGTAGTTCCTGTGTGTATCCTCTGTGCATGGTAATGATTATTAGAACCTTGATTTTTAACTTTAAGGCTCTTTAAGTTTTGTGGTAGTAATAACCCTCTCCTTTAATCCTAACAGACGAGCCATTCAGGCTCCAGGACTCAAACCAAATGACAAATCAAGCAAGTCTGATTTCTGCTACCTAGCAGCATTTGGACAGTCACATCAGTGGATCTCATTACTAAAAAAAAAGTAATCAAAATTAAAGATTGCAAAACTTTTCTTGCACATTTAGGAATAGTTAGTAAATAGTTAAGAAATAACCACGCGCTACATACAACAGAGTCAGTGGCGCATGCAGATGAAACTGCAGGAACTTTCAGGGATAGCTCAAAAGTCAGACTTCAAATGTCTAATGGAATGGGGGAAATAATGAGGATGTGTCATGCCATCTCAGTTTCACTAAGTATGTAGCTGGCAGGTGTGAGTAATTTTCCATGTGCATGTGTAGATCAATGCTGCATAATGCTGACATTTAAAAAACAACAAGAAAGGAAGACGGGCGAGACACGTATGTACAATGAGAACGCTTCTTTTATTCCTTTGCTTCAGCGAAAGAGAAAAAAGGTTAATCCCTTTTATCTGCGTTTTCCTTTCATCTGATTTCTGTCTGTTCATGTATATGCCTTGAGAAGACTTCATCTTTCGTTCTTCTTTCTGTTTCCTCTGTAGGTCATAACTTTCCTTCAGTGGCAAATGCTGAAGTATTTTGTGTGGGAGTCTCTTGACAGGAGATTCAGTCTTTTTTTCCCCCCTTTTTCCATGTAAACGTAGCAGCTTCAGCTCCACACATCAACTAGTGCTGAAAGTGCAATGATGACACTGAACTGTAAAATAATTTATACTTGTACTTTGCCGGACTTTTTTTTTTTTTTTTTTTTTACATAGCTCTTTGTACAAAATACTGACTCTTAAGGGGCATTATTTTGAATTAAATTACTATAAGACATTTCAAACGAAAAAGAAAGTATGTCTCTTTAATTTTAATAAAAAAAAGTCATCGTGCCAACATGCATTCCAAGTGAAAAGCCACAGCTTAAAATAAATTAATTTAATCTCTGATGTTTTCCCAAGAGGCTAGATGAATTGGTTAGCAATATTTGAGCCTCTACAATCACACAGTAGCCATAGCATTTTCATTACCATCAGATGAAGCAAACATAGGGAGCTAATTTCAACTTTTATGACAGCCCTCAATTATAATGAGTATGTTTTCCCCAGAGCTAATGAGAGACAGTGCAATCAGTTCATAACATGTTCATTTATTTTCCTCTTAATAATTACTGTATAGTAATTTGCTTCTTGGTACATAAAGATATTTTGTCCCTTCTTTTCATTCTTTAAGTTCATTGCTAGGTCACTGGAGACAGCTGATTGCATGCGAAGCTAATGCTGTAGGTTAGACATTGTTCAGCCTTTCAGTGACTGGCTTTTACAATAAAAGTTGCAGAAAATAATTGCTGGAGCCATTATCAAATTTGATATATTATTTTACACTAAATTACACACTTCTTTTGTTCTTTGGCAAATTCCAGCAAGTTTTCCTTTACCTTCCTAATAAAATAACGAACTAAATAAATAATGAAAAACATGGTGGAAGCTAACAGCAAAGGGTCTGATGTATACGTGGGTACTGGCAAAGCTTTTTAAAAGTACTGAAAAAATTGGATCGGTGCATCCCACTACGTATTCAACAAATTTACATTACAATTGTTTCATAAACAAGATAATAGCACATTGGATTATCCACAACGTCTTCACAATAAAAGCATCCAGTGTTTAGAAAGCGTTTAATGTGAAGCACCACTAGCAGAAAAGGTTTGGTTTACATTAGTTGTAACATATTAAGGATAAGAGTGACCAGTACAGAAGAAAAACAAATACTGCTACTTGACAAAGTGCTCATGGAAATACAACAAATTCCAAAGCAGTAATACAAGTAGAAGCTACAGAGAGCTAAACATAGAAATGTTTAAAAAGACAACTTCCTGTCCATCCTTTGGGTAAGCTTTTCCTTGTTAAAAAGAGTGTCTTTTATTTATTCATTTTTGTACCATGGAACACTAGGAAACGAGTTTCTTCAAATTAATCATTTTTAATCATATTCTGTGTAATTTCTGGGTAATGGCATATTGTTCTGACTATAATATTTCATGTTCTTTAAGAAATACATCAAACAGAAAAAGAGGTCAATGCATTTGACAAAGCTGTTTGCCCCAAGGTACACTGGCAGAAGTAGACCGATACTGACTCATTAGAGGTTTATAACTGGAGTGCTTCTCTCTGCTAGCAGGTTGAAATAGTGGCACAGTAGGCCATTAAGCAGAAAACAGAACTAATGAAGGAGGAAATTAACAAAACACAAACAAATAACACATGTACTGTATTTCCAAATTCCCTCCCTGGGTTCTGTTGATATGGTTTTCCTGTTTGCACACTGCCTCCTTGGTTCATTATGTAAAGATATCTGGGTCACAGTCATCTGCCACCATTGGTAGCTTGGGTTGTGTGTGTGTGAGTGTACGTGTGTGTGTGTGTGTGTGTGTGGGGGGGGGGGGG
>JAVDPK010000267.1:261288-286132 GCA_034780415.1 Cichlasoma orientale
CCCCCCCCCCCCCCCCCCCCCCCCCCCCCCCCCCCCCCCCCCCCCCCCCCCCCCCCCCCCCCCACCACATTTTATATAGTTAACCATTAACAATGAGGTGACCTGAATAGACTGGGATAGACAGAGTTATTCAGACCTTTCTGACACCAAACTATTTATGGAAATGACCAAAGTGCAAACATAAAACAAGTACATTTATCACTGGGGTTGGGCAGTTAAAAACATATACCCTATTTCAACTCTGTGTCCCCTTAGAGAATGGCTGCTAAAAATGGTGACTTTTAGTCTAGCTATGATATTTCTTCTGTTCCCTAACTGCGCTCTTCATGGATTCGTACAGTATAAAAGACTATCAGGGATGAAGGGCTTTGTGACATGACAATTTTAAAACGGCGGGGAGCTGGTCTTTCACTCGGCAGATTGTCAGCTGGAATGACATGTTTCAAAGCCTGGGATCCACAGCTATTTAAATACCCATTGGCTTTCTGGCCCCTCTGGATCCTGGGCCAAGCCGCCATATCCTTCCCCTCATGCCCAAGACTGTCAGTCACCACAGGCAAACAGGATGAGCTGCCTCTGAGCTCCCATGTGTTGATTTATTTCATGTCGTGTCTTGCAGCTCTCAAATAAATTTCTACTCTAGTTGAGTCATGTGGTGTGTTTTTTTTTTTGTTTTTTTTTTTTTACAGAATACATTATATTTAAGGGGAGAGTGACAGACAAAGAAATAGCTGGTTAACCTTTGTTTGAAATGTGGGACTTTAAGTGCAAGCTTAATGCAACTTATTAGTCATCTTAGGGTGACATTTGTTTTTCACAGTGAATATGAAAAGCAGATTAGTTTGAGGAAAAACTGCTTTAAAGTCACCTGGCAGGTGAGAGACAAACTGTTAGGAGCTCCTTTAAAACAGACACCTCAACTTTCACTGCGGGAGTGACTGAATTAATAAATCAATGCATGTGTTTGTGAATGAATTATGCTAAGAGTCCATAATGTGTTTCAGATATAAAAGAGACGTGAGTCATGTTGAGCTAGTGCCGAGAAACACAATGAAAAAGTATGTGAATATTATTATACTAGGAATATTTAGGCCAGTTGGTCACTTGTACAGTACTGCACAGTACTGTGACACAGTGTACCCTGGAGTACTCCCGCTTGTAGCAATGACGAATTTGAGAGCATAAGAGAAACACAGTTCATCACTGTGCTTTCTTTAATTACCAAAGCCCCTGTGCACAGTGATTTATGGTAGTTAAGATCAGTTTCTTTAGAGAACACCAGCAAAGTTAAAGTGATTAAATTCAGTCATATCAAGATTCTTGTGATTTGACACAATTGCAGATCCTGTATGTTAGAGTACCTCGAACAGGCAACACATGCACAGATAACTGCATAGTCCAGATCCTCGCATTTTCTTGATTTGCTTAGCTACTTGTTTAGACATCGACATTGTTTGGCCATGAGATGACCGATGCCACAGTAATATCTGCACGCTAGGTGTGTAGCTTCTAGCAGCAACTGACTAATTTAACTTCACGCAGAGACTTGAAAAATAGGGAATGAGCTACCCTGGTTCTGTAACAAAAGTAGCAAAATTTGTCTACCAGCAACTCTAAGACTCATTAATTCCATTGTTGTATCTTGTTTTGCAAAAATTAAAATGTAAAAATTACAAAATTCCATTTTAGGAAATGAATTCAGATACTCCATTGTGAGTATGCGTTTTAAGATACCGGTATGTTATTGCCAAGTTTAAAGATGTCTCCTAGAACTCAGGTTCAGTGTTTCATGTTACACAAATGAAACAGTTAATCCAAGAACTGATTCCCAGATTGAAGATTATGATGAAAATAATAATCAGCTGCTGCCTTGTATTATTTATTTGTGTTCACACTACCATCCCTCCCCATATCCTTCATTTCTGCTTTTGTTTTTCCTTTCTTACCTTTTATTTGTCCTTAATTTTTCAATAATTATATATTTTTTCAATCCTTCTTGATCATTTCCTTATTTTACCCCCCCCCCCCTTTTTTTTTTTTTACTTTTTTTTTTTAACTTTAAATACTTGGATATGTTTGGGTTTTACTTTTGTGTTAGCTTTCATGCATTTCATGTAGGGACTTATCTCAGAGTGTTTTCACATTGAGGCACTCATTCTGAAGTGAAAGATCTCTGCACCCGCTTCACCCCTACATGTGGGATAGTTAGCCTTATCTAAGTGTTTGTTTTGCAGTATTATATGACTAGACACACTATGAGTAATTATAAAATAAATCTACTTGTCTTTGAACCTAGAGTATGACTATAGGCATAGAGAATCTGTGAACACAGCTCTCATTAAAAAATGGTCTTTGGCATCGCAGCACTTAAAATAGTAAACAGTGCAGCAGCAGAAGGGAGCTGTCATTGTTTTAGGAGTTCCTTTGGTGTCAGTATACAAAGGCGTAACGGGTAGTTACGGCAAACTCTTCGCTATTTGGAGCTTTCTCTTCATGTGGGATAATTAATCGACAGGGAATAATTAAAGAATAACGAAGTAAGAAAATCCAAGCAATTACTAGCCCAAACAATGGATTAAATGCCATTGTCTCTAAGGGTGGCAGATAGAAGTGCATATCAATAATTATCTAATCAAAAGCTTTAACGAGACAAGTATTAGCTGTGTCTTAAGGTAAAACACTCTTTATTGATTAAAATATCACATCTATTTTAGATGATATATTTAGATAATTTGTGACTAGTAATTGAGTACATGCAATTGGTTCCTCAATTACTACATAAAATTGATCATAGAGGTATTTTCTCTCATTTTATGATGTGAATACACTTTTATCTATCATGCCATGTTATATAAAAATATTAGGAATGGAATGCTGGTGCATTTTTCCCCCTCCTAATTAATCAATTCTCCTGCTATCTTGATACAATTTTAATTAGATACCTAAAATTGCATTAAAATGCAGCTACCAATTTGATCTAATTTCCTATCCTACACAGAGAGACATTTATAGATTATCTTACACTCAGCAGTCACAGGATTCTCTGCAGTTCTAATCAAATTATCCTAGCATTTATGACAGTCTTGTTCCAAAATAAATGTTCATTCCTTGACTTAATTAGGTTCAGCCAAATGACATGATAACACAGGATATTTTTTCTGCTCTGTATCTAATCTTTGGTTAATTATATTAATGTTGTGTCAGGTTAAGGAAATTATTTCTGTCTCTTCCATCAGATTTTAAGTGCCTTAGAAAGATAAAGTCAGGTATTTTAGTATGCTAGATAAATCAAAGCGGTGGAGTTCACAGTTGGAAGGACTTAATACTTGAATATTAGAGTAAGAACTTCTAATATGTGGCAAAGAAAGTGAAAAGTTTTTTAGTTCAACAAAGTGAAAAAATCTTATTACCCAAGATCGCTTAAAATCTTGCTGACACCAGTTAAAATCTAATTGGCAGTACGCTGCCTTGTGAACCACATTTCACTAGAGATGGGAAGTCCGATGTGTAATTTTGTTGCATATCAATTTTGGTTCCTGCTGAGAAGCCTCTCAGATAAGTGGATGTGTTAACAGTTGTACCTAAAGGAAAGCACGGTAACAACACTGATGAAGATATACTTTAGCATAAACTCATCAGTCTGTGCTGCCTGGGCTAAGATGCAGAGCACGCCCCACAATCAGTGCCAGGGATTTCGGACCAGAGCCAATATGTGAATACACGAACGAACACGACCCCACTCTTTAACATAGCCGTGTCAATAAATTACATTTTCTCTGTGATTGAAGTACACAGCATCTTATCATTGTAATCCACATTTCTGAATACTCTTGTGGGAATAATCACCTGCCTCCAGAAGTGGTGCATTTAGATTTCATTTTGTTTGGAATGAGTCCTTGATAGACTCATCAATAGCAGGGGCAGAGAAAGCCATCATGCCTATAAAGACTAAAAGGGTCAAGCTTTATGAACAGAAGAAAGAAAAAGAGTGTCACTGCCAAATTTTAACTAATATTCTGCCAGTTGAGGGTTAAACAGTACTGCATCCTCCACTTCACCATTCAGTAAAGGTAAACTGAGATTTGATGCCATATTATGTTGGAAAGAAGCAAAATCAGCTTATTTATGCAATGCTGAAGGAGTTGTAAAGAAACCATTTAGCATTCTCCTAAACTGAATAGGACAAAAGAAACTATACTTACCAATGTAGAAAATCTTCTCAGAAAACTAATGGGACTGTTCTTATTACCCTATACTGTACCTCGGTAAGGCCTTCATTTACCCTTGGACACCGTTAGGAGTGACTTTGACACCAATTATGGGGTAATAGTCTCAGATCTCAAATCAAAATGTAAATAAACTGAAAAATAAATCTTAAATCTTTGATGGAAAATTTTAGTGCCCTATAGTCTTGAGAATAAGCTTGAGAGGACTGTCTGACCTGACAGTGGTTTGGGGCAATATCGACTGCAAGACTGCCAGATGTTATTAAGACCTCAAAGCAGAAATAGAGCCCGTGCATAGAGCCCAGAGTAAATAAACACATCAAACTACTGGCAACTGCAACTGATTTCACACCAGCTGCCAGCAGCCACTTACCAACTGGTTGCGGAAGACAAATTTTCCCTGCGTCAAATGATCGCCGACCAGTTTCTAGACCGAGGCGTAAGGTAACACCCTGAATCAACTAGCCTGATTAACACTGATGTGTGATACAAAATACCCCTTCTATAATCCACTGTCATTGCAATCTGTCTTCTCAACAAAACGTTTCCACTGTAACCAAAAAAAGGAAGGTTTCTCCCATCAAACAACACTGAAAAGTTGCCAATATTTTTGTCAAGCCTTAAGAATACCACTGTAATAAATACCACTGGCTACAAATCACGTGTTTCATGTGACCTGCAATCATCAAAAATCTTAATTTCAATAAAGTTTGTAGATTAAAGCCTTATCTTTCCACACAACCATGGTTTTTAGTTCATTACAGTACAGATTGGTACAAACAGCACAGCCATACAGATAGCACCAAATAACAGCTTGTTGCATTTATTCATTTTTTTTCTTTCAGCTTCACCTTTTTGAAATCACTGTTGATACGTTCAAGGACACTTGACGAACTAAAAGCTGAAGAATCAAATGCAATGACAGGCTGCAACACAGTTTGCTGTTCTGCCGCACAAATACAACCCTCTGAATCTATAGTGTCCTTGAAGGCATCAACAAGGACAGTTTGTTTACAGTGGGATCAAGGACTGAACCTCTGAGCACCTGTTGTAATTTTCAGCTCCAAACAAAAGTTACAGAGGGAGGATAAACACGTTTGGTTCACGTGTGCTACGAGTAGGCCAAATAATGTATCACAGTGATGATGAGCAGCATTAATGCATTGGAGACAGTAGTGGATAAAACAATGTTTTTTTTTTTTTTTTTTTTTTTTTTAAGGGCTTTACTTTACATGGTCAAAGCAGCAAGGAAAGGTTATAGAAGTTAGACTGCTGGTGTGCATCCCCAGCCAAGCAGGGACATTTTGGGCAATAGAGAGAATGAGAAACAAGATTGTCACAAAAATGTTTAGTTTAAATTCCCTGGACAGAGCAGGAAAAATTGGTTGGTTGCAGGACATAAAGTGTAATAGTCACACTATCTTTAACCAATGCTTTCAAGGTGTCCTTGTGTAAGGCATTTACCCACACACCTGTTCCACTGGAGCTATTTAGTGGATTCAACTGAGATTGTACCGAACACTCCCCAAGGGAGAGTGTAATGCTAAATAAAGGTTAAAAAGAAAAATTGGCCACGTCCAGAGGTGTAAGCCATTTCACATGCAGAAATATAGACATTGCATTTAATGCGCATTCACCCTGTTCGTCATCAACTTCTGCATACCAGTTTGTTTGTTAAACATTATTTTGGATGTATTCCAATGATAAAATACACAACGCTTTTTTTTCCCACTACACCAGGGTTTAATTATCACAACAAAAAGTAAAGATCTCCGCCAATGACTCCAATGCAAGATAATATAAACCAGAATAAATTGACTTTTTAATAAATGTGTAGTCAAAATGCAAATGTACAACAGTGTTTACAGTTTTTGGGATGTGTGCAAGATGAGAGAAAATAAATTAGCTTTTGTTTGTTTGCTTTTGATGGAGTGGCACTTTACTAGATGAGAGACTGTTGGAAATCAGACCAATAAAAACACACACATTCCTTTCACAGCATCTTTCTATTTATCTGTCTCCCACCCACTTGTAATTTCCCCTGCTAAAGCGTGTGTGATTTCTTTCTCCTTGGAGTGCTGCAGTGCTCATCCGTGATTGGGCATTTGCCTGCAACTGCTGAGCTGCTACTGCAGCCACTTCATGATTTAATCAGGAAGAGACACACACTGAATATGTCATTTTTTTTCTCTGTTTGGCCCTCTCCCTTACTCTAGGACCTGAACCCTCGAATCCTTCATACCTCCTTGCCTCCACCCCTATTTCTTCATCTTGTTGCTCCTTTCCTAAATTCCATGTGTGCTTTTGTACTGGGAGGCTTATGACAGAGCCATTCTCTGTTGCTCCTTGTAAATAATTCAAGTTACTCACACAGAAATCACTATACACAGAGTCACACATTCAAATTTATATGCGTGTGCAGCTTGCATGCAAATAAACCAACACACAAACAGAATCTCACACACACTGCTCTAACCCTTAAGGGAATATCACAGATGTCTGGGCACCTGGTGATCCATTCTAAATGCTGCCAGTTGTCATGCCCAAGATTTAATTTGCGGCCCAGGTAAACAGTTTCAATCCCACTTTGTTAGGGAAACTGACATCAATCTTGGGTTAATTGTTTGCTCTTTCCTCAACAGCAACATGTTTAGGGGCCACTTGGGTCTTGAGCTCAGAAACAACAGTTTAAGTACAAACCCCTGAAATATAATACTGAGCTTGCATTTATTTTCTAAACAAAAGCACACTGCATGTCCATTATGTCCCTATGACTCTAGAGAGGCATCTGCCAAATGTCTTGGTCAGTGAAAACTAACTTTAAAATACCAGCTTAGCTATTTTAGCTAAAAGTAAAACTTTTTGGTATTAGCAAATTTTACTCGAGGTATCAAAAGTAAAATCAATCAGTATCTTTTATTAGTATTTTACTGTTACATAAGATGGTTATGGATTCACATTGCTACACATTAATGCAGAGGTTTAAAGATTAAGCTCATTTTAAATACTGAAAATTATTATATTGCACAATATCATATTTTTGCATCATTGCAGAGCTGCAATTACTCTTTTAGCCTAGCACAGCCTAAAAATGGTGAAGCCGTCACATGTTGAACTTGCCTGGTTTATCACAGCTGCCATAACAGGAGATCATGACCCCTGTCCATTATGTGAGTGGTCTCTCTGCAGGCTTTCCTTACCAAAGTTCAGAATGACTCCACATTACATGCTAACTATTCATGACAGATCTTGACCAAGGTGACTATAAAGAGACAACTCATCAGATAAGTCACTATGTAATTTTCCATTTACTTGCCACTGCTACCTCCTAATGTGTCATCACACATATGTGTGCATGTGTGTAAAATTTTGTGAACATTGTAATTGATCTCAGAGGCGCTGAAAGCTGAGCCAATGGCAGCTTAACTAGCAAACATATCTGAAATTTGTCTCCTGCCAGTTTCCCATCAAGGATTACAGGATTACAGAAGCCTTTGTCAATAGGACTCTGAGATGTCCACAAAAATGTCAAAAAGATAGCTGGAATGAATAGTATCCAAGACGCAGTACCCATCTGTATCCATCACTACAAGGTGGATGCAAACAGGTATGTATTATGACATCCAGTACAAGACAGCTGACTCCTCAGGACTTGCCTTACTCTCTGCAAGTAAGTACCCATTTGCCTGTGGGATTCCAAGGTACTTGTGGCTGTCCTCAATGTCTGCAATATCTGTGATGTTGCCTTCTGGTAGTGCAATCAGTTCTGACTATCTTCCCTCTCTTTTTTACCATCCGACCACACTTCTCCAGTTGTTGCTGTAGCAATTCACTGAACGATGTCTCGTTCACTCCTGGCATACAGCTTGATGTCATGTATGTATCTACTGTATAGGTGTTGCACCTCATCAATCTCTCGTTGCGATAGCAGTTTCTTCATTCAGATGTTAGATCAGCCATTTCCAAAGTCAAGAGTGCTGCAGCCCACTTAAAAAACAGAAAATCTCATGGGGCCCACCCAATCTTTAATATTCACTCTAATCAATATACAAGAGAAAGTGATGTATTTCCTTAAAATGTTTAGTCAAAAAACTTAAAAAACACAAGCTGTTAGCTATAAACTGCTAATGCTACCCAATGAACTGTTAAGGCCAATGTGTGACCCACCTACCACTGGGACACTTAAATACAATTTCCTTCAGGATCAATAAAGTATCTATCTATCTATCTATCTATCTACAAGAGCAGTAACTTTAGATCAGAGTAATGAGTAATATCACAAACTAACCACTTCCTATTAACCGTTTTAATTTACTTTACATTTATATGAACATGTCAATGTACATACTTGTGAGTAATTTCAATCTGAATATATGTTATTACTGCAGCCCACCTTGGGAATCACTGTGCAAGATGTTAGGTGTCGAAGAATCTACAGGTCCCTCATCCTCTTCATGTAAACCCTTTCACTGGGGTTACATGTGTAGTATATCTAGTATATCTCTCATTCATAGTCCAAGTTAAGCTTAGGTAACATTAGGGGCCTAGCGTGGGCCCCTTACTGGATGCATGCACCGGTGGGGGATCGAAACCCCACCCTATTGTTCCACACTATTTAGCTGCTATATATAGCTATATATATCCTGCTATCAATTGAACTATCTAGCTATTTAAACTGACAAAGGTAGTAATAAATAAAAATTTACTGAAAAATAACTAATAAAAATCAAACATTGCTTTAGAATTGTGGTTCAGCTGAATTATTAAAAAAAAACACTTTTATTGCACAACTTTTTGAGACAATCACTGCAATTAACTGATTTCTGTAACTCTCAGTAAGACTTCTGGACTTCTTGACAGGCATTTTTTTCCCATTCCTCATGAGCAAACTGCTCCAGTTGTCTCAGGTTTGAAATGTACCTTCTCCAGATTGCACAGTTCAGCTTCTTCCACAAATGCACAATAGCAGGGTTCTCGCCAGAAAATATTTTCAGTGTGTGTGTTTTTTTTGTTTGTTTGTTTGTTTTTTTTTGTTTTTTTTGGAGGGGGGGGGGTAGCATTAGCAAGCAAATGCTAACTAGCTTGCTAATGTTAAACTTTAAATGCCGTGCCTGCTAGCTAATTTTCAGTGATGGTGAACAGTTAGATCGATAGAGCAATAATTCTTTTTTGCTAATGGGCTTGCAGAAATCACGTAAAAAGCAAACAAAAGCATTATAATCCAGGTGTTTCTCAATCCGTTGTCAACATGATCTGTCACATCTGTCACTACAACAGCAGGAGGTGTCATTTTGCTGGGAACTGTAGTTTTTTTCCCCCAAGGCCTTTCACAGCTCTTGAGAATTTATGTTTAATAGGAAGACCAAAATTGTCCTTTGAGCTCCCTTTTTGTCTACTTCCCCCTCGGTTTCACGCTGGTCACCATTTTGCTTTCTATAGCCCCGCAAAATCAAGCATGAACAGGACCGTCACAAGATCGCGCATGCACATTGTGAACGAAACTGGCCGTGCCCGGTGGTAGATTGCAAATTGTGGTGAAATACTATAGTGCAACTGGTGAAATTCTCAGCCCAAAAAAAAAAAAAAGAAATTCTCAGCCCGGCGCAAGACAACCCCAGCATGGCGGAGCGCTGGACAATCAACTGCTGCCTAGAATCCTGAGTAGGATTCAGGGCTCACAGAAGTCCAGTGTTTTGTTCTTAGCCATTCTTTTGGCTGTGTGTTCTGGGTCATTATCCTGTTGGAGGACCTGGCCTACGACTGAGGCAAAGCTTTTTCTGACACTGGGCAGCACATTTCACTGGAGAATCCCTTGATAGTCTTGATTTGTCATTGTACCCTGCACAGTTTCATTAGTTTGTTTTTTAAAATAATTTTGTTGAACCACAATTCAAAAGCGATGTCTTAATGTGTTAATTTTCAGAAAATTTGTATTTATTAATAATTTTGTCAGTTTTAAATTATTTCAGTGACCTTTGCGGGTTTTTCTTTCTTTAAAGGAAGGGTACCAACAATTTTATCCATGTCTGTATGTGCGCGTGTGTGTCTGTGTGCAGATACATGTTCTGAAAAAAAACTTTTTTCAGTCATATCATTTTGAGAAAACAATGTGTAGAATACAATGGAGGGTGGAGTGTGACTCTACAGTTTTATTTGAGTTTGAAAGTCATTTCACCATTGGGACTGGGTGGTGTGACAGCAGGCCTTTGTACTGATGCTAGTGGTGCCAGAACTAAAATTAGATGGTGCCAACACAACAATCATAATCATTAACAAGCAGTATTATTTGCTTTTCAGACTGACCTAAGGAACACATTTTCTTGGACATTTTGAATTTCCTTCATTTTGGTAACTTTAGGCAGGTAAAAACAAGCCATTTGAAGTTGGTGACGCCAAATGATAGTGACTGTAGCAGTCTAAACAAAGTACAGGGAAATAGCTTTCTTCTTGGGTCAATCTTTGGACAGAAAATTGGATGCTTCAGATAAAACCGAATCCAGAATGGTAAATATGTCTTTTCAACTAAAATCTCTATAGCCCACCTCCTGTGAGTTTCCAGTATTTAATCCATGATTGTGTAGAGAGAAATGCACTTTATGAGTAAGCCATGTCTTCTTCAACAGCACAAGTATCTGAATTTTAAATGTACCCATGTGACTGATGAGCTGTATTTATGAAAGCAAGGCTTCCCTCTGAAATTACCATATAATTGCTATAAATATATGTAGATTGATCTGTCTAGGAATCACAGATCTAAGATAATGCTTTTAAGCTTATTTTCCTTTCAAATTTCAAATTCAAGACTGTCAGCTTTTAAAGAAAAAAGAGGAACATGTTAGCCAAGGAGAAACTTACAGGTAGCAATAATTCTAAAAGATAGAATAGAAGAAGACAGTTAGAGACCTTTTTGAAAGTTACTGCTATTCTGAAAAAGGCATCTGCAGAACACAACTGATGTCCATGCAGGGTCAGAATCATAACTGATTCTGGGAAAGTAACCTCCAGTTAACCAAGAGACTATGAATAATATTGAGCGAGAGATTAAAAGGAGCACTTTACATATTATTTTATTATATTCATTTATTTTTGTTTGACACAAATCCCCTTTGGGGGTGGATCAGAAAGGGCATCCAGTGTAAAATCTGCCAAATCAAACATGCACAACTACCCGCTGTGGTGACCGCTTATGACAGCAGCTGAAAGTAGCTTTTTCCCTTTATTTTTGTTTTATTGTGCATCTTTTTTGAGTTCCATGTCATTTTATTATTAGGTTGGAGTTTATTATATTTGTGTTACCCATATCTGCCCATAGACTTTACACATAGTAAAGCATGCAATAAAAACAGTACAAAAAAAAAGTATTTAGTTCACCAAAGGTGAAGACAACCGTTAACAGAAAATTTGAACCTGACTAAACTCATCTGAACTCAGAATGATCAACTAATAAAAGAGCAAAAAAAGGAGCTTTGTACAAGAATGACTTGCTAATATAAAAAGAGTTCAAAGGGACAAGGAGATATGATGTAACTCAAAGATGTGCTGCTTTTTTAAGAGTTTGTAACTATGTAGCCTGCAGTGGAGGATGGAGTGTGACACTCTCTCTCTCTCGCTCTCTCTCTATCTATATATATATAGAGAGTCACTGTCTTCCTTTGTCATTTGTCGTGTCATCCTCGCTCAGGTTTCCTTGTGTTCCCTCGATATTTTCATTCCCTGGCTTTGCTCTCTGATGGATTTTAGAACTTTCTTATCTTTGAACTTATCAGCCTTAATTGTTCGTCTTATGTTCGACTTTTGTCTCCCGAGTTCTGCATAAGCTTGTAGACACAGCAGTCCCTAACAGCTGCTAGTGGTAACAAAAATAAAATTTGATGGTGCCAATACAATAACCATAACCATCAACAAGCATCATTATTTGCTTTTTAGACTGACTTAAGAACAGATTTAATTGGACAGTTTTTGTCACTTGGTTACTTTAGGGAGGTAAAAATCATTGCCATTTGAAACTGGGTGACACCAAATGATAGTAGTGAATCACTGACAACTGCAGCTTTTTTCTTGTTCCAATCTAAACCAAATACATGGAACAAATCTGCAGCACAATTAGCTGACAAGGCTTGCATAACAACAAAAACTAAGGACAACATTAACATATAGAGAATTCCAAGGTTTAATCATTACAACAGAGAGTGCAAGTAAGTTTTTGCTTATATCTAACTTCTTATAATTGGGACAATTACATGTACTTAAAGGTGGACAACTGGATTTTTTTTACAGCTGCCATTCTTTGAATTTAGCCAATATTAGATGATTAAATGGATACATTTGCAAAAGTAGCTTCACTTTTAAAACATCACACACCAAAAGAAACATGACTCTCAAAGTAGCATTAAAGCAAAAAATATTACTGTACCCTGTAACTACATAATGAGCTTTCCTCAGAGCAGTAATTATAATGAAAGCATTTCAAATGTCACATTGGCTATACTGTGGAAATCAAAACCGCAGAAAGTGAGACTGGAAAGAAAATACATGCAGGACGACCATCAAAACGAAATGTCTCTCATTGAAACGTAAGTCATTTTCATTAATAAACCATAATGTGATCCAATCCAAGACACAGCTATAGCAACAAAATGGGACACGACGGTTTCACTACCTAGTGTACACACAGTGTACACACACAGTGTACACACACCTACACACATCTGGACCACAAAGAAACTCAGGTTTAGCACATCAAAGCCACGTCTCAGTGTTTTCATCATGTGGAGAGCCAGCTGCTATCCTATAACACGACCACTGTTACGTTGTACATTGAAAGCACAGACTTTAGATAGGGGAATAATAGGGGGAATATTAAGACACAGTAACCTTCAAAAAGTATCCACCTGAACAAGGCATTTTGATGTAATGTCCAGAGAGAGTTGAGATGTTGAGAGCCCTCCTCTGCTGGAAAGAAAACCTGAAATTTAATCCTCTAACAGCTTTGTTTCTACAGTCCCACTGTCTGAATAAATATGCCCTAACAAAACAAAACAAAACAGTGACTGACCTTGACACTATAACACAGAGGAAGACAAAAATCTTTTCTTAAAATTCAAATAATAATGAGCCTTAAAAAAAAAATTAACAAGTCTGGCAGATTTGCAGCATTGATTTTTAAGAAACCAAATAATTTGCTTGTTCTGAGAGACAGAACAGTCAACAGTTGAGTGTTAGCCAAACAACACCACAACACAACCAATGCATACAACAGCCCTCTGACACACACAAACAAAGACGTCTCTCTCATGCACTTATACAAAGCAAAGGGTATCCAGAATAACTCTTCCCAAATATTACCCCAGTGCTCTATCACATTGCCAGCAGGTGTATCACGATGAACAGTGTTTGCCTGGTTGGAGACCATCATCAGATACCTTAGGAAGTATTCAGAGCTCTGAGAGACCGTGTCCTGGAGTTCCACCTGCTCCATGGGAGGGAACATCCTCAGGCGGAAACCTCCACTGCCTCCTTTTCCGACCAAGCGGAAAACTATTCATCAACTGCTATAATGAGGCTGTAAGTGTGGACCACTGCATGCATGCATGCATGCACGGACGCATGTTCGCGTTCACACACAAACCATATTTCACACATGCAGGTGTAGATAGTCATGGGTACAATTTAATGCAGGACATGGCTGGAGCCACAAATAGGGTGTGTTCACATGTTCACAATAGACACTAATTATCAACATTTGCACTAGTAAAATTGTATGAACTCTTCACGGGATGGTAGTAGAGTAAAAAAAAAAAATTAACTCAAGGAAAGTTTATTTTACACCAGAAACCTATTTTGAAATTTCAAAAATAACCATTTGCTGTATTTACAATGTGTGATGTGTGAGGAAGGAATGAAAAGAGTAGATCAAAAGTAGTAAGTTAGATTAAAAAAAATAAAATCACTAGATTGGTAGACCTAGTGAAGGACCAAAAAATGTGTAACCGTAGGCAAATAAAATTGCCAGAGCAGTTAAAAAAAAATAAATAAATAAATAAGAAAGCAATCAAGATGATAAGAAATATCATTATTTGTTGTGGACATTATTGTAAGACTGCCTCTTCATGCTGTGAGACCTCATGCAACTATTCTCTCACACCTTTTGTATGACAAGAAGCAGTTCATTGGTGGTCCTGAGAGCATTTATGAAGTAGGCCATTGCAGTGTGTGTCCACAATACCCGTTCCAGTAAGAAGAATAGACAGATACAGTAGCAGAGCTTGGCTGATGAGTGGTTACTCATGAACAACAAACATTTTAAAATTTTCAATATTTAAAAAATATTGCGTGACAAAATGCTGCAAATGGTTACCTTTTTTTTTCTATAGTCGACACTCACTGCTCACTCACAAATCCTCCAAATCAGTATTTAATGACAGGCTGCAAAGAGGCTGACAAACACTAAACCTCAAATTGTTGGACTCCTGGAGAGATAAAATAAATATGCTGATGCCACATGTGAAAAAGTGTTGTCCTAATTTGAGACCCACAAAGACAGGGGGGATTCTGAACACTGCCGAGTGCATTGTTGTCGAGTGCTGAGAAATTCCTTATACTCCTGAACCTAAATACAGTCTATTTGATCTATACTATAGAAATGGGGTGGATTTCTCTGACATGTCGTCAGTGCTCTGCACAATTATTTATTCTCCTGCAATGTTTTCTTTTGTTCCCTTCCTATTGTGGCCTTAATAAATTGGCATTTTAAACACGTTGTTTCATACGATAATTTGCCATTTCAGAGGGGAAATTAACATTCCTTACATAATGACAAGTTTGGCCTTTTGCAGTAATTGAGGCTTTGGGGAGGGTAATGGAGTAAAAAAAAGTGTGAGGAAGTCCCCATTGACATAAGAGCATTTAGGCTTGTCTTTTTATGAATTGCAAAAATGTAAATAAATATTGTTATGAGAACCTAGCAGTTATTGTGTGACCATATTTTTTGTAAGGTTATTCAGTCCACATAAATTGATATTGCTAAATCTGTGGTTTACAGGCTGTCATTTACACACAGCTGTCTTATGTCCCACTACAGCATTTCAGTCAGGTTGAATCTTTAGCCGCTGCAACACCTTGAACCTTTTGTTTTTCAGCTGTTCTGTTGTATATTTGCTGCACTGCTTGGGGGGTTACTGTAGTTTGTTTGCAATTTCTCTGAGCATTGCACCGTGTGTCTTTGGGGTGAATTTGTTGGGACGTCCACTCCTGGGAAGACTGTTGTATTGTGTTAACACACACCTGAATGCTCTGGACTATCAAACTGCCCAAATTTCTGCTTTTAAAGAGGTGGTCACACTTGACGATGATCAAATAATCAAGTGCATGTGTTTAGCAGCAGCAGGCTGCTATTTAACTTCTTAATTCCAGTGGAAGCAGCATGGAGGTACTTGGCTTTTCACAGGATTGCATAGAGACATGTAAAAACCTCTTCACATGACTGTATAATCAATACACTGAGGCCTTGAAGATATCTTCATCACTTCTTCATCACTTCTCTTTACACCAGCTGCCATTCTTCTGTCATGTATTAGTTGTTAGCATGACTTTAAGAACACATTAATGGACAATAATGTACTCTTTGTGATTCATATTATAAATATAATTTGATGCTATGCCCATAGTCTCTTTTAGAAAAAACAGAATAATAATAATTCAGGAAAGTGTGGCCTATCTTGTACATTATTTCATAATTCACATTCCTGTCAGGGATTTTTCATACATCTATTGATCTGTCTGCAAGAAACATAGCACCAGCAAATTTTCTGCTAAATTGATTAAATTCTCATGTCGATCATCCCCTATTTTGAGACTTGGAGCCGTCTCGCAGTGTCACAGCCTGGAGGTGGACAAAGACAAAATTTTTATTCTTCATTTAATAATTTTCATTTAAAATAGTTTTTAATGGGCAGAGTCATAGAACTTTGTACCTCTAAGCAAGCATGTAAACAAAACTTTAAAAATACTTTTATCCAACTGCACCACAGCATCTAAAAGTCTATAATATGTAAATTAAATCAATAGAAAATTGACAAATAAAATCTCTCATAACACTGAAATAACAGTGTATACTGTATATATTTACATATGTATGGTATTGCATAGCATACTTGCATGCCATGTGGCATGTTTGCATTTCTTTCTCCTATACACCAGGTAGTATTTCTGGAGTGTGTAAAAGAAACTGCAAGCTGTCCTCTTTTTGCCTTTTGTATCTGTTCCTATGGCAACAAACCCATAGTAGAAAAAGAGCGTGCTATCACTTTGTTATATATTCACAAGGAGAGGTCAGTTTTATTGCTGCTATTAAACTGTATCTACAAACACCAGATGTGCTAATTCTATACAATTATCATTTTGACTGCGTTATGATTTGAGTTTAATAGAGTTCCTGTGTTTCTTTGAAAGATCTATTGTTATAAATTTGTCAGAAAGTGTCAGCAAGCTTACTCCCTGGCTCACATTTCTACTAAACTGCGCCTGTATCTCACTTAAAGGTTAAACATAGCATATTTTTTTACCAAAAGGCCACATGCATTTTCCAATAGCCCATTCCATAACACAGAACATTAGAAAATAAGGTGCAACTTTGAACCAACATATAAAACCCACATGTGAAGATGTGTGTCCACATTAATATCCACCTTTATCCTCTGAGATAGGAGCCCTAGATCTGCCATCCAGCAGCTCTTTGGTTCACACCAGCAGGGGAGCTGCACCATGAGGTCAGTTTTGTGTAGAAGGAGCCCAATGGCAGGCAAAGGCACTGATTTAGGATGCTCTTGGCTAGATAGATCAAAGACCTGTAGCTAAAGGGGCTCTGCAGGGCCTCTCCGGGGGTGGTGATAGGTTAGGAGATAGGATTTTGGAGGAGGCATCAAGGTCTTAATCAGTGTCTTGAAATCTGAAATGAAGTCAGAGCCTGGGGTTGGGAGTGGGGGTGGAGGTGGGGGGTGGTGATTGATCTAAATTCACTAATTTTCTATAAGAGATTTTATATTCGTATTGGAGAGTTTTTTTCAGACATGTCTGGATAGAAAAACATACAGTGAACAGTTATTGATCATCTTGACAGAGAATGGAACAAAAGGCAGCCAATATCCAAAGAAGAGCTTTAAATGTGCTTCCAGAATCCTGGAGAACTATTCCTGAAGAATGCTTAAAGAAATTACAAGAAAGCTGCCTCAGAGAGTTCAGGCTGTGCTGAAGAATAAAGGTCGGCATACTGAATATTCACTTTATAACACTTTAGAATTGTACAAACTCTGTTTGTTGCCTTTTAAACTGTATGTTTGCACACTTTTCAATCAATTACTTCACCTATATCCCATTTTACTAGCAAAATATAAAGCAGTGCAGGTGGATTCAAGACTTTTGCACAGTACAGTACTGTACACAATGCTTCCAATATCCTTGTGTAGATTCCAGTGAAAACTGGAGGAATCCTGGGAGAACCTGTTAGAACAGCTGCAAAGGCCCTCCTGCTCTGAGTTATCCAGGAACAGCTGTATCTACTAAGCCATATTGAATAGTTACTGATATGGAGCCCGGAGGGCATTTCGCTTTACCTCTGTTATCTGTTTAGCCTAAGAAAGACTGACTTGCAGGCTGTCAGGCAGAGCCGTACCTCCTACACATATAAATCTGACAACTGTCAGCAAGATTTGTATATCCGGGTTTTATTTTGGTTAAAGAATTTTATGGGGAAAATGTTGTCCAAAGGTTGCTTATGTATTTTATCTGCTTCCAAAGTAATTGGTTTAGAAAATTAGTTTGTCCACAGCCCAGCTTTAATTAGAATTAAACACAAATATAAGGAAAGGTAAACCGCTGTTAGATTAACTGGGTATAGAAACGTCTGCCAAGGTAATCGCATTAGAAAAAGGTGTGTAGTTGTGTGTCTTTGTGATAATTTGTGTGCAAGTACCAGGCTGTCTGTTCTGTATCCTGAGTGCGTACATCATTTTAAGTTAATCCATCCCACAGAAGGTCAGTATAAACACGTAATTAGCTTCAGAACAAAGGACATTTATCAGCTCATTTTTTTCATACCTGCTAATATCTTGAATTGTCTGTCATGTGTATACCATCTCGAGAGAGCCATGGAGTTTAGTACTTCTTAATATGATATGAATTGCTCATTTAAGCTCCAACAAGGGATGAGGAAGTGAGTAAAAGTCCTCTGAGTTGTTGTTTGGAGAATAACTGATAAATTAATCACACCAGATGCTCAAATTTATTTCTGATGTCCCTGCTTTCCTGTAAATCTCTAATTAACACGGTTGATCCCAGTGTGTTGCAAAATTAAATCAGAAGATCTAAGGGATGATTCACAATCTGTTATTGATAATGGGCTTCAATTAATTGAGTGCTCCTGAAGCATCAATCCTGCCTGAGTAGCAAGCACCTGTTTGAATAATTAAGCACCTTGTGCATTCAGTCAGGGGCACATCTTCCCTGCTGACTGCTTCAAAGAACTGAATGCTGTGGGCCGTGCAGGTTTCATTATTGCCTAAAATAATTATACTGAGCATGAAGCCCCAACACTGTCAAAGCGACCTTAAAAAGCCCATGATGCTACTATAATAATTATTGAACTTATTGTGGGGTATTAATTACATCCTGAAATAAGGTCAGTAAGATTAAATAGGCAGCGCATATGCATATGCGTACGTAACAGGAAAAAGAAACCACACTGGATTAAATACAGGTGCTTAAGTGTGTAACAGTTTTAATCATATTGCACCCATTTCGCATTGTTGACATTGCCATGTTCAAAAAGGTGACACTGAATCCATAACCGAGGTTGATGATACTCTGCCCACTTATCTGACAGCAGTTCAGTAAAAATATATTTCTTCACTTCTGCTGACGTGGTGGTTGATATAATTTTAAACACCAAATGCCCTTTTAATCCATGAACAAAATAATTCAGTTTAAGCAAATAAAATTGGCTTTGCAGCATATACTGTATTATTGTCAGTGCATTATGTCGTCCCTGGAGGCCCTGCAGCAAATGTTTAGTTCCAGTCAGTGCTCACTGGCTGAAATCTGCTCATGTTCAATAAGACAGCTTAGCCGTATTCATTCAGAGTACATTAACTCAATTCACTCTTCAAACAAAGATATTTGAGGTTAATGTCAATACTATGCTTCTTTGCAGCTGTGACTATTTGGAGAAGCAAGGCAGTGGCCTGAAACATTACCCCAAAGGATGGAGTGCCTCTTTGTGTTAGACAGATTATTGCAGGCTGGTTGGAGGACGGATTGGGATTTAACAGAGGACAGCCATTAAGCTGAATTGGAAAATAGGTAAAAAGGGAGCGCTTAATGCACCGGCCGACTACAGAGGTCTCCCGCTCAAGGTGTCAGGAGAAGGAAAATGCAAGATGAGGTTAGCGCTGGGTAGTGTATCAGTTTTTAAAGGTAAATTGAATAAAAGATAATACATTCTTGTTTATTAGTATAGTTTGATATGCATTACATAACACTTCCAGAAAGCCAAGGCAGTCTTTGCATATGTAGCCTAACAAACTCTCCATTAAACCCTGCGCTTCTGTTCTTCTGTTCAGGCTGCACTCACTCACAGGTTCTTCTGAAACTTGGAGGGAGACAGCACCGGTGGCACAATTAACAATATTTTAAGGTTTCAGTGACTTTATGTTACTATTCAAAGTTTATGGATTTGTGGAAATACACTGAGAAACTACAGCAGGAATAACAAGTGGTGTTTGGATTTTGCAGGGTGTCTATTTGTGCACTTGTTAGGAACAGACAATGAAGCAAGGAAAGACAAGGAACGAGGAAGGAAGAAGGATTCAGTCTATGAGCAGTACAGAGAAGAAATGATGTTTAAACAAAGTGTAAAAGAAAACCATCAGTCGAGACTTACACAAGAGGAAAAGACAGAATAATTGACATTACTTGAGGCAGAATGAAATTTTAGTAATACAATCATTTCTTGAAGGCAACCCTACTCTCAAAGCAGAAATAATCTCAATAGGTGCAGCAAGAAATTCAGGTATTATGAATCAGTAATGTTAGACTGAGGCCTGATTAAAAAGGCACAGGTTGAAGACAGGCTGAATATGTGATCCAGAACACTGTCCAGTGAGGTTTGACCTATTAAAATAAAACCAAAATCACAGAGAGAAGACAGGGAGACCAGGTGGATGGGTATAAAAGAGAGAAGACTTGAGCAAATTTGTAGAAAAGCAAAGAAAAGGACATGGATGAGCAGAATGGAGCCTTGGGGATGGAGAGTGAAGTGGATGAGCAAATAACTGGTGAGGACAGGAGGAGGAAAGAGTGGGAAGAGAGGAGTATAAAGGAGAGGAGCAGGGGGAAAAGAAGAGGAATGAGTGGAGGGCTTGGAGAGCTAGGTTGCAGCTCTGGGGACGCACGAATGAAGAAGCTGAGAGAGACACGGGTGTAGCTGCAGGGGTGGTTGCTCCATTGCGCAGGTTGCGCTAGAAAAGAGGGCAGAGATGGAAGTCACTTTTTGAGCTCTGGGGCCTAGAATCCAGTGTGCATGTTAGTTAGGGAAGGAAGAGTGTATTTGCCCTGTCATTGAAGCTCCCAGGCCAACCACTAGTGCATTGTTCCATGGCAAATGATCCTGGAGGAAAGAGCTGCGTTTGGATTTGTTGTCTATGTGTGCTCAGTGCATGTACATTTTTGCAAGTTGTGATTTTTTTTTTCTTCTCCAGCATAACACGGTAGCCACTCTTCAAAAGCAATTACTGAAGCTCAAGTATGAAGTGTTTGTTTACCATGAAAGTGACCTGCCACTCAGGATTTCAATTATCAGCCTCTCTGCCTGTGAACCTAAGCTTACACACAGAACAATAACACCCTGCGTTTTGCACAGATAAGGTAGCAGACGCCAGCTTTGGCCACAATCCATATAACTACATCTAACAAGATAACAGGACCATTAAAACATTTGAAGTGTTCCCGCAGAGTCGCTGTTATCGTCTGCCAGGGGAATTGCCATCTTTGCATGAGTGAACAACACGCAATAGGAAAAAAAAAATAAACAGAACAACGGACACAAACGTTTGACATAAGGGACAGTAATGCCAATATCTGCAACTCATACATTCATAACTCATAAACCTTAACATAACTGTCTCTGTACTACAATTCTTTGTTTCTAGTAAATATGTGGCATTTCTGTTTATTCTGCAATGGGACCCCCTCGTTTCTATTTTCTCTGGTTTTAAGAACACTAGAAGCATTCTTCATTAAAACTGAGGATCACAACTAGCTGGCCGCACTAAAAATAGGCCATATTCTTGAGGAAGGGAAATAATACCAATTTAGCTATTAAATCCACACATATGCGCACACTCAGAGGGATAAGCAAGTGGAGCTGTGTTAAATCCTAAACAAGGGTCTGCTGCAAACAAATTAGTTAGCAGTGAATTATGTGAAACAGGAATTCAGTGATTAAACAATCATTTGTCACAGTAAGGTCACGTTTGGACCACTTGTGCAGACAAATGCGCGATAAAGTGGCCTTTAGTGCGACATGGACTCTCTAATCAGTAGTGCAGACAAATGTTTAAAATGTAGAAAATTACTGCGGGTGAGCGAGTGGTGAAAGAAGCGAAACAAACAAACAACAAAATCAGTGTCATGAGTAATAAGCAGTCCTCGCCTTCCACCCAGCTGTAAGTAATTCACTTGAAGTGCAGTGACTAATTGATATGAACTGATAGCCATCGTTGAGAAGATCTCACGTTGCCACAAAGTACAATTGAATAATGCAACTGTTTTGCATGATAATGAATGAGGCACTGACAATTCAATCACCCACAAACTAAATGTGTAATGCTATATAAAAAATAGGAAATATTAGGACTCTAGAAGCAGCAGAGTCAAGTTTCAAGCAGGCCTTCTCTGCAAAAATGTATAAATATATAATAAAATGTTTTTCATCCTCGCCCACTTTTTGTAGTAACACTGTTATTTTATTCAAGAATGTATTCTTTTAGTTTCCATAATTGATTTGATTTGGAAGATAAATTCTCTCCATCCCTTAGACTTTAAATGAAGTGCTGCTGCTGTTGACACTCTGCAAAATAGATAATCAACTGTGAACGGTGCTGACTTGAAGTAATAACAGAAAGCTGTGAGGAAATTTATGGATTTGGAAGTGCTATGAGAATTTCAGGGATTGAGTATATTATTCAAACAAGCAGAATGCTCTCTGTTTAAATCGTGCCATAGGTTTTAGACATGGGTTCATTTTAAAAGGTTTGCCTATATAAAACAGAATGGAAAACATGACTAGGAGATGAGGTTTACTAGTAACACAAACTGTACTCTTTTTACACATTAACAGTCACTAATTAGACTGAAGCTGGATGACATGCTGGCAATACTTTAATACTTCACGTGTAAGGTCAGTGTAATCATTAGTTCTACTGTAGGAGCAGTACCCCCCCAGGTTGCGTTTAAACAGCTCGCTAAAGCAAGAAAGAAACAAATAATACAGTATTAATACTCTAATTGAGTATTTTTGTTATGGAAACCACACAGCATCAGATCTCAAGACTATGCAGCAAATAGTGAGAACGTCTGAGAAGCTCATCGGAGTTTCTCTTCCCTCCATCACAGACATTTTCCACAAATGCTGCATCCGCATAGCCACCAGCATTGTGGAAGAGCTGAAATACTGAAGTATTCGGGCCCTCACTACCAGGCCGTGCAACAGTTTCTTCCCCCAAGCCCTCAGATACGTCAGTATTCAGGGACTGATCTGGAAACACACACACACTCATTTCACCTTACAGCCCAGTACTTACGGACAAGACTGAGGACACACACTCTCAAAGTACAGTAAGTATATTCCATTAAGTACTTCTTCTTTATATATTTTGCTATTATATATTATATTGTTATATGAAAAAAAGTATGAAAAGAGTAACTGATACACAGAGTGTACTTGATCACTTCACTGAAATACTTCCACACTGCTACCACTGCATAGCTGTCAGGAAACAAGTATATAGATACTTTTTTAAGGATCTGATGCTCTCTTTTCTGTGGTTCTATGTAATGCAACAGACGTGTAAATGTGATATATTCTTTGTAACAACATAAAGAAAAAACACACCTCAGACCTAATTTAAAATAATAAAAGAGAAAATTGTAAATTGGCAGAATGGCTATTCATCATCCCATTAGGCATTGACACAGCATTGGGACTATAAGCAGATGGAGTATCATCTCAAAAGAATGCTATTACTCCCTGCCAGCAGCAGCGACACCTGTAACATAGGCACTAAAACAAAAAGGTCAGCAGCATCCATCCATACTGCTCTGGTTCTCTGAGGAAATCTTGTGGGATGAGCTTGAAAACAATAACACGGACTGATAACTTTCCCGAGGCAGCTGCTGGGGTTGTTACTCCCTTTGGATCTTAGAATTAGAGCGCTCTCCATAGTCAGCGACTTATGGTAGAATGGTGAGTCAATGATGCAAATAGGTCCCGTGGTACTGAGATGCTAATAATGAGCGCCAAGGGCACAGTGTCACTCAATAAATCAGGGCTACACTAGCTACTTTTGTTGATCGAATGAAATGGCCATGAAAAATGGAGGGGGGAAGTTTGCTTCTCCCACAGGACAATGGCATGCAAGGCCACCTTGCTTTCAACACAATATGTTTATTTATTTTTATCACAAATTTAGGTGTCAGCAACCCAGAACAGATGTTTATTCGGTGCAACAAAAGCCAAAAACGAGGCTTATATTACATGTGGTCTCTTAGGTTGTTTGGAGGGTTTGTATGTCGAGGTATCGCTACAAATTAAATGCAATTTTTTACTATTAGGGAAACCCATATTATAACAGCTGGCTCAAACACTGAACATAATAATAGTATAATAATATTATATAATTGGGGGTGAGGGGGTAATTCATGTAACAATATGAAACGCCAGTAAATAACTCTGACCCAGTAATATGAAACTGAGACCAGAAAAAAAAAAAACTGTAAATGTTTAAATATTTGCTAATTACATGCAGCTGATACTAGTATATTGTGCTCAGGACTCATGAGCAGAAGTGCCTTTTTTTAAGGAACAAATGTGAGCAATCTTTTTCTTAAGATATAGCTTCTTGTGCAGAGCACATTTTTGGTCTTCACATTGAGAATAGTGGTCAAAGTGCAAGTAGCGTGAGTATCTTGGTCAAATAGAGGGCTGTGTGAGAAGCTGGGCAGTCATTCAGTTGATCATTTAGTCATCTTGAGAGCTGGCAAATCAGTTGCTGCAGCACACTGAGCTGCGCTAGTTGTCAATTGAGCTCGTTCTTTGCCCTCTGGTCAAACTGTTCAGCTGGCAGGGTGGAAGTATATAATCTGACAACTCACATTACACAAGGCAGCGGAGGGACTGTTCAGCCATGCCTTTCCAGCAAGATCGCTGCCCAGATGCTTAAAACTCTGTGTGGATTAAAAGCTAAAAGTGTGTCTCCAAGAGTCCCCCCCAGCCCACACATATACACACACACACAAAGCCAAAAATATTTTTTTTCACAAGATTTAGAAAGTGGTAAATATATATA
>JAVDPK010000267.1:293708-310731 GCA_034780415.1 Cichlasoma orientale
CAACACGACCCCCCCCCCCCCCCCCCCACAGACACACACACACAAAAGATTTTTGCCATGTGGCTTAAAACATTGCTCTAGGGACCCAAGAGATCCATTTGTGTCTTACTCACTCTGACAGAGAGGAAGAAAAGCTTTCGGAAGTTACCATTTAAGAGCTTCCATAACGTTGCCAAAAAATTAAAATAAAATGTGGCGACAAATTAAAGAAATAAGCTGAGAAAAAAAATGGGATATGTTACAGATTTAGTTTCATCTTTTCTATTCATTTTTGTTTGAAAGAGAAATAACAGTTCCAGAGGACAATACTAATACGGTCATTAACTGTAGCAGATTTTCTAGTTTATTGAGACACTTGGTAATTGCACATCTATGTACTGGAGCAGCTGCTGAGTGAAATTCTGAGAGAAACCGAGGAAAATCGTCAATTGTGTTTCATTCTGCAGCAGCCGGATGAGATGCACGGCTCAAACCGGGACAGCGAGTGTTATTATATTCAAGTCTTCTTGAGCAAGAACAGGGATGCTTCTTTCCAGTGATAACCTATCCACTGCACCACCTCTGCTCTATACAAATAGTGATTATGAATAATGACTGTAGCACACCACTGAGAGACATGCCTTCCAACAGGTTCTTTGTCTGTCAAGGACAATAATTACTTCACATTTACAGACACACATGATTCCCATAACATCTGACCAATTTCCAACATTTTCCATCTCCTGCTGCTTTGCATTCAGACATCAAGTTTAAGCCTAATGTGCTGACTGAACATCCCTAATGTGGATTAGCTATGCCTGGTAGTGTCTGGAAGGAATCCTTGCCTCTCTAATGTGATATTCCTAAAAAGTGCTGCCATATTTGTGCGAGTTACTGCACATCTGTGTTTCTGTGCTGCGTTGACATGAAACCAGGCACTCCAAAATAACTATAGCTTTGCTTTCTATTTTAACATCCATACCTTGAGGGAGTATAAAGCATGCTTAATACTACTCTGACCTGGAAAAGTGGAAAAAAGAAGCTATGCCACTAAGTTTGCAGCTCTGTTACCTTCAAATCGAAGTCATAAGAACGCGAGTGGGCTGCCGTTGGATGATACCACAGACTGTTCATGCTGAGAGTGCAATTTTGCTAATGAGAGATAGTCAAGGAGTGAAGATTTAAACGATTTACAATAGAGAACCGGTGATCCCTAGTAACCTTGTGGTGATTTGTGAGTGCAGGGATATGTAGTTAGGAGAGGGAAGGCATGTTTCAGACCTTAGTCAGTGCGTGTGCGCATAATGCATAAATCCCTGTGTAAAAATGTTTGCACGGCCATTGTCAAAATCAAATTTAATGCATATAAAGCTTAAAACCATGAGAGGATTCTCAGCAACATGAGCACGTTAATGATGTGTTTGTGTGTGCGCTGCTGTAACACCGTCTTCCTAATGAATCAAAATTCAGTTAAAATTCCACAATTAGATTGATCATTAAATTAGTTTTTAGGGTGCAGTTATAAATGATCTTTGTGATTAGGGCCGTCTGCCTAAGGTAAGGTAAGGTGACTTGCAGTGAAAGGAGCATGATTAATCAAATTGACCAGAGAGAAAAGATGAATACGGCACCTGATGAAAATGCCTACTGTCCTTGTCCCAGTGTACGTGCATAGCTATTGTTTCCTAGAAAAACTTGACCCTGAGCCACAGCCTTCAGCGCCAAACTACAGATGATTTCATCGTTTCATCTCAACCGAATTGGTGGCTGACAGAAACAGCACAGTTTCCACAGTGATTGATGTTTGTGACTGGAGCTTGACAACTGGCAACATAGTACAAAACAATTGCTTTGCTTGTCAGTGCAACTCTATTTTTGCTTAAATGTTTCAACATCGAACCAAAGTTGAAGCCTAAGCATAGCCTTCAGAGCGTTCATATGTATCCCTCACAGGTACTAGAACATCATTTGAGGGCAATTTTCGCTTGCAAAAGGGATCAAACATGTGCCAGACACGGTGATGGAGAGAGACATCAAAGAGACAGAGGCCTGTGCAACATAACTGTGTGTTTGTTGTTGTGTAAGCGCCAGCAAAACAATGAAATATCACAGCAAAAAGGAAAAAAGGAAAAAGAGGCAGGTAAAAAGAAATACAAATGCGCCCGTGTAATAATTTTACTTGATTCACTTAATCTCAACAGACTTTAAAAGCCAAGAGCATCATAATTGCTTGCTTCTTTCAATTTAAGTGTGAAGGGAGGAGAAAGCAAAATACGACAAATGTTCTGTTGTTGGCTGCAAGAATGAACACAAGATTCTTCAAGGGTTAATTTAGTTCTTAAAGTGGGGTTGTATGAAGTACTTATCCTTTGTCGGTGTATTACCTTCAATAAATGGCAGCTGAAGTGCCGACCGTCATTTAGTGGATCAGCATGAAAGCTAAGCAATGATGCTGGGGTCAGCAGGAAAATGTATTATTCATATATTTAAAAAAACTCCCTTTTATAAATATATACTGCAGTCTAAGTTTCTGAGTCTTTATTATTGTGTGAAATTGGCATTTTAAAACATTGCTTTACACATTATTTAAAACATTAAAGTCAGATAATAACACAGACTAAAGCAGCGTTCACAGTGGAAGCGATGTGGCGATGTAGCGATGTGTCTTCCATTAAAGTAAACTTTAATAGAAGAAGAAAAATAACTTTATTGATCTCAGAGGGAAATTCAGATGTCTGACATATTTCATCTGCTATTTGTATGATAACTGAAAAGCCTGATGGCTGTGGGTACGAATGATTTTCTGTATCGCTCCATTTTACAACAGAGAGAAACCACAGAACCACCAAACAACTCTTTATCACAGCTGGAAAAGTGTTGGTATCTTCCAGATTTGCTCCATTTCAATGAAAAAAGCTCTTCTCCTGATTAAACTCTTCTCCACACAGAAGTATTGATCAGTACTTGACAAAAAAAATAAAAAAAATAACAATACAAAAAAATAAAGTAAAGTTTGAGTAAAGATCAGAGCTACCAGGCTTTGCAGCTTCCAGTTGAAACACATATTCTAGAATGTAACTATATTCATTACATGTAAAGTGAATTATTTAAGTGTGATGATTATGGCTAATGGTTAAAATCAGCATTTCCTAAGATTAATCAGAAAAGGATCTGGTCAGGTAACTTGTTTGGCCAATAAAGCACAGTAAGTAACAGTTTGGCTCTGTGGGCAAGTGCTAAGTCCTGCTGGAAAAGAAAATCTGCAGCAGATGGAAGCACGAAGGGCTCTAAAATCTCCTGGTAGATAACTGCTTTGACTTTGGACT
The DNA here is from genome assembly GCA_034780415.1 of Cichlasoma orientale. Taxonomy (NCBI): domain Eukaryota; kingdom Metazoa; phylum Chordata; class Actinopteri; order Cichliformes; family Cichlidae; genus Cichlasoma; species Cichlasoma orientale. The sequence continues at coordinate 297,014 of JAVDPK010000267.1, forward strand.
TGATAAAACACAGCAGACCAACACTAGCAGATGACATGGCAACCCGAATCACTGTAGACTTCACCCTGGACTTCAAACATCTTGGATTCTGTGCCTCTCCACTCTTCCTCTAGACCCTAGGACCTTAAAATACAAAATATACTTTTATCTGCTAAGAGGGCATTGGACCACTGAGAAAGGATACATTCAGTGTCCTAATATTAGGACCAGATGAAGCCCCTTTCCTGAAGATGTCTGTGCATGATGGTTTATAAAACACTGACACCACCAAGCTCTTGAATTCACAGATGAACTCTGGAAGCTGCAGTCATCTCTGCTGCTTGTGCACCTTTTCCTACCACAATTTATCCTTCTAGTCAACTTTCCATTAATATGCTTTGATCCAGCACTCTGAACGGCCAACCTTTTCAGCAATGACCTTCTGTGGCTGTGGCGGGTATTACCATCTGGACTCAAGTCAGCAGTCTTTCTGGTGACTGTGGTTTTGTGTACTGAACAAGACTGCGATACACGGTATTTATAATGTTTGAATATTAATTTATTCAAAGTCAAAATGAAATATTCTAATAATTTGAGATACTAATTTTCAGATTTTTCAGATACTAATTTTTATATATATGCAATAGCATATGGTAACCTGTTAGTGTAAACATTTTTTTCAATGATCTATGCAGTGCTAAGATTCTGACATACACATATTTTGGCTATACTGACATGTGAAATGATCACTCAGAGTGAAGGAAGAGATGCCTGATCAGCTGCCGCTCCTTTAACTGAGTGAACACAGACCAAGAGGGCTGTTGGAAGTAGCGGCACAGTTTGATTGAAAGCTACAGACAGTTAACAAAGCTAAAAACCGGCTTTGTGCAGAGGCAAGGTGGAAACAAAGACGTGAGGTTCTTTGAGCTGAAACCTGAAAAGCACCGTCTCGCAGCATGGGAGGCTCATTAACCTGTTAAAATGAGCTACAGTATGGGCCCTTTAAGTTTTAAAAATCACACGGATCATCAAATAATATCAAAACTATTAATCAATTTATCGAAACATTTTTGTAATCAAAGCAGATTTAACACAGATTAAAGGTGTGGCACAGTTTGAACTTCACTCAGTCAACCCACACATTCATTTTGAAAAATGCACATTTTCTTCTTTTTTTTTTTTAAATTATTTGTTAGTTTTAGTAAGCCAAATTATTGCAAAAAACAAAGAGTCCATTATTCCAAAGAGTTTTCAAGCAACAACAGATGGAAGAATATACAAAAGAGACTGACAAAGGCAAATGTAAATATACCTGGGGAAAAAAATGCCAGCGACTACTACATGCAGCAAGCGGTTTGTTATCAAACTTTGAGGGAAACATAATTCTGACAACCAGCTGCAGTAATCACAGCATGGGCATGACGTGCATATTTCTGCTGTATCTTCTTCATCTTAAATTTCTTTGTAATTCATTTTGACAAATTATGATTGAGTATCCAAGTTAATTGGACTTTTTAAAATAGCATCCTAATATTTTCAAATAGCTTCAGTCTTTGTTGACAGTGTGCGGCAGCTCTCTGCAGTGTCAGTGTAGCAATGCAACACTAAATCAGTACCTTTGAAGAAACAGTCCTTGCTGTGTACCACGTAGATCCGTCTTCTTTCCAGGCAGGCAGTGCGGTAAACCTCACAGTGGTTCTCATAGAATCTGCCGTCTGAGCCACACACTGGCACAAAGGAGGGCCGGCATTTTTCCTGGCAAACACACTCTGCACGGCCAGTTTCTGCCATCAACACACACTGTCGACCCCGTCCGCAGTAGGTCCTCCGACAGGGGTCTCCGTCTGGATCAGACAGGGCTGGAAGATCAATAGAGAAAAGGGTTTGGATTTTTAGGAAGAAAGCCAGAGTATTTAAGTCATCACATCTTATAAAGTCCTACAATTTTTACTTGCATATATGACTTAGAAACAGTTACAAGGACAGAGATAGAGATCAGCTGAACTTACAAGATGCAATAATGAAATAGATTTATCTCACTAGCACAGCTGGACAAAGACAATAGTATTGCTTCAGCATATATTTGTGCTGCTTGAAAATAACACAACCAAACCAAAATTCAAAGACAGTTGTCATGTAGGTCGAGACTCTGAAGCACTTAAATAATCACTCACAAATTCACTGCTTGATCAAAAATATATTTTCCAATACACACCTGTGAGTGAAAAAATGACATTAATCCTCATTTAGACAAATACTGTATTAAACATGTGGTGTTCAATGAAACACAATAAACATAAAATATGTTTTGATTGAAATATATTTGTATGAATTATACACTATGCACCAAAATTAGAAAAACTGTAAACTCATAACAAACACCTCCAATCGTGATGACAATTATGACAGTGCTAACGAGGAGAAACCTTTTTTTAAACACAGTCAAACTCTGTAGAACTCAAACTGCAGGTTGCCCTTATTAACACCTCTGAGCAATCATTGGCACATACATCATGTGTACACGCACACACACTGTATATATATATATAAATAAATAAATAATATATAAATAAATAATATATATACACTGCCTTAGCTACTTTATTGCCTGTTAACACAAGTGCACTCACTACTCACCCGCTTCATTATAACAACTTGTGCCATCTTCTGACCGACACACATATGCAGGGACAAATGCATCACCACTATAACCACTCAGTGCCTAGGGCACCTTGCTTCTTCTTCTTCTCACTGATTTAATCTATCTACACTTAAAGGAAGTCAAAAAGCTGCTGATTCAGCTAGATGCTCCACCTTGGATTGATGTTTCCTGACTCCATGAGCCTGACCTGTGGCTCGTGTGCCTTGGGGTTATTACAGTAAAAACGAGATTCTGTAAAAGGTACAAGCAAGGAATTTGCTGCCTCTCAACCTCATCTGGCATGTGCCAGTGGTAATATATTAACCATACACACTTCAGACCCTTTTTTTTTTTCATATGATTGTGAGAGAGCCTCATTAATTAAAAGCAAACATGAAACTCTCCTATGCAAGCACCCACAGTGTTGAATTTATTGGCAGAGGCTTAACTTCAGAGTTCTGCTTGATGATCAAGATTAATTCTATATTTTCATTTGCAAATAAATGCATTTTACAGCATAAATTAATAAAAAAAAATAAGGACTTATTCTTTTGTATAAAGATATTTGCCATTAGAACAATTTGGGAAGCCATCGACTTAGATGGCTGAATTAGCCTCTAAGAACATAGCTAATATTATGGGACTTCCAGAGTAGGTAGTAGACATTCAGGCCAAAACTTCCTGTTCTGATGTTTGTGAATGCAGACAAATCAGAAATCCCATTTGAAGTGAATATGTAGGATCTGTCTGTTTATGGAGACCACCATTTGCGCAGATAAGAATCCCTGAACTGTCCTTTCTGTTACAAAATATAAAAATGTCAAAAAGTGATAAAACATTAGGAGTCCTGCAGCCATTACAGGCCTACGATGGGTGTTTATCATCCAAAACACACTGCTATAAGACCACACAGAAAGCGATGTTTTGGTGTAAAAGCAAAGTTTTAAAAGCCCTAATTTATCCTGCTGTTTCTCCTTTTTTAACTTGCAATAATTTTCTGTCTCTTGTTTAACTTTGAAGTCATCAAGCTCTATTATTTGCCATGGAAACCAGGGCGAACTGTAAAGGACATGACTGTTCACTGCAGCAAATTTCATGGCATTAATAAATTTAGTGTCAAGGTAAGAAAGAAAACATTAAAAAGGAAAGATAATTTCCCATTTGCAGAAAAAAAAAAGACTTCCAACAAGATCTACAAACTCTAAGGTCGCTGCTTTTAATATTTAATTTCAGTTTAGAATACTGCAAAGGATGCTTTGCTATTACAAGAAAATCAAATATATGTGTATACTGTACATCCCAGAGAGATTTAGTGGCCATTGTGTTCATGCAGTTTTAAGGTTGAATCAGGCAGGATGTTGAGAAAGGGTCAACTTTATTATCCCTCTTCTGAATAAGGCTAAAAACTATACTGGCTTAACTTAAAAGAACCCAGTTCATGCTCTTATATTCAAACTGCTGAAAAGAGAAATTGAATTTGCCTGCAGTATAATCATATCTCAACTCTCAGCATATTCAATAATAGAGGTAATACACTGTTGTCGAAGGACAAAAGTCCCTTAATTGCATAAAGGGGATTTGAGGGCCAACACGCAGAGGCACACAAGCATGCACACAAAAACACATACATTAACACACCAGCACCCTCCTACTCACTATTAGGTGTCAGTATGTAACCAAACATACACTCAGTAGTCACTGTCTAATACATACCATCTGTGCTTGCAAACCCTGGAACATGGTCAAATATGAACACATACAAATGCTGCTGAAGTGATTAGACCTTCTGTCAACAGAAATTACCATTAACAGTCAAAATTTCAAAATAACGACCATTGTAGAAAATCACTGTGATGGCATCACTGTAGGATTTTGGAATGTGTGATCGCCTTTTTTATTACACTTGACATTTTCTACTCTCTGTAATCAATTAATAGAAAATAACTGGTAGAGTAATCGGTAATAAGCATATTTTATATCTTCCGTCAAGCACAGCCCACAGATATGCGCAGTCTGACCTGACTTATTACTCTGACTACTTCTTTATCATAATTAAGTATTGGGAATCAAACTAAGCCGTGGCTTGGGGGTGTGCCAGGTAACTACCCCGATGGGAATGTGAGGGGATAGAGAGAGTGAAGACAGACTCAATATCCAGTTTACTAATTGTTCTGCGTGTTTCGGCAAAGCATCTGTGGGAAATGCAAAATAGCCCAGCTCCCCCGTGACCTTTCTGTTCATGTCAAGGTCGGGGACGATTACAAGATCGTTTGTATTCTCCAAGCATGAGAGATTAAATGCTTAGCAACAAACATCCAGTGGCGGTTATCCAGTGGCGGTGGATCTTCTTCTTCCTCCCCTAGCTTTCTCCCTGCCTGCCTCATTCTTCCTTTCCCATTTTGTTCAGAGAACAGAGTACATGAACAGCTGCCGCTCAAACAACGGAAACAATAGTGCCTAAAAATTACATTTACAATACACAAGCTGTCTGACATTTAGCTAACTTGTACCACTTGCATTCATCCTCACCATAAGTCCTTTGTCTCACGCTCTTTTGGACCATGTTGGTTGCAATTGTGGCTCGCTTAAGAGGCTAAAAATGTCATTTGATAATCCTCCCTGTCTAAGCTGCTGGCACAATACTTATAAATGGCTCTTACAAGATGAAGCTTTTTATGATGCCAAGACAATACCATGCTGACCATCCTGCTTCAAGCCCTTCCATCCTGTTACTCCAGTTTTTTGGTTGATTATTCTTCATGTGCCTTTTTTCCCCTCTTTATTTCATTGCATGTGTACGTGACTTTTCTTTCTCTCTCGTTCTCTTTGTCCATATCTGTCTGAACTGGGCCTCAGAGAAATTGAAACCAGACACTGTCCACCATGACTACAGATTTCCGGTGCACGTTTTTACGAGAACCACTGTTGATAATTACATAGGAACATAAGGGATTGGGATGCAGTGGTAAGACTATTTTGGCTTATCTCCCTGACATTTTATGATAATCCAACATAAGTTTCCTCTTTTATTCCCCTTTTATGCAAGCCTAAGTGGATGAGAGCATAACTGGAAGCACAGCATGACTGACTGCCTTTTCATTTGTCGGGAAAAGCTACAATCTTGTCAGTCTCAGTCCTTACTGAATCATTTTGAGAAAGCTATTGGTAATTTGAATCCACAGTGAGGCATATAATATGTGTGTAGAGCACACTAGCATAATGAACGCAGCAAGCACACGCACACGCACACGCACACGCACACACACACACACACACACACACAGAGGAAGAGAAAGTCAGAATATGTCACTTCACTCTGGAAGCAAAGTACTTATGTCTAAGCCCTCGCTCTATTTAGCAACTAAAATATGCCTCAATTTATTTATACCTGAGGCTAGACTCGCAAGCTCTTTAAATTCCTTTAACATTTAAAGGCAATCACAATAAACTTTATTTATTTTGTATTTAATCCAGCTCCACAGAGGGTAGTTTGTTGTTTTTTGATACATTCTCCTTGGAGAGACAGAGGGACACTGTAGAGCGTCTCACTAATTAGACTAGAAGAATATTTGCCCTGCTGATGTGGGACTGACTGCCTGCAGCGCTACCCTGTCATAAACCACCTTGATCCATGGAAATCTGCTGCAATCACAAACCCTTACAGACACAAAGATGTTTTTTTGTTTTTTTTTTTGCCAGCCGACAGTTTCTGTTTTGTGATAGAGCCACTAAAGCGCTGTTGTGCTGTCTGTTTTACTTCAGGTGCTGTAGGAATGTAGCAAACTTGTGCATGTAAAGGGAACATGCATGAAGTACTTGTGTATTTATGTGTTTCGCTGTCCAAGAAATGTACAGTCGCATCTGCTGATCCTACAGATCATTCTATTTGCTCTGAAGCAGCTGTAGATAATTAAATCTTGAGACGCGCCGTCAAACACTGTCTCCCCTGTTCTGCACAGCTGGACAAAGCTATTCTGACATGCACACCAAGCTGGAATATCAATGGACAGCAGCGGTCTTTGGTGTTAGGTGAGATATGCTATGGCACACACACACACACACAGATAAGAGCAAACTGTCAGTTTTGTTGCATTGTATCCAAAATGATGTTTTTCAGAGGGGAAACTGGGATACAAATAACCAGAGAGAAATTTTGTTTAGGTTACATGAATATTTGAAGCACATCTTTTGTTGCCTTTTTTTTTTTTAAGTTCTAAATTTGTCCTTTGCCCTAGCAGTAATGGTACACCTGACAAGAGGACTGATTCATCTGGCTTCCGCATGGGAATCCATAAAATTCTGAAAGATCATGCATCCTATACCAAAATAGAAATGAAAAAAGAAGAAAAAAAATAGATAAAACAACACATTTTTAAATATGAATGATGAAAAGGGTGCATGTTGCTTTCACCTTTGTGTTTCTGCAATTGGATGCGGTTTTCACTGTCCCAGTTCCAGTCTTAACAATTTAAAATATCCCAGCTGCTGTATGTCTCAGATCTGTGCCTGAATAATGTAGTTTATTGAACAGTTTATGATGCATAAAGTGCAAATAAACAATATTTTCCCCCAATCCTTGTCCAGCAAACCTCTCAGCTTTGAAGAGAAAACCCCCCGCTCCTCACAGCCACATATGCCTGGGCACGCGACCTGGTCAGTCAGTCAGCAAAAGTTAGTGATGCTGACGAGCCAGTCGTCACAGCAAAGTCACATTTAAAAAGAACCCAACAGCAACAATTTATGTCCCCACTTCAGTGCCTCAATATTCTGGATTCTGGATTTAAATATTGCCCCCAAAAGATCATCAGTAAGAGAGCATCCAAAATTAGACCGTAAACCCAGTTTTCCCAAACATGTTTTGAGCAAACAGCCTTTAATAGCAGAGAAATTGGCAGGCTTGCTCTCAGGTAATGACATAACATGATAAGCATCTCTTTAAACAACCTGGGTTACGTGTTGATTACACTCTAACAAGATGAGAATGTTAACATGCTGATGTTAAGCACTGTAATGACTACTATGTAAATTAAAATTAGTGATGGACCTACGTTCAGTTTCAGAACAGACAGACAATAATTATTGCTGCGGCTCGTGAACAATATGACAACTGATCTTTTTAATCTAACTGCAAACATGTAAACCAAAAGGTATTTTTAGATCAAAGTTTCTTTGTTTGTTTGTATTGTTTTCCTAGCGCTTTGAGATTGTATGGTTGCGGCAAGCAACTCACTTCATTACTGATTAATCCGGTGACATATGACAAGTTAAGTAAAGCAGCATGTCTTCCTATCTGAGTGGAATGTCAGTTTTGCAGATATGTTGGTCATGGACAATAGAAGGTTTACCCCAGTCATGGCACTCGCTTGAAGCTCTGTTATTAATGCTGTAATTACACTTCATCCTATGACAAACAATCCATCTAATAGCTATTGATATATTTCAGAACTGACAATATACAGACTGAAACACATTGAATATTTGTGCCTGACACTAAGACAATTGCAACAAAACCTTTAATTGAAGTAACTTTAGATAATGATTACATTTCATTTTAACTTACTACCAGAGCCATCGTTCTCTATTGAATGCTCCCCATTATCTCCATGACCTCTTTCTAAATGGCAGGTTAGTCATTACATTGGTGTTCACTACATCCGAACGAGCAGTACGCCACGTAAATCATCTTACATGAAGCTGAACTCAAATGTTTCACAGGAACAAACCGTATTCCGGAGGTTTGAACACACGCAGTCACCACCTAAACACAATCACAGTAACACCACACGCACACAAAGAAAACAAGAGGCTGGAATTATGTGACTAATGTGCCAGTTAAACACTTTCATGTGGTTGCTATTTAAGTGCTGACACTATAAATCTAAATCTATAAAGCTAGAAGTGGACATTCATTAAAAGGTTGCTTTAAAGACCTCTTCCAACAAACTTTAAAGAGCAGTTAACAAACCTAAGCATAAATCAAGTTTGCTAGCCATGATGCAATGCACAGCGGCGCGCGTGAACTTGCTTTAAACTGCAGTTACGTCAAAGGAGAGGCTAAGAATTTTAGTCAAAGATTAAAATTTCAACCCTGAACTTTCTGTGATTTCTGAAGATGCGTGGCTGGTGATGAGACTAAAGAACATACTGATTGAAGGTACATATAAAACACTGAATGTGTTTTCCTCCCTTTCTGAATGTTTCTCTTGCTCTCCAGTTTTTCCTCAAGATTATCATTAGAGATTGGTGTAAATTAAAAAAGTAATTAAGTGAAAATATATTTTTGCCACTACTTATGAGGTTGCCTGCTATTTGCTGGGACAGATGTAGGTTGCTTCTTGAGCAGTGGCCATAGACTTTATATAAAAGATGGACATTGCCTGAGGGGCAGAAAACTTAAAAAAACGTAGACGCGTCTTAAACCTTCATTTTTTCAGGAGAGGGCAATTCCACTGATTGCAGAAAATGGCCCTGCTTCTCATTTAATTTAATACCTCATTAATCACTTTTCTAATTAGTCATTTATTACAGCTTTTTTTCTGTAAATTATCATCCTAATTAGAGTAACACTGAATAATGCTGAGGAAACTTTAGGGTGTGGCTACCTTGTGATTGACAAGTCACTATCTTTAACGAGAGTGTAGTATCGTCAGTTTCTCAGTCAGATCTTCCTCACCCACGTGCCGTCTCATTTTGGAGAACCAATATCGCAGTCTCATGGTGGTTACGCACATCCGTAGCTTTTAGATACAGTCTGTGGAACTGGGAAGATTAAAACATGTAGTTTACTCTGCATAAATATTTCTACAATGATAACATAGCCCACAAGTAATTTCTCACTCATTACTTTAGCACTATAGAACTACATTCCTCGTGTATGTGTGTGTGTGTGTGTGTGTGTGTGTGTGTGTGTGTCTTATCAGTGCACTGCAGTTAAATTTCCAGAAAACAGCAACATTATAACTGAATGATGCATTTTTATAACAGAAAGCAGGAACAGGCTGACTTGCCTTCCACGGGCAAGTATATTCGGTGCGTGCCTCGCTGAAATGTCACAAGACTCATCTGGCTAGTTCAGCTGATAGGTCTTTATTGATCTTATAATTCCCATGCATGTGCAGCTGCTCCACAAAGTACCTCAGATCTCTTGAACGAGAGACCTTGAAGAGCCAGGCACCTGCTACTGCTTGTAGCAGTGGCTCATGCATGATCATCAACATATCAGATAGTTGAAAGTTTAGATAGTTGAAAGTTAAAAGTTTTTCAGGTATTTGTGGGAAGTTTTGCAGGGTAGGTGCACAAATATCCATTTGGGTTACAATTTGCTTGCATTCTCAGCATATATTGTGTGTCTGACCTCGAAGCTTGAGTATGTGTCCCTCAGTAGTCCTTCACTCCAACCTGTCTTAAGCTGAAACCTGTCTATTTACTTTATTCCTGGTTAATTAATATTTTTCAACAACAAGCTGTCCACCCAGCTGTTAAGTGAGAGATGTGCTGTGGTGATAATGATCATAAGTTAAGTCTTATTTAATACAATTTTTTTTTAGCATTTTTCTCTATTCACTGAGCCTTTTTCCAGGAACCACTGCACCCACTGACCAGAATGCACATTTTTAAAAAACATATTCATCCATTTTAACTATGAAAACAGTGTATATGTAATAAAATAGCCCATTTTCAAGTAGGGCTGGCACATTTTTTCTCGGGGAAGCATGGATAGTGACTACCCACACAGCATGAAAAAGACTGCAGAAAAATAAATACAAAGTAACTGAGGAATACATAAGGACAGAAATAGCTAGAGAGCCATGTGAGAGTGTGTCTTAACAGCACAGGGAAACTACTGTGAGACCAGAGTGAGCAGGAATTCACGCTAGGAAGCCGTCAATCTCCCTGTCACATTCGTTATGGTATGGCAGGTATCCGTTTCCCACCCTGTGCGCTACCTTCCTGAGGGACATAAAAATTATCTGGGAGGAAAGGCCTTTTCTTGCAAAAGAAATTTCTCATGCACCCAGTGGCTCTCCCCCCAATAATTAATCATAAAGAGAACTCGAAAAGGCTGATTATAATGAGTGTTTGGGATATCAATTTCACATAGTGGGATAGCTCAGGTTTGGGATGCTCATGAGCTGCACGAACAAACAATTTGGTATTATTATAATTCAGATATTTGGAGCCACTAAGTGTTACCACTACAGTTCTACACACTGTGACATAAATGTGCATCTGGTTCATTTTAAATATATTCAAAAATATGGAAAGCTAATTAAACTGTATTTTTTTCCATTCCACTGACAAATATTGCCCTGTTTTAATGATACACCTTAATTGAATTCAGAACTTCAGTAAAGTACGTGTTAAGTTGTATGTAAAAATACGTTTTTGCATCCATATTCATATAGTTTAAAACATTCACACACCAGTAATCCACACTGAATACAAACTAGCCCATGTGTCACGCTTTGTTCATGAAAACAACTGACAATTTTATCCATGTACTACCTGCACACCATCTGTTCCAACTTCCCGAGGGCTGATAGAAGAACGTATGAGTGTTTTACATGTCTGCATGTGTCTGTAGTAGTAAGGTAGACCAAAAGGCCCAAAGAGTTCCCTCTGATTGATCTGAAACTCAGTGAAGCAGCTTCACACTGTCTGCTATATTATTTACAGCAGCACTCCCACTGCTGCACCTACAACTACAGCAATATAGGTCTTGTGCATCAGTCCCGTTCAACTGCCACACTCATATTTCCACATTAATGCCAACATGGCCAAGGATGAAATGAGCTCTTGAATGTATTTTTTTTCCTGCAGTAGGTTTGAGCAGGCATGAGAGTGTGGGGAGAATAATTTCAGAGTTCCAGTAAAAAAAAAAAAAAAAATACAATAAAATCATCTGAGTTTGTGTGCCAGCAAATGTACGAATATGTGTGAATTTTGCTGTGTGCTCCATTGTACTTAAATATATTTTCCCTCATTAAAAAAACAGTAATGATGTTGATAGTTGTACATCTCATGCACACTATCAATGGCAACATCTTAATCCCTTTGATCCATCTTTAGCTTCATCTCTCCCACCTCTCAGCATTTATCTCTCTATTTATACATCTCTCTACAATAAATACTGTATTTCTGCTGACACCACACCTGCACCTCTCAACTGCAGGGCTCAGGGAGCACAGAGACCCAGCACCCACAACGCCTTTGCTCCTATAGCCAAGATGACTAATAACCCCTGCAGGGCAAGAGGCTTTAGAGTTGAGGCACAAAGGTGCAACTTGTGTTGGGTGGGCTTTTGCTGCTCTTTTTATACAGAGATAATGTCATTAAATCCATTGTGTCAGAGGTAGAACATTTCCAGCCAGAGCAGGATTCTTAACAAAGAACAATGAAATATCAGCAGGCTGGACGTATAAAAGTAATTATTCCTCTTTGTTCAGTGTTATAAAGCACTGAAGCATAGTTCAGTAGATAATTCTGCTCCATATTAGAGATATACTGATGAGGTTTATAATTGCAGTTTATAAATTTGGTATTTTACCCTGACTTTTCCAGGAAGAAAAAGGCATCACACCACATTGCAAAGAAGTAATTTACAACAAAATTATTTTATGTGTAAGCATCCAGAAGGAGCCAGTTGAGGCAGTTCGGGTATCTGACCAGGATGTCTACTCTGTGCATCCTAGTGAGGGATTTCAGGCAGGAGGCATCAGGGCAGACCCAGGACACACTGGACGTGCCTCAGTGTTTTTTTGTAATCGATTGTTGGTCAGATAACTGCCAAATTATAAATCATAACAGCCCCACAACCCTCACTTCACACAAAATGGGGTGGGGTGCAAAAATGTGATGGAACTGTCTGCTTGACTGGCAATGGGACATGTCTTTAGAGTCACTGTGGAGACTTGCACAGGAAACACTAAGGACAGCTGTTTAGACTTCATATTTTGCTCTTTGTAATATTCTAGCTCACATAATAATTACATGAGTTCCAACACTGGAACTGGACCGTTGGTCTTGGACACAGATCGTGAACTGCAGAACTGCCAAATAAAATATTTTTAGCATGAACATTGGCCTGGGAAATTACACTGAAGTTGTATGACGGGAAAACAAAACTTAATTTTCATATCTACATTAAAAGAAAGAAGCTTGAGAAATTATACAGGAAAATATACCATGTGAGACCAGTATTTGCATAAGATTATTATTATGAAGGGGACTTTTGTCATGGCATAAAAGAAAGACTCAAAAGGGCTATACTATTATTACAAATCACTGAGCGTTCCCTAGGTAATAATAGTCCTGTGTGACTCAAGTCATCATCACAAGCGTCGCACTTAAATATTGCTACAGATGAAGTGGAGCATATATGCATGTAGAATCACTATGAAACATACAGTATCTGCAGATACAAATGCAGTATTGTTCCCTATTGACTTTAACATACCTTTTAATTTGCATAAATAGATGGAGAGAAAAAAAAGTATTTTCAGCTAACACTATCAGCTGGCTGCTGCGTTTCTTTTAAATGTATTTCCAAATGTATTTCTAGCACAAACACAATGAAAGTTTAACAAGTTGGTGGTGTTTTATCTGGAGTTCCAGTTGTACCTTTTACAATAAGACTGTAATGCAATGAAGACATTTCAATTCACATCAAAGTTACCAGTGTGCAGATGCAGCTCGAGTGATTCCACTTAAACACATTGTCTGAACACTAACGAGTAAAGGCAACATAATAAAAATGACAACACGAAACTAGTGGCTGAGAAGCCTGGCAGGCTTTCCCACATAGTTACTGAGGCAGCATTAATCTGATTTTAATGGTATTGGACTGTAGTCACAATATACCTGACAGCATATGAACAAGTGAGTCTCGCTTGTTTGCAGTTATCTTGCAAGTGTAATTCGTTGAAAATATGTTTACTGAATTGACACAATGAACATTCAGTTGCCTGCAGCTTTACACTCTTAAGCACTCTTCAGGATTGTGCTGTGATTGCATTGTGTATACACTAATATAGTACTTATGTGTGTATATTTAACTGTCTGAGAGAGGGGGGGACAGAGAGAGAGAGAGGGGGGGGGT
>JAVDPK010000267.1:310741-332983 GCA_034780415.1 Cichlasoma orientale
CCCCCCCCCCCCCCCCCCCCCCCCCCCACGGGACGCAGTAACTGTCCACTGGCTGTGTAAAAATTGTTTCAAATAGAGTGAATTTTTTTTTAAAGAATTTAATTAAATTCAGCTAGGTCATAAAAGAGCTCACAGAGAAGGTTTCCTCAAAAGTGAATAAGAACCACAGAGATGTGTTTTTGTAGTTGCGACAATGAAGATGATACCCAGGCTGAGAGGAACGAGATAAGAGAGAGTGAGACACAGAAGCTGAAAGACGGTAAAGACAAACCTACACGGCTAAAACCGATGAATCAGCATAAAAATAAAAAAAATAAAAGCCATTCCAAATGTTAGGGAGATCTGGAAGCATGTATAGGCCTTAAAGTCTCACTGTGAAACATAAATTATGATTTAAAAAGTACACTGTGAGCCACACAGCAGAAAGCTAAATTTTTAAAAGCAGAGCTCTCAAAGCCTTTCAACAGTGAGGGACATACAAAGGTACCTGCTTTTGCCAACTGAGTCATGGTGTTTGTTATGGAACAAATTAATGTTATGAAACGAGCTTTTTAGTGGGCAAGTAGACTAAAGGTAAATTACTATCAAAAGCCACCAACCTAAAAAAAAAAAAAAAAAAAAAAAGAGTCTGTAACAAAGCCATTGGCTTAAAGTAAGGCTGTGAAATCTTAAAGCATTTGTGAAGTAACAGAAAAAGACCTCAAAAATAAAGTGAATATTGTTTGGAGAAAGTGAAGAATGCTTGTAAATATAAAGAAAGCTGTGGATATTCTTTTATAAACCACAGATGGGTTTGATGTGGAAGGCCTTGGACACTACTCCTTTCCACTAAGGCTGCCTCTGAATATGAGTTTTACTGTATCAGTTGAATTGGATTCACCTGTTCACCATGACAATTATAACATTTATTCCATAACATTTTTTCCCACCTTGGCCACAATAGAAATAATGAACCAGCTAACACAGTATTTCTGTTCTAATCAAGCTCTCAGACTTTTTTTTAAATTTATAATTTCAGCACTAGGGTCACACTACCAGAAGCTTTATAATTGGTACCAATACCAGCAGAATTACACAGTTCTTGATAATCAATTTGATACCAAAACAAAATGATTATCCCACATATTTGAACATAAACTCCTTTGTTATTAAAAATTACTGACATGGTGGTAGCAGAGCATTTATTTAAAATGCTAACATTATATTTTGTTCCTGAGTAGCCTGCTAATGTTACTATGAGGTATAATGTTCCTTACATCACTTTAGGTTAAAGGTTGCAAACATTTTAGCCAGAGGTGGCAAAAGTACGGACTTGTGTTAAAAAAAAAAAAAAATACTGTGGTAAAAGTTGAAGTACTGATTCAACTCCCTTACTCAAGTAAAAGTGAGAAAGTACAGGCTCTGAAATGTGCTCAGTAAGAAAGTAAAAGTATGTCTTTGGAGGACGTTTCTACCAGCTATTTTTGTGCAAAGCTAACTGAACCTCGGGTTATATTAATGTAATAATAAAATATTACTGCATTAATTTTCAAACTTTATTTCAATCTAAATTCTAATGAATGCACTCAGCTTGAACACTGTTATGTAAGACTTGAGCAGAGAAAAAGAAAGAATTTTTTTTTTTTTTAAAAAAGGTCTATTTTCTGTTACCTACATTGTAGAGGGTGACTCTGTCTCATCACCTAAACAGAAAAATGAGCACAGTCAGGGGATACAGTAGGATTCAGCAGGTGGGGGAACCCTAAGATCGGTTGTGCTGACGCGATGGGGGGGGGGAAAAAAAAAAAAATCACAATTCACAATCATTTCTGTTGTGATCAGCTGCTGGTGCTCTGAATTCAATAAGATGCAATCCAGTAAATCTTAGCTAATTTCCATCCCCTACACTGACAGTATATTGTTTATACCGCCTTTATTCTATACTGTATACAGTTTGTATAAAGGTGGAATTCAGTGAATTAATCTAAGCATCATCAGCTTAAAGTCAAATTCATCTTTAAAGTCAAATTCATTTTAGCCAATGGACAGTGCACAAGAGAGGTGAAGAAGAAAGTGCAGGCAGATTGGAGTGGGTGGAGTGTCAGGCGTGATGTGTGATGTCAGGAGAGCAGCAAGATTGAAAGGGAAGGTTTACAAGATGTTAGTTGAGACCTCCTATGATGTATGATTTGGAGACAGTGGCACTAACAAAAAGACAGGCAGTGGAATTGGAAGTGGCAGGGTGGAAGATAATAAGATTTGCAGTGGGAGTGACCAGGATGGACAGGATTAGAAATGAGTACATGAGAGGGACATCTCAGGTAGAGTGGTTTGAAGACAAAGTTAGGGAGGCAAGGTTGATGGAGTTTGGGCATGTGAAGAGGAGGGATAATAGACTTATTGGACAAACAATGTTGAATATGGAGCTGCCAGGCAGGAGGGAAAGAGGAAAACTATAGAGATGATTAATGAATGTAGTGAGAAAGGCCATTCAGAGGGTTGTGTGGCACAGGAGGATGCTGTGGATAGAGTGAGATGGAAGTAGATGAGCTGATATGGCAACCCCTAAAGGCAGCAGCCAAAAGAAGAAGAACAGCAGCTGTCTCAAACAAAATGGTAACATGTATTTAAGGATAACATAAGGATAATATCTTGGATGTTAAATTCTTTGAACAGATCTGGATGCCAGTCTTAGTTGCTTTGCTAAATTGGAAGCATTTCCTCCCTTGGTCTAAAAAGTATGTCAGCATCTTTTGTGTACTGCCCTTTGTGCTATCACAGCAGCTGCAATACTCGCCATCTCCTTCTGCAGTCTTTGCCGTGAATGTGTAACTTTTCCCGTGCTTCTGGGGATCTGTTTTCTTCTTCATCTTCAGCGTGTAAGGATAGACCAGAACGATCGTATGCTGCCCGTCTCAGTTCTGGAAGAATTACAGCCTCAGCACGTACTGTAAGCTGCCTATTGTCCCTATTTTCAGAATTTTGGTACTGAAAGGTTTCATGAGTATTCAACACTAGAATAAATAAACAATGAAATAGATTTCAAGGCATAACTATCATTTGAGTATTTTATATAATAAATTTACAGGGATCACAGCCAACTGGACACTTTTGGATGTTTTCCATGATTTTTTTTTTAGAGAATTCTAAGAACTTTTATACCACTAGATTCTGCACTTGAGAATACACAATTACAGTGATATTCAGTTTACATTTGATACTTTCCAAGAGAACATTCGCATTCATGACCACCAGTAACCTCAGTAGACACCGACTAATAATTGCTGAGCCATGCAGGTAAAGCCAGAACCACAAACGGAACAGACCAGAATTAGAAGTACTGAATAATACATCAACACTTATTCCCTCTTATTCAACTGACAGGTCTAATGTTTAAATGATGATTTGCCTCAAGGTACCCAAGAGGAACTGTGGGGAAAATAGTCAGATTCTTTCCCCACTTTGAGTTTGAATCAAAAGGGAATGAAAAAATAAAAGTAAGACAACAGCTAAGGACAAGTATGGCTGTCACATGAATAAACAGAAACGAGACAAAGCCAAAAAAGAAAGAAAGAAAAAACACCAGACGAAAAGGAAAAAAAAAACAAAAAAAAAAACAAGAACAGAGGAATCTAATGAATAAATAAAACAAAACAAAAAGAAATTGGCATCTAAAATAGGTCCAAGCTCTGTCCAGAGACCGATGTTCAGTGGGTAATGTCATCAGCGCTGCTGTCGGGTGTGCTCTGTGGTCAGAAGAGCCGGTGTGGTGGTGACAGCTGGCTGTCATCACTCCACAAGTAAGGGGAGACAGCAGGACAGGAGGGAAAAAAAGACAGTGAACAAAGAAAGGGAGCCAGGAGGTGGGAGGAGAGTAAGGGGCAGGACGAAGAGGAATTCGGGAAATGGAAAGAAAAGGGGGAAAATGGTTGCAAGAGAAGCAGAGGAGTATTATAGACAGATGTAAAGTGACTCCTTGACTTTCATTGATTTGGGGCAGTTACCTGCAACTTGAATCAAGTTAGCTTCATATTCTCAGTACAGCTTATTACTTCTTTCTAAATTAAAGCATATGATGTATGCTTTGACTATTACAGTGCCTAATTTAGGAATTATTACTTTGTTCCATTATGAGTTCACTGGTTATCTCAGAACTTGACAGAATTTAATCAAACTAACTTTTGCAGGTGCAGATCAGATCAGAACATTGTCTGATATGGTTTTTTAAATTCATCATTTACATCATTAATACTGGAATTTAAAAGAAAAGATTTTTTTCCACCTTTTACAAATTGCTTGAGATCTCATTGCTTAAATTATTATGTATTAATTTTACTTCTTAAATACACGTCTTTGCTACAGCTGCATTTATATGAATTATGAGCCCTAAAAACTATATTAATAAGGAATAACAGGTTCAGCAGTAAAAATATGCAGCTATCACAATGGTCTCTCAATCGCAGATCCCTTGCTGTAACCTGGATTTGATTTATTAATACCACAACAGCATTCTATATATACAAACTGAGAAGAAGAAAATTAGGTGGCGGAGGAGGGGGAGGAGGAGGACAGAGACACAAGACAGGCTTTTGGAACAACGTGCAACACAGCGAGAAGATGGTGAAACGTGGAAGTAAACCAGAGATGAGTGAGGCTGAGGTGAATTACAAAGCATTAAATAGACCCGAAAGTTGAGAACAGGAGGAAGGAGAGATAATGCAAGAGGGTGACAGACATGAGCAGGCGAGGTGTGAAGGTGGGAGGAACAGAGAAGAGGACGAAGTAAACACAGAGAAAGGATAGAGAGAGCTGAGGAAATCGGACAAGGAGAAAGCAGCATGGGGAGGGGTGGCTGGAGGGCAGCTGGTAAAATGAATGGAGTCCAGGCATCTGAGGGACCACCACTGAGCGGTCAGTGTGTGTTTCTGCGTGAGATTTATGAGGCACAATGCGGTGACAGAAAGAAACAGCGAGCGGGGACAACCGAATTTTAGAGTAAGAGAGACATAAAGACAGAAATTTTAAAAAGAAAAGAGGTGGCTTCAGACCAGTGCGTAGAGGATTAGGGATTTAGGGCTTGTTGGAACTGCCAGCATGTTTACACAAGGCCAGAAATGTGTCTCTTGCCTGGAGATGTGGATATTCTGTTCCAAGTTGGATTTAGATTTAGATGTTAAATTTGAAAGAGAGAACACAGTTAAAGCAAGAAGAAAGCTCCCTGCAACTTGTTTTTAGTAAGAACGCTGAAGGCATTGTTTGTTCTGATTTAAACATCTGCTCACAAGAGTGGGACTGAGTTTATGCATTGTGCACTATAAAATTAAAAATACAATATTTGTTTTCAGTTGTGTTTTTGCCAAGCCATGCAGACGATATAATTAAATCAGTTCACTAATATTGCGTAGGTCCCCTCATGCCTGCCAAAGCAGATCTAACTTGTTGGGACATGAACATGGGCACTGGTGGTGGGATGCTGGCACTGGATCCTTTGGGTCCTGGTGGTTGCAGGAAGGGGCCTCAATGGACCAGGCTTGTTATGGCTGGATTGGGATCTGAATAGTTGGAGCTGGGTCAATGTCCTCAGCTCACCTTCCCTGAACCACCCTGAAATTGTTTAGTAGTAAAGTAGCACCTACAGAAATAGGTGGCGCTGGTGGGACCCAAGGTTTCGCACCAGAGCGCTGTATTTTAATGAGATGATCAGTGTTTCTCACTTCAACTATCACTGGTTTTAAAGGTCTGAATGAGCAGTGTATGCCAAATTCACCGCAAGATAAACCAACACTGAAAGTTTAAATCTGAAATAATTATGAAACCAAATGGCTTTAACTCATGTTTTGTTATTCTTTGGAGACCAAAATTAGAATGAACACATTTTAAAATAAATAAATAAATAAATAAAACCTGGTACTTGCTGGTGAGTTCACAGAGAGGCCAAGATGGGAACACTCAGCTTCAATCAGATCACAATCCATAATAGATGGCCATGTAAATATCTTATGAGGAGAGCAATGGAGAAAATGACTTGTACTCAAGAACACACACATGTGCAGACACACACACACAAAGAAAACACAAGTTCAGACAGATGAACCACAAAGACATCCCTTACAGTCATGCAAAAAGTTTAATAAGGTGTATTTATCTAATATTCATGCACAATCTTAATGGATCTTTTGTGTGAATGCTTTCTTGTTTTTGCTGTTGTCTGAGTGCATGAATAACACAAACAGGGCTGTAAAAGACCCGAGTATGCTTCTGAATGTGAATTTTCACTTAAAAAATGCATATACAACAAATGTTACTTGGATCCTTCTTTGGCGTTAAAAAGTACAAGGCGAAAAAGGGTGAGTATTTTTGGCAAAAGAGCATTTAAACATACTAGTAGGAACTCAGCAAACTGTGTAAAACTTGGAGACTGCAAATACAGGAATACACAAATGTACACCCACACAAATACTCTCCTTAATCTCTCCAGTCTAAAAGAAAATAATCGCTTTATGCTTGAGAAAACAGTCATTTTAAATTGTAACGTTAGAGAAGCTGGAAGGATAAACCGCACCTATTGGGAAACTCAAATAAAACATCTAGGTAAAATGCAAAGCAGCAAAGATGCTGTTTGTCAGACTGTTTTTCCAACAAAATATACACTCTATATACAAAATTCTGAAAATTAAGACTAGAGTATTCTTCATTAGCTTTGTAGCAGCTCAGCTGGCAACAAAAATAAGCAATAACACATGAAAAGCAAAGACAGCCAACTTCAAAGATACACAACTTAACAATAATCTCTTGCAAAGATGTCTTATGGCTGAGACGGAAATAGTTGTTACAGCTTCATTCAGTTGGAAATCATCTGATCAGTTTGACTTCATGCTTGCACATTTGCATTTGGTTAGGATCTAATCTGTTATTCCCCTCTGCTCTGTTTATCTTCTCAATTATGTCTTTCTTTGTACAAAAAGCACAGCCCGTGTGTTTTCTAAAACACATGGGCTGAAGATTTCACATAACTGGCAAGTGGTATAAAAAAAATAGTGAAAATTCTTAGTGAAAGTTATTACAATGATTTATGTGCATTACTATATAACATGGAGGTTTGGCTGCTTTTGAGAGTGTACTCTGGACTGTCTGGGTGATGATGATATTATGAGTGCAGATGCAGTGTTAAACCCCACACTGCCCCACAGGGGAGCACTAAAAGCAAACCCTGACCCTGTTGATTATCAATAATTCAGTAGAAATCAGGGTTAGAATAAGTGCAGCGCCAAACGACACATCATTTCTACAGCATGCAGGGAAGACAACAGTCTCTGCCATCATAAAGTTTGCATAAGGCCCGAGTTTCTCCGTTAGCTGTCTGCGAGGTTGGACATTAGCTCCATTACGTTGAAAAAAAGGATTGACGGGTGGAAAATGGGGAAGAAAGTGCTGGTGAGTCATCGAGCATTCTGGGTCTCAACTGAGACCCAAATGGCAGAAGAGCTAGACAGCGGGACGCTGCCACAGTGTATATAAGAAACCATTGGCAGCCCAGCTGGGTGACTAGCCTGCAGTCAGCCATGTCAGTATTGAGCCTAACTGGACAGATCAGTCAGAGAGTAATAAATGAATGAGAAAGGGAATGATGAAGACAATGTTGCAAAATAATGACAAAAAGAAGGAAATCCCACAAATCCTCCATCTGCGAGGTCTTTGAGTTCATGGACCAACACAATTCAGTACAAGGAGAACATTTAAGCCTAAGACCTAAGAACAAAATACTGATATATTAATATAAAATGCTATATTTTCTGTGAACAACAGCTTTGTCTGAGTGGCTATTTATCGATCAAGATAGCAAAAAGCTTCCCTTGCTCAGAGAAATGTAGTGATTGTAGATGAGAGAGAAGATCAGTAAGATGATCAAGAGAAAGAATTTTCAGAACATGAGTCCTTTTGCCTTTATTGGATAGGACAGTGCCGACATGCAGGTAGAGAGAGCGAAAGGAAACGGCACACAGGAAATGGTCTGGGGCAGACTCAAACCCAGGTCCCTGCAGTGAGGACTCTAACCTTCAGTAAATTAGCCACCTGCTCAACCTGGTGAACTATAGCAGTTCTAAGATGAGGATTAAACTGACCATCAGTCAGCTCCAAAGCAAGCCTGTCAGCAGCTAGTAAGGGGATGGATGTCAAAAAATGGTAAATCTGTATGGCTGCCAAATGTGCAAACGGGGTCTAATGGCAGTTGTCCTTCTGCAGGAAATCAACTTTTTATCCTAGATTTCATCTAGAAAATCATCCTGATCAGGAAATATTCCCTAATCTAAATTAATTTCTAAATCCAGTAGCAACAAAAAGAACACCTGCAATGTGTGTGACCAAGACTGACAGGAAGACAGAGTCATATACATCAAGTGCACAAAATGCACATGCCACATCCATCCCTCCATCCCATTCTCTTCGGCTTATTTAATTCAGGGTTGCAGGGGGGCTGGAGCCAATCCCAGCTGTCATAGGGCAAGAGGCAGGGTACACCCTGGACAAGTTGCTAATTTATCGCAGGGTTAACACGCAGAGAGAGACAATCATTCACACTCCTATTCATTTCTACAGTCAATTTAGAAACACCAATTACCCTAACCTGGAATACGTGGAGAACATGAAAACTCCACACAGACAAGCCCCAGACTGGATTAGAAAACGAGACCTTTTTCCTGTGAGGTGACGGTGCTAACCACTGCACCACCGTACTGCCCTGTATTTGTTCAGTGGGGCTGAACTATGGAGTGACATGACCCTGTTCAATTTCTAATGAAGTTCAAAAAAGTAAACAATAGCAATGAGAAATGTTTTATTTATGCTTGTTCAAGATGAACATGTTTTTTAAACCCATATCTTGGTTATGATTAATTTATATTTTATGTCAAACTGAGGTAAATACCAAATATTAACCATACATGTGGTCTGTATTGCTTCGAATTGGGAAAAAGTAAACAAATGTGACGCACTTTTACATAAATTATCATGGCTGGATTGATTTAAAAATCCAAAAATGTGTTGGCAGAGTAACTAAAATATCAATACCACACAAGCGTTAAATGCAATCTTTGTAACCAAATGCAAATCTGTTTAGGGGAACTGAGATTGTTGCCATCATTTTTGGTGTCATTTAAATAAAAATGCTAACAAATTCTCATAATGTTGAAGCAGCGTTTATGTCAGGCAGTTGGATTTGACAAAGTCAGCTATTTTGTGCAATGGTGCCATTTGGTAGCATTTGATACAGTGCTTATCTGTTCATTATGGTCCGTTTTGGTCCATTCTACATTAAAAATAAAACAGCCTTGTTTGAAATGACATGTGACATCTTCAGGAACAGATTTTGAACATTTGACTGTTTGGCCTATTATCTCTGTAACAAAAAGGCTTTTTCCCCTCATAATAAGACAAACTATATCACTTGTAATAAAAAAAAAAAAAAAGATACAATTTTGCATGAGGAAGTTTAAATCAAACCAGATTTAAGTTCCCCGTGTGGTGATTTGCATTAAACAGGTGACTGAGATTTGCATTTTTATGGAGTTCCCATGGCCTTCTTTTGCCCTTTATTCGCTTTGAACAGACCAGGCAGGAGATAGGGATGTTAATTATGGACCACAAGGACCACAATGGGAATGATCTCAATGGTTTTATTGTGTTATCCCAGATAGGTTTTTAATTGAATTATGGAACATGATGGTAGGAACTGGAGAGAGGGGAATGCAGAACATGGTTGTCCTTAAGAAAAAAGGGGGAAAAAAATATCTAATTTACCCAATCAATTATATTATTGAAAAATCCACTTTCTGTTCAGAACACTGCAATCTGGTCTGATTTCATGTGCAGCATAAAACTGTTTCTCAGGGAAGAGAGATTCAGAAGGGTTCCCACTATTCAATGATATGAATAATTCTTAGCATTATAAAGCAATGTCAAAGCATGAGTGAAATACAACCCAACTTTATTTTTGAACGTTTCTTTGATGTAAACTGGATTCTTTGGAAAGTGGCTCTAAAAAACAAAATAAAACCAGTTGTTTTTTTCTGCTTAAATTAAAAATTAAAATTAAAAAAAAATGCAGCAATAACTTAACATTAAGGCAACTTTTTTAGAAACCATTCAAAACTGATAGCAATAGATCAATTTCCTCTGCTTACTTTTCTTTCATTGCTTTCATTCAGTCTCATAGGTCAGTTATTTCCCAGTGGTTTTAGGGGAAAATGGTCCAAGAATATCTGGGAAACCAATATAAATTAATAGGAATGTTGGCACTAAATTCAAAACGCTCTTTATTTTCAAAACTCTAGTCTGTCATAACACTGCTGTGTGGCAGGCAGGTTTAGGACCCCAATGCAGGAAAATGCAGGAAAGCAAAATGCAGACAGTGAACAGCTTTATTGCTGGAGCCTTCTCAAAAAACAAACAGCAAACAGAAGTAAACTGGACTGGGCTGAAGCAAGGGATCCAAACCAACGAACAAAAACTCACTGCACAAGAAACACACAACAAGGGGGAAAACGCAACAAGGCACAAAGGGAAATGGAGACAACAAATACACACGGGATGACGAGGCAACCAGGTGGGAGCACAGATGACACCAATTGCTAACGACAAGTCGAGAGGGGAAGTAGACTTAAACCCAAACTCAAGAAACAAAAGACCATCACAGTAAGGCAGAAGTAATAAACATACCAACACATGTAACTTGACAAAGACAAACAATACGAAGCTAAATATCCCAAAAAGTCCAGAGAAACTCAAATCCCGGGTCCAAGACCCAGGGACTGTGACACTGTCAGATGATGATATATTTGATGTTAATCAAATATAAAAAGACAAAACAGGAGGAAAAAAGAAAGTCATTTACAGGCCAGATGATTATATGACAATGTTTTGGGGTTGTGCATATGGTTACCTGCATTTAAAAAAAAAAGAAGAAGAAAAAGAAAAAACTGTCTATATACAGTACCAGTCAAAACCAGACACACTCACCCATTCAAATGAATGGGTGAGTGTGTCCAATGATGGATGTAGCTTCTGGTTCTGATAAATGAAGCCTCAAACTTGCATACTTTCTAACCGCCAGCACAGGGTGACTCTTAAGGTTGCAAAAAAAGTCTCATTGTTTGTCAGTTGGAACCGCATGAAACAAAACAACATGTTCTTTTTATCAGCTGTGGTCTCCGTTAGAGTCCATACTGTTATTAGAGAACTCGTTCTTGTTGCTGAAGATGGTTCTATATGATGCTAGCCTTATGTCGCCATGCTACAGAATCACTAAATTTATTACATGATCAATAAGAATCTGACGCATCCAAACCTTTTGCACAATTTACAATACAAATACATGCAAATAATGAAAGTATATAAATCAAACAAACAGAAACAATAACCTCTATTGAGATTACAAAATGTGCCCCAAAACATAGATGCAGCCACATATACAGGCACTTATGAACAAAGGAAATGCAGAAACACACAGAAAGATAACAAGAGTCTCTGGGACAGGACTCCCAGAGGACAGTAGACAGGGTAAAGAAAATGGAATAATGAAATAAACAAAACAATCTCATGACACATTTGAAAATGCCCATTTTCTCTACTCCTCCTCCTCCTCAGTGCCTACAATCTCATTCGCAATTCAAATGACCCTTTGCCTGTTATTTCTGTCTTTACACATCTTCTCCTTTCTAGTCTCTAAATGATTTTCGTCATCATCACTTGACAACACCAGCAGCAGCATGATAGAGAGAGATCACTCGTGGAAATGAGAAAAGATAAATGCTTTAAATAAAATCAATGACAAGATAATCAATTGGAATCTGGAGTTAAAAGAATGGCAGCTGTTAATTGATAGTGGCAGTTTTATTCATTTAGCAGGCACAAATGATGTTTAAAAAAATCTGCTGCATCAAGACTAAAATGAAAAATAGTTATCAATTTATTTATTTACATTCAGGTCTACAAGTATTTGATCAATGATGAACTTCTTGAATCAAAGCTGCAAATCCGTACTGTGAAAAAAAAATATGGATTAATTACTTGGAAGGCAGCAGTTTGTGGTTAAATGATCAGCCTGTGGGTAAATTTAGGTATCCAGTAGGATACAATGTGTATTACAACTGGGCTCTTAAGTTATTGACCACAGAAATCAATACATGTACTATGTCCCTTAAATGTCTCTTTTAAAATTACAGGTTAAAGGCGTATATTTTTTGGTGATTATCACCGCCCATTCCAACATTACTGTATTCCACGTTAAATTTGTCTTTATGACTGAACAGGTTGTAGCTTCACTATGTGAAGCTTGCAAAGTAGATAAATATATACATCATTGTTAAGTGTTTTTAAATAACCAAGTTTTTGTCATCCGACTATAATACAGTGGTATAATGAAACTATTAAGAATAACAAGATAGTGTAAATTAACCTACATGTCTGTGCCATACATGAGCAAAACAAAAGCAACGCAGGCCTGGTGAAAATTGCCCATATGGTGGGTTTTGCTAGTAGTAATAATAATAAGCAAAAGAAAAACGAGCAGCAAAAGCAAAGCAAAGCAAAAGAGGAAAAATTACCTTGAACTGTGTGAAGAAAGAAATGGACAGAATTTCAGCCAATTTTGTTCTGAGTAATATCTCTTATTGTGGAGCTACTGTAAATTGGGCATGGATATTTTTGGGATTATCCACAATGGCAGAGGAAATCATATTCAACTGCTGACACATCATTATTTTTGTGATATATCCCTTAACTCCATGTCCTTTTCAATCAACGAAGAAGCTGTGGTAGCGGTTGTTAGAAGCAGTAAGTTTTTTGAGGGTTTCAAACTGATTTAGGAGTTACAGTATTATTCAGGAGTCGATTCACAACCACCTGTTTAGGCAAATCTTCAATCGGATCAGCAATTCCAGCCAGGAAAGCTGCTGTCAGTGGCAACATTAAGCATAATGGAATTGCTAATTGTTTTGGGCAGTTCATGTGAAACTGTCCTTCCAGCTTCTATGTATTGAGATCTACCTTTGGTAAGCATTTAATATTTGCCATGAGTATACTTTAGGCAAATTAATTTTATGCTGGAGGTTGCAACTGATATACTTCATAACAGTAGCCGGATTTGTGTTCCAAGTGTAGAGCTGTTTTTTCGATACTAAATTGCTTCACCTCTAAATTTGAGGAAAAGCTAAGAGTATAATGATCGCCATTCAAAACTCCACCTGAACAATCTGAACTCATATTGGTGGCCAAATAGAAAACACAAACAACTGGCTTTAAAGTGGAAGCTATTTTTTTCAAGCAGATGTAGAAGCTAAGTTTTTCAAGTAGATCTACAAGTATGTTGTCTTATTGTACAGTACATGAACAGAGACAACTAATATCAGATGCTTATTTGTTTTATTTGGCTTTGTTAAATTGAGAATGGAGCTAGCATCTCTGAACTCTGAAGCAGCTGCTCCTTCCACTGCATCCATTTGTCTCTGGTTTTTAGTTGGAACAAAGTTTTTATTAATTATATACAGCCCAGCAGTCTGTTTAATGAAAGACTTTGTAAAAACCAAACCATTTCCATATCACTGCAGACTACCTTTTATCTCTATTATTTCATCATCAGAAAATCGTGTTTGATGGTGATAATGCTTGTGTTGTTTCAGAGATAAAGAGATAAAGGAAGCACATCTATTGACTTTGTAATTTAAGCATATTCCACATTGCTAAATTAATTCATTCACTATACACTGACCAGGCACGGCATTATGACCACCTGCTTAATATTATGTTGGTCCCACTATTACCATCAAAACAGCCCTGACCCCTCGAGGCATGGACTCCATTAGACCCCTGAAGGTGTGGTATCTGCACCAAGATGTTAGCAACAGATTCTTCAAGTCCTGTAACTTGTGAGGGTGAGCCTCCGTAGATCAGACTTGTTTGCCCAGCACATTCCACAGATGCTCAGTTAGATTGAGATCTGGGGAATTTGAAGGCCAAGTCAACACCTCAAACTTTTTATTAGGCTCCTCAAACCATTCCTGAACTGTTGCTGCTTTATGGCGGGGCGCGTTATCCTGCTGAAAGAGGACACAGCCATCAGGGAATATCATTTCCATGAAAGGGTGTTCATGGTCTACATTATGCTTATGCAGGTGGTACGTGTCAAAGTAACATCCACATGGATGGCAGGACCCAAGGTTTCAGAACATTGCCCAAAGGGTCACACTGCCTCCGCTGGTTTGCCTTTTTCCCATAATGCATCCTGATGCCAGGTGTTCCCCACGTAAGCACACACACGCACCTGGCCATCCATGTGATGTAAAAGAAAACATTGTTCATCAGACCAGGCCACCTTCTTCCATTGCTCCATTTTCCAGTTCTCATGCTCACGTGCCCATTGTTGGCAATGGACAGGGGTCAGCATGGTGACCCTGACTGTGATGCACTGTGTATTCTGACACCTTTCTATCAGAACCAGCATTAACTTTTTTGGCAGTGTGAACTACGGTGGCTCGTCTGTTGGATCAGACCACACGGGCCAGCCTTCACTTCCTATGTGAATCAGTGAGCCTTGACCATTTACGACCCTGTCGCTGGTTCAGCGCCGTTCCTTTCTTAGACCTACTTTTCATACACACTGAGCACTGCAGGCCAGGAACACCACACAGAAGCTGCAGTTTTGGCGATACTATGACCCAGTCGTCTAGCTTTTACAATTAGGCCCTTGTCAAACTCGCTCAAGTCCTTACGCTTTCCCATTTTTCCTGCTACTAACACACCAACTTTGAGGAAAAAATCTTCACTTGCTCATTATACATTTTCTTTGCTATACGCGATAGAAACAGACCACAAACAAATCCATAGTGCGTCAGCTCACCCTTTGTATCATTCCCCTCAGCAAAACCACACATAACAAATAGGAATAGGAATGCAATGTCATTGCACAGCACTGCTGAAAATTTATATACTAATATACACATGCATAATTACACTTTAAAGGTGCTCTTGCAGACAAATAAAATTCCATTGCGTAATTGCTTCAAAACACCTACACATAAATCCTTCTCTGCAGCTTTATATTAATCTGCGAAGCCATGCACATACATGAACATATATAACTGGAATGTTTGATTACTGAACATGGAGTGTACACACACACACACACTGCTCATAACTCCTCTCTCCACCAGTATAATTTCTTTTGCTGACTGACTTGTTTTTTGTGATACAATGGCGCAGACATCCACAGAGAATAATTATGTGACTCCCAGCACTTCTGCACCTCATAATGGCTAATCTAAAGATCATTAGTAACAGTATACGCTTGACTTGTGTTATTTATTAAGCCATTCTGTTTCCTATTAAAAACTTTGGCTAGAATGTGATTGATGCAATGGGGCCTCCATGCATGCATGTGTCCAAGCAGGCTCGCTGTTAACTAATGCATGTGCGATTTCTGCCACTCAAGGATCTTACTCGCGGATGAAATTGCTTTAATGTTGAAGTCCCTGGCTAATTATGAAACATCAAAATTAACTTTCAGTTGCAATGAGGTGGGGACATGTACCTACTGCTAGCTGAACGTGCAATGTTTTAGAAATATTTATGGCCCCTCAATATTTCTGAAATTGTGCTCCCTGTGCTCTCACTAAATTTCTAGTTAACATTTTAAAAGCACACTGAACTTAAGCAGACCTATTCCAAACCATCTTTTGACAGTCAATTTAAAATTTTGCTGAAATATGTCCTAAAGAATTTTGAGTGCTGTGTGTAGTGTATCAAAGGAACTGACAGGAATAGGAAGCCTTTCAAATATCACACTGTGATTCTCTGCGGTTGTAGCTATGACAAATGTGACTGTCCCATTACTTATTATAGCACATGCTAGGATTATTAAAGCTTCATTGTTCTGTGAAAAATGTGTGGAGCTGCCAACCACTGATTTGAGTACAAGAGGTATGTTAAGTAGCATAAAAAAATAACATATTTGTGCTCTCATAAATAACATTTCCCACTGCCAATTTAGTGTTGAACATCGCTTAAATAAATGTGATTTATACAGTGTCTGGTTCCAGGGATATAAACGGTTTTATGTTGTCTGGTGTGTGAGTCCAAGTCAAGTTGAGCTGATTAAAAAACAACGGGAAATGTGTAGGATATATACAAGGACAACAATGAAATAGATGTATTTACTGCATTTTATTTCCTCAAAAGGAAACTTTATTTACCACTTATTAATTTGCATATTAATCTATAATGATATAGATTGTTAAACTAGAAGTCCATTAGAAAATCAGCAGACTGAGGGGGCTATAAAATGTGTATTTTGTCTCTCTATTACTGGTTAATACCAGAATAGTTTTTTCTTCTAAAAACAGTGACAGTGGCAGTGACTGACACTACTACTCATCAAACCTAATAGAGCTACCATCAAGTACAGAGAAGTACTTTATGTGTATGACATACAGAGACGTTAAATCTGCAAATTGCTTGTGTGTGCATCCCTTAAACAAAGCATCACCCAAAAAAAAAAAAAAAAATCAACCCAAGAAGCTCATAAAATTCTTTTCAATACAATTTTTTTCTTCCTCTGTACCATGTGTTCTTCTGTCTGTAGAATACATTTTGTCTGAGGTATTTTAACAATATAATTATAGAGGAAGAGGACAGCAAGAAAGAGACTAAAATAACAGCAGCATTTCTCAAAAAGGTAAATGGCCAACCAAATCACCCTGACATTTCACGCTGATACTCTTTCCCTGATCCATAGAGCTGCCTACTGTATGAAAGCCAATGGAGATGGATGGGTCTGCTTGTCCCTGAACAATATAGGATGCAGTCAACCATACAACTAGTGATAAAAGTCGATGTTATCACCCTCAGGGGTTTTTCCCCAGGGTGAAGCTGTGCAGTGCTGCTGCCTTTTCACATCTAAGACCACCTCAATATGCTATTGTCTCTCATATACTCTTCAAAAAAACAACAACCCTCTATCCAGAAACTTTGTCTTAAATGACGATGACATGAGCAAAATGTCAAAGAGTATTTGTCAATTTTTAAATGCCAGATAAAGCAGTCTCTCCAACTGCACAGTGAAAAAATTGACACACACGCATATTTGTTTTGGGTTTTACACATTTTAAAATTTTAACTTAATCCTCTAAACAAAGCTCAGAGCTCAGAGCCATTCTCACAGTTAATGCAGTGATCACAGTATTTTACATCACAGTAATGTTAAGGTGATGGAGTAACTTGAAATGCATCGCTTGCTTATCTAGTGATTCACATTTAATAAACACCAATGGACAAATGTGTTTGCCTGTCCTGCACTGCTGATAACCATGTCAGTATTTGCACTTTAGTGTAATATTGTGAAGACAGGATTATGAGTGATTACACGATAACAGAGCCAAAGTTCTGCATTATATTTTCAATATTTTCTACCTTTTGTATTTACTAGAATTTACAATTATTAATATTTAAGACTTTGCTTATTCTATTTATTAAATAGAATGTTGTTTGCTTATATATTATTTTGCTTCGTATAGGTATGCTTACTCTTTGACCAGCAAACTCTTTTTAAGAAGGGAAGATCGTAACTGGGGAAATGGGGTGTCAGGTGTGACTGTGTGGTAATGGCAAACAGTTTACATGGTCGATGAATCACAAAAGAGAGCCCCTTCACAAAATTAGATCCCATGCAGGTCAAGATTTGGCTCTGAGTTATAATATTATGAAATGAAAAGACTCAAAGTCTTACCAGCCTTTTTTTTCACAAATATAACAAAGATAATGATCATGTCCATCAATCACCAGCACCCCCCTAAACCATACAGCACCTAATCCCTAAACCCTCAGAAAACCATCAGATTGCTTTCAATTAAGAAGAATAATCACTTGTACTGATTAGCTGTGATTATTCTTTAAAATCACCAGGGGAAAAGATCCGTGAGTGCATCTTTAATCTCCAATAATCAATCTGATCACCACGAGCCTTTTCAACACTTGGAATGCTGTAAGGTACCTAAATGAGTCTTATACTTTGTAAATGAGTAGTCATTTTGGTGCCATATGTGATATAAACACTAATGAATAAGGTCAATGATGGAGTATCGGCGTTGCACATAAATTACCATATTAGACTCAATGTAATCAGATTTTCAGAGGGATATGTGATTTTTACCCCCATGGGAAGGTTAAATTCACATTTCTTACTGGAGGGATAAAAGATAGCAAGGGCATGTGGGAGCAGTAAGCCTGAGGCGGGCAGACTCCAATGTGTTGCTCAAGGACACCTGTGAGTGACAACACGCTTTGAATAGCCATTTTCTCATCCTGACTTTCTTTCTTCTTCTTTCTTCTGCAAGAAAGTCAGAGGTAGATTAAAAATAAACTAAATTATCCTAATTAGAAGACAGGGTTTTTATTACATCTGACTGTCCAGATTTTTGGTTGCTGGATAGATATTTTGTTTTCCATTTTAAATATAAATTTATATATTTCTCAGCTTGGGTGCCCATCTAATGCCATCATAATCATAGCAGTTATCACAATTTAGTGACTATTCATAAAACATGACAACCAAAAAAAAAAAACAAAAAAAAAACACCTGATTGATTTTTTTAAAACTGCTACTGAGTTTTTTTATACAGCTATGAATCACGTTCACATTATGTTCAGTAAATTTCATCAAGAAAAATATCTCCATGATTCTGATGCATTTCCATTTTCAGCTCTTTCCTTTAACATTACTGCTTCAAACATTAAAACTTTGATGCATTAATGACCACAGCTGTGCATGGCCACTTAGCATAAGCAACACAAGCGCATTATTACCAAAGCTCTTTCTCTACCTGTGTTGACACATTTTTACATTAACACAAAATTTGCCCTCAAGAAAAAAAACCCTGTGCATTTCACCACAAAGTTTGTATCACGTACCAGTGCCTCACATACTAGTGTCGTTGCTGCTTTCATATAAAGTGATGATGCCCTCCTTTCATTTCACTACGATGGCTCTCACACAGTCCTCTTGATGTTTCTCCTTCACACAATCCTTCTCCTGTGTTTGTGTTTACATTTGCTACACTTCACTTTCATGCCTGTTCTCTAAAATGTCCTATTGACACCTTCATTAGTAAAGCTAGTCAGAGCGGCAGTAGTGGCAGGGATGTAAAGGTTCACAAGCTGGGACCCTATTTTGGTTATGGAATAGTTAAATAGTTACAACCCATAAATACATGCATACATTCATATGCACATCTTGCATTTTTGTGCATACTGTTGTTAGAAGAAAATAACTTTCTCTTTGTTGTACAGCTATCCTATAAGGAAGCATTTCAGCTAATGTCCCTTGTGCACTGACTTCAAAAGCCAAGGCCAGTTTTGGCCCCATAGGAGGCCACAGCACATCTTTCCATATCTATTGATGTAGCCAATTAAACTGCACAGCACAGCACAGCAGGGAATATGTTTGCTTTATCGACTCTTTGAGCCCAACTGCTTTAACCCTTTTACCCCTAATGTATAGGTCATTTAATAGTGAGAGGCATATTAAAATTGAAATATAATCTGCTATTCTAGCCACATCTCTGGAAAGGGGGGTGTTTCTAAACTGTGTCAAATATGAAAGAGCATCCAGCTGATAACAAGATGAGATAGCTGAGTATAGCACACATGCAGAGGAAATGCTTACAGTGTATCTCCCTTTTCCTATATTAAACTCTGGTATTTTAATGTATCAATATGGAATGGCATTTTATTCAATAACTAATGCATTATGTGGTCGGGCATAGTCAGGATTCCGAGTATTCATTTCAAGCGTTTGTTTTAGCCCATCCTCTTTTCATTTCACGACATGGATAGCTGCACACCTGATAATGAAACCCAACAGTAAGAAATGCTGTGCAAGCAGATAGAGAAGAGCTGGAAATACAAGTATGATCAGCAGTATAATTGATTATAGATGGAGAAACTGGCCAGTCTCAAGCATCAGTGAAGCCAAACATTGCCAACATTATCAAGTCAAATTACTGACAGAGTCTCACTGGGGCTGCGTGAAAAAGAATTTTAGTAGTGTGCAACACAAGAAATACTGTATGCAATGTAAAAACACTGCATAAAGACTCATGGTAAACTTTCCAATACATATGATACTTAAAATGTACAGTAACCCTCATTACGTACTCTTATTCATACCACTGATCAGATCAACAACTGATGAAAGAAATCACAATTTTTTTTCTTTTCTTTTTTTTAACCTGCGGATATTATTAATAGGCACAAGCTACTCTGCTCCCTCATTTAAAACCAACCAATCTGTAGTCCTTTTGTGCTGTGCCATCTCTGTTTGCACTTGCAAGTGCTTAATTTTAGCAGTGTTGATGCGTGTTTCCACTGGTTCTGTATCCAGCATACCAGTCCTTGCTCTGATGATCAAGCTGCAAATTGATTGGCTTTACTGACACACACACAAAGGGAATGATATTGTTTGGCTGCTTCCTCAGACACTTTCGTCCATCATAACATTCGCCTTTCTTTCTCTCTCTCTTATGACAACTTCAGTGCTTTTTCTTGATACACCTGAAGGAATAACGTAATTCTATACAAACAGAAGCAAGAGAGTAGCAGTGTGCTGATTGCAAATAGCTGGTATACACCTATCAATTTAGAATGTGTGATTCACTGCCAACTACTACATGGTAAGAACAAAATTGCCATGTGCACATTTCATGAAACTGACTGTGATTTTGCTTGCAAACTTATTTTGTAACCAAAGTTAGAACATACTTATGCATGTTTTAGTGAAACAAAAGTCAGTGCATGATATGACAACAGATTGAATGAGAATCGTTTAAAGTTCTTTTTTCCATCTTAAGCCAATGCAATAAACTGCAAGTAGTTCATACAAATCCCCTCAATTTCGCCCATTCCTTTACTTTTGATCCTAGTACTTGATGCTTTTATAAAGCACAGCTTTCTTTGGAAAACAGTCATTCACTGTGGCTTTTAGTTCAATTGGCTGCTCTGAAGCAACTTCAGTGTGGCAACAGTTTGGCACCAAAGAGTGTTTTAGATGATCAAAGGTAATCCACCAGTACTGCATCATCACCAGTATCCTGGTTATTATCATTATTAGACCCTCTGTCATCAGGATTTTACCATCATTACAGGCAATCCAACATCTTTAATCAAACCTTATGATTACTGCTGATTAGAGGTGAAGCCAGCCAATCAGCTACACTCAGAAATCAAGGTAGCCGAGATGCCTCCCTTGACCTCAAAAATATTCTCCCTCTTAACTACAAGAAAAAAAAACACCATACTGGCAGTGAAAACACTTTTCCACTCATATTTTCCACACGGGGGATGTTTCAGAGAAGTGGTAACAGCAGTCAGGCTCATATATGTCCTTCAAACCAGAACTGAGGAGAGGAGCTTGGATGAGAGAGAGTCAGAGTGGCAGACAGAATAAGAGACGCTCTGAAAGAGTCGGAGAGGGACAGTGACAACGAAAGCAATTAATGAAAACAAAGCCCCAATTCCCTGATGCGCTTGAATCGTCCACTCTCCTGATATGTCCCTGCATTTCTATGCCGTGCGTGCGCTCCCCAGCTGCTATCAAGGCTATATATATATCACTTATCACACTAACTGACTTCTCTCTTGAGAGGCAGGGAGAGAGAGCGGGAATAAAAAGGGACAAGAAATACTGGCACAGGTATGATTGCTTGCCAAGAAAAATGGCATCCATCAACTCTAGCTGAGCTCAACATTCATCCACAATTGGATTCCAGCCATGCATATACAGAAAGGGAGATGATAGCTGCTCTTGTTCGGTCATGTGCCCTCCTACATCCGCCATCTGTGATGCTATAAAACAGTGCATTTTGCACATTTATTTGATTTTTCATTCTAATTTTGCAATCATTTATAATTGTTGCATGTACAGAGGGGAGTTTTTATTTTCATTCATGAAGCTCATTTGATGCATCTGAGGCACTTTTTTTATTTGAAATTTAAAAACGTTTAAATATATCTGACAGATGTGGAATTATATAACACTGGCAGGGTGTTGATTTTAACAGTCTCAAAAGTTAAATTAACATTGATGATTTTGCAGTCTAATAGAACTCTTGCTGCGCTGATCAATGCCAGTAGTGAGAGCCAGAGGCATTGTGTGTGTGTGTGTGTGTGTGTGTGTGTGTGTGTGTGTGTGTGTGTGTGTGTGTGTGTGTGTGTGTGTGT